>VYZM01014160.1:136988-387135 GCA_013398915.1 Dromas ardeola
TTTATTTAAGTTTTTTTTTTTTCGTATCAGCCAACAACTGTATTTTAATCTCCTTCCCCCACCCTCCTCTGCTGCCTGCTCGCCTCCAAAAGCACACGCTCACTTGCGATACTCAGACTGAAGCGCTCAGACATACCCTATGTGCTTTGCCAAGGAGCTGCTGCGAGGACTTTGCAATAGTTGCTGGAAACTTGAATAAAATGCTCCATCGTGGACAAGGAGCTCGATGCAGCGAGATGCTCCCCTGCCATTGCCAAAACGCAGCAGAGGAGGAACGGTGCTCGCTGGCGCAGGCTGGTGTCCCAACGTGTATCCCACTGCCCAGATGCAGTAGTGAGCTTTCTAGCGAGGAGAACAAGGTCTTAGTCAAAGGCTACAGTTGCTGCTGTACAGTTCGATGGAGTATAATTAGAGTTAATACCAGCTAAGCCTTCGGCTCCACAAAGTCTTCCAGGATGTAATTTTCCACAGGACTTAAATGTTGACCCATATCTCATTATGTTTTATGAGCCCAAAATAAGAACAGTACAGGCTACGTATTTAAAAGAAATAATACTTCCCAAATGTCCAGCCACTCAAAGCAAATCCATCTGGCTGACTGGACAGATGACCAGAGCGCTCACATATACGTCAGGATGACATCGGCTGGGACTGTGGCATAAAGTGGGCCAGATCTGACCTCCGGACATCACCTCCTCATCCTGGAGGAGAGTGGAAAACTCAGCCAGGCAACAACAGCATGGGGAATGACTTGTAGCAGATGTGTCCCTTTGCTGTCACCAGACCATCAGGTGTGACCTGAAGAAGCTTGTTCTCTTCACATCGAAGTGATGTCATGGGGAGGGGAAGGCTGTGCACCACTTTATTTGTTAACCTTTTCTGGCATGCCAAATATTTTCACTTTTGTTCTGGGTCAAGGAGTACTAAAGATGGAGTAGAGTGTTCAGCAGATTGCGGAGGAGCTGTTGAAGAGGACCTGCCTTCTGCCAACCAGATGTGAGAGCTGAAAGTCACGGTACGTGGCAATTAAAAGAGAGCGAACAACCTGACCAAAGATCCCCTCAATCTTAACTACAAATCTTGTTTCTTTGCCTCTCATAGGATACGACCCTGCCGGTCCTCCAGAATTTTTTCCACCACCAGGAAACAAGTAGACAAAACTCTGTATTATAGGGAAAATCTCCTCCCTTCAGAAAAAAAAAAACCAAACCAACCCAAAAACCAACCCAAACCCAATTCCCCCAACTTTTTTGGGGGGAGATGGAAGGGTGTATGAACACAAGAGCAGCAAGTAAGAGGCCAGTTGAGAAAAGCGTGAGCGCTGCGCCCTGTTCATAGAATCATAGGGTTGGAAGGGACCTCTGGAGATCACCCAGTCCAACCCCTGCCAGAGCAGGGTCACCCAGAGCAGGTGGCACAGGAACGCGTCCAGGCGGGTTTGGGATGTCTCCAGAGACGGAGACTCCACCACCTCTCTGGGCAGCCTGGGCCAGGGCTCTGCCACCCTCACAGGAAAGAAGTTCCTCCTCGTGTTTAGGTGGAACTTCCTATACTCAAGTTTGTGCCTGTTATCTCTTGTCCTGTCACTGGGCACCACTGAGAAGAGCCTGGCCCCATCCTCCTGACACCCACCCTTTCAGTATTTGTAAGCATTGATAAGGTCACCCCTCAGCCGTCTTTTTTCCAGACTAAATAGACCCAATTCCCTCAGCCTTTCCTCATAAGAGAGGTGTTCCAGTCCCCTCATCATCTTGGTAGCCCTATGCTGCACCCTCTCCAGCAGCTCCAGCTGTTGCATGCCACCCAACCGCAGGTGGTTCTCTCAGACGCACGTATTAGAAGTCACATTGCCGCTGTCTTATCAGTGAAAGAAATCGGTACCTCCAGAGGGCAATTTAAATCTCAGGTGGATTAAAGTGCCCTTTGGCACTAAGCAGTTCAATAGTGCCTGAAATTAGCCAGGATGAATCTGGGCCTTAATCAGCAAATGGACTTTTCATTCCGTGAAAAGTGTCAAGATTGCAAATTATTTTTCATTTCAAATGAGGACCAAAAAAACCCCACCAACATTTCATTTTCCCCATGATTTATTTTTAAATTCATTTGAGTTAATCAAAAAATACATTTTCAGTCCCTTCAAAACATTCCCATTTAATTTTACACATCTTTAATTTGTCTAAATATAAACTGCATTTTAAAAATTAAAATTCCCCTCCCCCCCCCCCCCCCCCGCCACCAAGGAGAAGGAATAAACTCCTTTGGTTTGCAACTACAGAAGTCAGACCTCTGACATTATTTCTCTCATGTTATTTAAAAAAGTATTTCCTGAAAACGTGTCCATTCGCGCATAGAAAAATAATCGGTTTTCATTAAAGTGATGACATTTTCTTAGAAGAAACTGGTAGAGTGGCATTTTATGAACCACTTAGGGGTGAGCATGACTTAACTACCTTATAGAGGATAAGTCAAGGGCTGGGAAGGGCTTTGGCAAGGGACCATTTATCCCAGTCCAGGATCCGGAGAAGCTGAACACCGCTTGCTTTTCCTAGGAGCAAATAGCAAGGTACCCATCTTCCTCCTAATATGCGCTATCACGTTTGGCTATTGCTTGAGTAACGTGGCTCCGTTAGGAATATCAATCTACAGCAAGAGTCTTCGAATACACAGGTCAAGAGGGAAGGAAAGAGGAGAGGGGAAAAAAAAAAATAAAACAATCCACCACCAAATTAGTTCTCTGCTAGTTTTCAAATGTTCAAAGTGTCAATCCCCTGGCAACACCTGCACATGGCACATAGACCTTGGCTTTCTGGAGTCCCTGCAGCATCTTTTCAAGCAATCTACGGGAAAATAGAAGGATGTGGCCTTGGAAAAAACCCTCTAAGTGCATAAACAGCTGTGGCCACATTTCCTACGTCTGACATCTCAAGGTTGCTGCATGAGGGGAGAATGAGGACAAACAAGGCTCTATAGCAGGCTCTCCAAAGAAAAGTATTTCCCATGTGTTAGTTATTCGTTAAAAAGTTCAGCAACTGAATTTGTGGAAAGATTTTAGTTGCTTTCTGGTAGCTGCTTTTTGCAATAGCAGCGGTGTAGAGGATTTCTGCGCCGCCTGTCTACAAATACCTGTGGATATCCGAGTACACGCTATGTGGATATTCGACTAGACGAAGTCATAGATGTGGTAAAACACAGTCAAACAAACATCCTTACTCATATGAGTGGACTTACAAGGATGATGAGCATTACACAAAGTAACCACAACAGTCAAAGTCATTACTAAGCATGGGTATTATGCTACATGAAGGTAAACGTGAGGATAAACTAAAGCAGTTTCAGTTACTGTCATGGCTACACCACGTATAACACTTGGTATCGCACCAGTATGACCGAGGTGGCAAACCATTTCCAAACTGGGAACGAAAGAGTCCTCCTCCTGGGCTGACCTGACGACACAGAGCTCACCTATGAAACAGAGCAAGGAATCCAAGTGGCTGGTGTAGCCATTAGTGCTTTCTGGTTAGCTCATCATAACGCAGAAAGACCTGCACGGCGATCTAAGAAGGGATGTCTGTACAACGCATACTAGAACTGAACCAAGTCTGCACGAGGGGCTGGGGGACTCATCCAAGACCAGGAGTGGTCTCCAAAACAAAAGCCGTAAGGCCGAGCAGAACACCCTCGGTCCGGAGGGAGCGCAGGCACCGGACAGTCTCTCCTGGAGCTCTAAGCTGTGCTTCCTCCACGCCTGGCTGGAGGGGGGAAATGAGAACCAGCTATCCAACACATCTAGCATCCACAGACACCGAGACCTCCACCCTCTCCCCGCCGTGGCCTCGGTCAGTCCCCAGGCTGCAGAGGAGAATGGTGAAAACATCAGATGACATCGACCTGCGAGAAGCTGCTACAGCAGCCAGCAGTTGCTGCAGCGAAGCCTCAGCCCCTCTGGCAGGCTGGAGGGAAGGACAGTGGCAAGCGAGCAGGGACGGTACCAGAAACTGTGCCTTCAGCTGACACAGCAGCACCCTGCCTACTGAAGGATGAGCTTAGACTGCCCGCGTACCAGCGAAATTGCTCTTAAAATTCATCTTGCTACACTCTATAGAAAATCCAAGCCCTGCTTTGCCCCATGTCTTCTATTTCACTCCTCGTGCTATCAGACCCAGAGATAACGCTGGATCTCGGGTGCATCCCATAAGCGCAAACGCAAATAAGCCATTTAAGAGAGGCAACTTTGAACACTGTTTGCCGAGCACTTCATCAGGGAGCAGAAGAGCTGCCGGGGCTGCGGCAGGTGAAGCCAGCTGTTGTGGAAAATGAACAGAGAGCAAGAGGCTGAGTCTCCATCTATTCCCCTTGCTGGGCTCAACTCTCCGTAATCCTTAAAAAGGGAGGAAACAAAACAAAACAAAGCCTCTCTGCATCAGCCTGTTTTGGCCATACATCCTCCCTACTGCAATGGCACTCAGACCATCACAGCAACCCAATGAAGTGTTGCTGTAATTAAGGTTTAATGGAGCTGCAAGACTGTGTCATAGCAAAGAGCCTTATAACAGAGGTGGAATGCAATTTACTACCCACCAGGTATAGAGCAATAAATCTGCAATATTTATTGGCAAGAGAGAGAAATGTGATCCAGAATTCCATATGCTGGGTTGGGGGAGGAGATGAACATCACTTCCAAAGGGGGAAAACTTCCCCGGCTGCTCTTACCCCTCTTACTGCTGTGTCCCGGAAGAGGGATGGTATTTATGTGCTGGTAGCCATTCCCAAGGACCCCACAGCACCTTCCGAGCTGCTCGCTGAGAGCTCCAGGGAAGGTTGGCTGCTCCGAGAGCAGGAGTGGCAGCTGGTACCCTGTCAGTTGAGGAGGGGAGGGGGTACCGTAGCTAGCACATCTGGCCAACCCTGCATTCTTGCAATATGAGCCCCAGGATAATGCGAACACAAAACCTTGGGGCCAGCGCTACAGCTGGTGTAAGCTAGCCAAGGCACACTGATTTGCACCCACTGAGTGGCTGGTCTCAGGGTTTTCTTTTTTTCCCCTCCCTCGCTACCTCTTTCACTTGAAACTTGCGGGCAGGCAGTAAACTGCATGTTATTCCATTTATTGCCCTCAGAAGGGGAAAAGGCTGAGCAGACCACGGAGCTCAGCCTGCTGTTCCCGAGGAATGGAGGAATTCCTAGCCTGCTGCTCCAGACCATTACACTATCCCTTCTGCTGTTGAGACAGACTCCAGGGAGGCATCTGCTGCCCTTCCAGCGCACTGGTGAATTTGGGTCCAAAAAACCCCAAAAACCAACAAAACCCCCCCAAACAAATCACACTTCAGCGGCATATTGAGTGTAGTGGCACTATGGGAGAGGATGCCACCGACCACTCCTTAAGGCACAGAGATACAGAAGCGGTAACTAGAGAAGATCCACATTTCTGAAAGGTCTTAAACTGCACAAACGTACCATCAGAAAGTACGTGTGCACACGTAAAGGAGACATGCATCCAGCACATGCAATACACGTCTTTCTCTATTGATTTTTGAGCTTAAAAATTGAGATAAGATGCATGTGTGGGAGTAGGGCACACCATATTTTTCACTGTCCTGAGGCGGATGGCCAAATGTCAGTGTCTGAGAAGTACTACCATTAGATAACAGCAAAATGCAGAACTGCTGCCAGGTGGAAAAAACAACCAGAGAAAAGCCACAGTGCCCCAGCCCTGGAAGGTGCTGAGTACCTGTGCTGGAGACTGTGGGAATGACAAACGGCTTGTCCCTCCCAGGGGACTGGATTAGTTGTTTCCTATGTGTCCAATAGACATTTTCTCTTCCAGCAAAACAACTAGCAGGTGGCTAGTCCTGCCTTCCGAACGGGCTGCGGCAGATGCAGGGCTGTGCTGAAGGGAAGCTAGGGTTTCACATCCTTTAATTCCCTGCTAGCTAACTGGGTTGTCGGAGGGTCACCGAGATTTGTTTGTGTGCATGTGCGAGCGTTGGAGACAAAGCAACGAACAAGAGGGAGTTTTCCAGTAAGATTAATCCTCTACCAGACCTGGCTCTGGCCCAAGAGCGACTCTCGGAAATGCTGGCATAAATCTACAATTAATGCTGTTTGCTTCAATGGAGCTGCTTGGGAAGTAACTGACAGCAATGTTTGGCCCCCTTAGTGCTGATCCCATGGCTTATGCTCTCATTTTCCCCTCTCTGAATGAATTTCCCACATGAATTTCCTGCTCCTCTCCACAGTTCAAGTACTTAGGGCCACAGAACTACATCACTCCATAGCAGTGATTCCCATTGAAGACCTCAGAGAAGATGCGCTGGCAGCGACACAACTTGTACCTGTTACTGTCTGTCGTAACTTCGTGGTGACGTTAGTGCCCTGGCTCCTTTCAGCCCGGAGGAGGCCGAGGTGACAGGGCCACGGGGCCCTTCACGTGGGTTCAGCATTTCAGCATGGGTGCATTGCAGACTCTGGCAGCATTTCAGGATAGTGTCCCAGTTCACTGTAGACGAGCCAGGATGATAACCTTGGCCATATCTGCCGAGGCAAAGGTTTCAAAGGCTCCTCATGCGTCTGACTTCCAAGTTGAAAAAGTCCACCATTTATTGACTTAGGGAATGAAGTTGTTACCAGCTGGGAGTGCGCTCCAGAGGCTAAACCCTCCAAGGAACCCTACGAAACCGTACATCCACCCAGAATGCAGACTCCTGTCCTAAAAGCTGTGCTAGCAGGCGGCTTTTTAGTTTATCACTTGGCTTGCCAGCATGCTTCTGCGATGGTGGCAGCAGCAAAACCCAGCAGCTTTCATCATCTGTTTCTTGAACAAGGCAGAGCAAGCATTTCCCCCCCAGTCTGCATGTCTAAAGGTCTCTTGTGGCACTAGTGTATTCAAGCACCATACGCACACGGGACAGGGATAGCCTCTGTGTTGTACTGACAGGGTTCAGAGGGCAAAACGAGGGGTTTTTTTCTATCCTTAGGTTTAGACTGTAATTCCAGGACAGTGCCAGGTCCCCTCCGGATGCCCTGGTGTGCACCTCTAGCTGCTGTTGGCTGAGCTACACAGTTTTGGGAAGCCAGGGTTGCCGGGGAAGGCTGAAGCCTTATTTCCTTGGCGTACAGGAAAGGAAAAGACCTACCATTTCTGTAACACATTGTTTGCAAAAATCTCTTTAGTTGCCCCAAGCTTTCCACAGTGACCAGAGCTCAGGTCACATTAAGGCGGGGGAGCACTCAGGGACCCCTCCTCTGCTCTCCAAGCACTACAGTGAACCCCCAGGACATGGGGTTTTGCTTTGGCCTGTTACGCTCTGCTTGGCTTCCTCCACATACACTGCAAAGTGCCAGAGGCCTCCTGTGACTGACTCCAGAAGCTGAGACCCTTTTTGGAGATGGCAAAAAGACACAAAGAGGCTGTCTGGGGTTGTCCACAGCCTCTTCCCACGACTGCTCTGAACTCTTGCACTGTACCATCCTTCCTGCCCATCCCTTTCCGCCGGGGCCTGAGGGCTCATTACCTTCACAACAGCCATTTTCAGCCTTCAACCCCCTACGACTTCACGGCTAATACCAGACTGCCCGTATTGGTCAGCTCAAAGCCTCCTTTTTGTTGGTCTAGATCATCTCCAGGGCTGTTCTCCTCCGAGTCAAACCTTCTCCATCCCCTGGAGCTCACACACCAGGGCCTGGCCGTATGGCACTGCGGGCTAATCATCCTGAAACGAGCCATTTCCGCTCCAAGAAAAGCTCTGTCTCTGGCTGAGGGCAGAGACTGTTCCTCCATCCTGAAGGCACTCTGAAGCGCGCTGTGTGCTGCCTGAACACAGCAAAGATTTTGTTATTGGGTTTGTTTCCCGTCCCCCCCCCCCCGCCCTTCTCACTGCCTACAGAGCCAAAGGGCCTGTTTGTTTTCCTGTTACTTATCAGAAAGGTTTATTTGCGATTGCTTGAGAGGGTGGGGGGAAAACCCTCTGTAGCCACAGGCAGACAAGCTCAGTGCTCAGGAACATAATGGCTGGAGCCCGTGGACCCATATGCTCGCCATCCTGCGAGGTGGAAGGCCAGCTCTGATCACATCCAGCTGCTCAGGATACGACTGATCAGGTATGGCTGGATGTCAAAAAAAACGGGGTCGAGTTGACTGGGGGTTGCGGCAGGGAGAGGAGCTATTTAAAGCGTGTTGCAGAACTGGGAATTTTCCTGTTTGGCCATGTCAGGGCTGCAAATACAGACACATATACAGCCCCCCCAAAGGGAGGGAGGGAAGGAGGAGGAGGAGGTTATATTTTCCCTGTCAGCTGCTATAGCATCCTCTGAGCTTCATGAGAGAAAGGACTAGGCTTTCATACTGCGCTGAATAATTCCTGCATTTTTAGGTTCCTATTTCCTCCTCCCCGATGAATTAAGACCTAGGAATTCAGCTTGTTTGTTGTTGCTTTTGTTACTGAATATCCATGAAAAGCTCAATGTCCCTGGGAACTAATTAGGTATTAACCCTGCATTATTGCTGCATATCAGCCATGGAAACATGCCATTTGGATAAATCTCCTTGAAATATGGAAATGTTGAAGGATCAGGTGGAATGGCTAAAAACTAAGTCAAAGGACAAGTTAAAAAAATAAGAAGATTTCTCATACAGGGAAGGAAAGGAGGAATTATTTCAAGCAAAAGCAACTACATAGTATTCTTGTCTACAATTTCTATCATGTTCTAAACAAAACTACCAGGTAGGAACAAATCTGTTTGTAGAAGAATAAGGTCTCAGCTACCACTAGGAATTGTGTCTGGAAGAGATGTGGGAGAGCATGGGAGCTATAACGGGGTCCTCTTCTAACCTAACTTCAATGTCTTACTTGTTTTCTGCTTAGCACTTCACCACGCTCCCGATGTTTTTCAGCAAGATACTTTTGGAAGACCACCTCAACCAGATCATATCTTCAAAGACCTGGACCTCCAGTGGCGTTAGGCAATAATTTTGTATTTTGGAATATCTTCTTACTTCTGTGCATTGCAATCTCTCACAGCATACTATCGCCTGACACAGCACAGACCGCTAATGGCATCACATAAATAAGTGCGTACATATCTATATTTTATTACTCAAGCCATTTCAGGAATTTGCAGATAATTAACTCTGAATACTTATTCATCTATTTTCCCCTCAAAAATCTTCCCATTCGACTTAAAACCTTCATTTGTGGTCCAAGTGGCCGCACACTTAATCAGACTGAACAGAGCCATACAGAAGCTTTGAAAAGGCCTTAAAATACCTGAAGACTCTAAACCCAAGCCATTGGAAATAGGATTGCTCTCATCCAGCCTCCCCTTGCCACAATAAGCTGCGTGTCCCTCTCCTAAGTCTTAGGAGAGAGAGCGGAGATCCTGACCCCTCCAGTGACAGGGGATACAGCACCCTCAAAACTCAATGTTTCTACAACATTGTGTCAGCCTGGACAAACACTGACTCAAGTCAACACACCACTGAACCAAAATATTTTGATTTGATAAAACAAACTCAACAGCTGTTTAGACTTTGGCTGACGGGACTCCCAATGGAGGTTTCCTTTTCAACATCCCTATTTATTCTCACCTCTGCCATCACGCAGTTAGGTGACCACAGCCAAATCTATTCCCTCCTTGCCATGAATCCCCTACTCGGCCCTTCAGATGGCCAGTTCCCCTGGACTGTCTCCCACTGCATGCTTGCATGGAGCCAACACAGCAGGACTCTAGACTTCTTCAGGAAACCCTACACATGGCTATAATGAAAAATCATTGTTACAGTTCTTGTACAAGCACTTCCCACAAAGCCAGTACGGAAGCAAAAAGCCTCATTTCAAATATTAACAGGTTTACAGAATTCAGTGGTCCTCCCCAAACCACCCTTGTCTCCCTATTACAATAAAATAAGCCTGCCTCTGATCGCAGCTACACCCAAGCTTCCAACTCCCCTTGCACAAAACAGACTCATGAGTGCTCACAGTGGGAGGTCTATTCTCACATCAAATTAAAGCCAGACAGAATCAATTAAAGCAAAAAGGATGGGGTCCGCTGAGATGACAGAAGGCATTTGGGGCAAAGTCGCACAGCTGAACGCAGGAGAGATGCCGTTGCCCAGGCTTTCTTGATCCTCCATGGAAGCTGGGGCCCAACGCCACCTCTCCAGAGGACTCAAGACTGCCAGTCCGAATTTTTTTTTTTGCAGTGGTTGCATGGCGCTGAACAGCAAGGAAGACTGAAGTCAGAGACCGATCGAAGAGGATATGAACATAGGAAATTATCAGAGGAGGGACTTTTAGTAACTGGGAGAGAGATGAATAATGGCCACGCTTCTCTCCATTACTCAGAGATGACTAATTACTGTGGGGGCTCCGAGATAAGAAAACCAAACCCAGGTTTTGTACATTGGCAAAACCCCCACAGAGGAACATTTCATTCCTCCTTCTTAAGGACTCATTCTCCACATTGTACCCCTTTGCAACCACCACCTCAGGATCTATTCTGTGTATTTACACATATTCCTAAAGCCTCTCGGAAATGCCCACCGTGCCCATTCCTACCTTTGTCCTCTGGTGACCCAAGGGCATTCCCCCGTCCCTGCCTGCAGCCAGCCCTGTTTGCCGCGGGGAATGGCAGAGCGCTGCAGCCCACACCCTCAGGAACAGATGTTGGCTTTGTAACTTCAACCCCCCTTTCAAGCCACCCCCCTCCCTCCCTCCTCATCCGGCATCTTCAGCCTACTTGCCATCCAATTTGTTACCTACAAGGAAGGTCAGGGTCCTGCTGGGTGCTGTACATCTCCTCTCAGCTTGGGGCACTTAGTTGCACATTTTTCCTCCCACTAAACGAGATGTTGGAGCACAGAAAGAACAAGGCAAAGAAACTGGCTTGAGAGAAGGACTGATACAGGCCCTGCCTCGTGGGGGTGGATTTTTCTTTGCTTTCCCCCCAACCGATACATTCTCCAATGTCCTGGTAACAGGCACAGATTTCCAGGAGAGCAAATGCCTCTGCACGCTCCTGAGATATTCGGTTTCCAGTGGGAGCAGCATTAGCTCTTACGAGTTTGCCATTCTGGGCTGATTTGTGGTGTGAACACACTCTAATTAGTCATTTAACTTAAGAACTAAGACTCCCAAGAGAAGATTTCAGAGGGGAATTCAGAGCTCTTCAGACTGAAATTATCAACTGCCTAATGCAATTGTTCTGCATCTCCTTTTCATGACCTCTTCCCATCTCCCTCTCTCTATTTGACTATCTATTAAAAACAGGTGGTATGAATACTTCCCCGTCTCTGCCAAACCATGGCTTGTGTAGCCTCCCCTGAAGTCACTTGGGTAAATTCACATCACATTTTCTCCCGGATTTGGGCTGGGGAAAGGAAAATGTCTCTGTTCAAGAGCATGGAGCTGGTCAGCAGCAAGTGCTGCTTCACGTCTGTCTGTCATACAATGGAAGGAAACACCAAAACTGGTTGAAAATTCCAAGCCTTCAGCATGCAAAGGGATTCTTAGAGATGGATGCTCTGAACAGTAGACTTGACCTGGACTGAGCTTTAAGTTTGAAACCTGATCCAAGCATCAAACCTAAGCCTGCATCTTAAAATTATTCCAGTTTTAGCTGAACATCCCCACTGTCCCGAGATTATTTGAAAGCTTCTGTAAGCAATGCCAATGGAGTGCCAGTGTTTGCTACACTCCTAATGTACATCCCAGACACTGGAAGCCTTGGGTCTATGGTATTCCCAGCTCCAGTACAGCCATGCTGAGTGACCTTAGCACAGTAGTTTCCCCAGCTTGTGCTCCTCCTGACAGGATAGCCAAGCAAGTGACTTTGTGCATGGTTTGGAAAGTTCCCAGCTGGTTTAGCAAGGCTCTATTAAGGGATTTAATCCCTGAAAAGACGTAGGTTGTGCAATTTTTGGCTTCACATCAGATTATTGTCAGACTTGCTGGCTGTAAAATAAAACTTACTTCTAGGCAGGTCAGCCTACTGGAGAAAGCACTGGCCTGGGATTTGGGAAACTTGCAGCAGGATTCAGGTCACCTCATCAGGTACCTCAATGATGACACTGTTCAAGCACCCAGAGCACTTACTCTCAAATCTTGCCTAATGCAGAAGGCACTCAAGTCTCACCAACACATATTTCAGGCTGCAATACTCTCCCCTGTACCTGTGCAGAAGCTCCTCAGGTAGCTAAACTACAGACACCATCCCATATTCTGCTACAGTCCAGATCCAGAGAGCCATCCACTGTTCCTGGGGCCAAACCAGCTAAAACGCCTCACTGGGTTCCCAGCTCAACACAGAGGACACCAGGATGCCCCTGGAGGCACCAGCTCCCAGTTAACTCCACAAAGTGCCTGGGCACCGCCGTATCATGCCCTTGGGTCAAGCATCTACCTTCAGGCATCACAATGCCTAAACCAGGTGCACAAAGTAGGTATTATGGTATGTGGGCCTGGATTGCCAATCCTGAAACTGCTCCAGCTAGAAGATTTGAACAAGTTGCTTCACCTCTCAGTGCCGCGGTTTCCTTATCTCTAAGACGGTAAGACTGATAAACATTCAAAGCACACCGCAAGATGAGATACCAATTAGTTCTAGGTGTTTGTGCATAAAATATGCTCCACTTGCAAGACTGAAAGGCTCAATACATGAGTTGCTAAATGAAACTGAAGGCCTGCGAGATACTAAATAATTTGGCTAAATTGTATGCCAGTATTTGAAGGTAAAACCAAGCAGAAGTCTTAGTCACTACTTGATTCTACAAAATTCTGAATTCTCGTTTCCAGTAAATGATCGCCCTTTTACCCCCATACTCCCCCGCCAAGAGAACGTACCTAGCACAAAAAAAAACCCCATTAAGATCTTTTTGATGGTCCCACAATTGAAGTATGAAAATCCTGCCATGGGGGATTGTTCTCCATCTTCTCAGCCCAGCTCTGCAGTCAGACAGTATCACATGCACTTCTGTGTGATGGCAACGATCTGAGGACGAAACATTCATTACTTCTTGCACTGGATTTCACTGGTCTAATAAGCTCCAGGTATCACTGGCTGGCTGGCCATAGCTGCACAAAAGACAAAGGAGGGATCTGACTGGTTCTACATACCACTCTTGGTGTATTTTCCCCATCCTACCGAACAACAGAATCACAAGATCTCCTTCCCAGGTCCTCTGTTAGATGTGACTGCTGCAGTCCAATGACCTGAAAAGATCTCAATTTCCTCCCCAAACCTTTCTAACCATAGTAAAAGCGATTATTTTACAGGTGAGGAGAAAGATCTCCAGTTCTAGATCCTCCACTGCTAGAGGAGGTCTTGCAGAGATGTAAAGTCTTTTTTTTTTTTTCCCCCCTCCAAATAGAGACTGTCAGACAAATCCTCAAGCTTTCTGGTTTCCCAACACACACGTGAAACCTCACGTCACATCAGCATCTCTCGGAACTCTAAGCTGTAACCAAAGACTCTTCAGAGTGCAGTAAGCCAGCAAGTTCACCTCATCTCACCAGGTTATCTGTTCTTCCTGTTCAGTATAGTGCCTATAGTAGTTTAATGGACTCTTTTCAGAGTTCAGTGTTCTCCATGAACTTAAGGGGGAATTGAATAATAAACTTAAGGGCATTGAACTTAAGGGGAATGATTAGTATCCACTTGCAAAAAGAAATTAAATCCTTGTATGTCCTTTGAAACATTCTAATGTCCTATTAATAATATATTTTATCCTGAGCCTTGGGTTCCCCAACATTGCAAGGGGCTACTAATATCAATTCACACAAGCACAGAACACTTTATTTAGCTCCTCTCACATCATAGCTCTGGCCACCAGAAACCTGCCGTGTTTTTCTGAGAAGCCTAGTGAGAAAAAAATAAATCACCACCACCATGAGACAAAAAGAATTCGAGCTGATATGGGGATCAAATGAATCTATAGACTGAAAAAGAGAAAGCTTTGCCTCAAACTAACATTTTGAGCAAGAATTCCTGTGCTAGAAATACCTAAACGCAGAGTTAGGCTGCAGAAGGTTTGCCAGCGAGGAATCCCACCCACCGCTGATAACTATAGTCCAGGATTTTCTCCCCCAAAGATTCATATAACGTTCAGAAGATGATCCAATATATGAGATGATCCAATATATCCAAGTGAGATGTGTCTCACTGGACAAGAAGGGTCTTCGCAAGGCTACAACAACTCTCAGCAGCAAATGACAGAAGGAAAGGGCATGAGGCCCACCAGTACTAGCAGAGAGGCTCTTTATACCCCCGTGAAGATCAGTCACTCCCCTGCCCATGCATGCTGGCAAATACCGAACTTCATTTGCAGAAGGGTCTCACACGGTTCCTCACGAGCAGGAGACCGAGGAAGCCGCAGCTCTGCCCGAGCCCCCCCGGCCCGCAGGGAGCCCAGCCCTGCGGCGCCGGCCGCCCAGGACCATGGACAGCAGTCCCGCCGCCCGGCCGGCTCTCCCTCCCCCGGCGGGGCTCTCGCCGGAGCCCACGACAGATCTCAGCAAGAAGCTCGGGTTTCTTAGTTGCCCTGTTGAAAACGCTCACATAAAGCATCACGAACCATTTCTGCTCATCCCGAGTGCTGGAGTTCTTCAGTGAGTGCACATCAGTTCAAGGAACGCCATTGTTCCTGCTGAGTTCTAGTGAACGCCTTAGTCAGAACAGTGCAGAGAACTTTAAATCTCTCTGCTCTGTTGTAAACAGAAGCCTGCTCCCCAGCCCACGTCCTGATAATAACTAGGATGTAATGACAGCATTCAGAGGAACACCTATGAACCTGTCCTTCAGCTTCCACTGTTAAGTGGCCCCTGGCTTCCACGACACACTTAAAGGACTTCTCTGCAAAGGCCAAGTTGTTACACGCCCATGTACTCTACTCCATATCTCCAATTATGCCATATGAATTCACTAAACAAGCAAGAGACAGCATGATGGCATCTCATTTTATGAGGTGCCAATGTCATTTTGCACAACTGAATTTCTTACGATGCAACACTGGAGGTATATACATCACTGGGTAGATAACAGCCTTCGAGGATGAAAGAAGAAGAGTACATTCATCTCTGCTGCAAGTGATTTTAAATACCAATGCTGGTATATCAAGAACTAATTATTAATTACCTCACATTTCCAATTATACACAGTTGCTTCAAAACAAGCAGACAATCAGCCAGGTTTAGCTAGTTATCAGCAGCAGCTTTGACAAGCAGCACCGCACTAAGACACTACAAGACCAGTATTCCTACAAGGCGGCTTCATTCTCATTCAGCGTCCAAAGTTCAACTTGGAGGATACAGGAAACGAGAGAAATGGCTAGTGACAGTGAGCCTTGATAGGGTCATGCGCTTTGCAACAGCTTCAACATTCAGGCGGGTGAGAACATCACTCTCAAAGTAAAGGGACAGAGGAAAGAAATAAAGAAGGGGAAAGGGGAGAGGAAAGAAAAAGGAAAGGTTGATGGACAGTTGGACTTGTTGAGGGTGAAATCAATTAAAGTGCATCAAATCCAGAATTCATGCTTTTTCAAAGTGACAAATATGTGCTGGAAACTGAGAAAGACGAGGGGAAAATAATGTCTTTGACCTCCCAGAGACCGGCTGTTCCTTCCGTCAGAGGAGCCAAAAGTGAAGTGAGATGCGTTCATGATAAATTGTAACAGCCAGGCAGCCACCTTAAAAAAGAACGAGGTGAAAAGGTTACAGAAGGGACCCAAAATGCGAAGAATTCAACCAAACATCAAGATAAATCAACTCAGGCCCTTGTGTATGCATATCCAGCCTTCACAGAGCTGCTGCGGCTCATCTCAATTTGTTAGCCTTACTTAAAGTGTAAGAGACACACACGCACACATCTTGTTTACAAAAGCTTTTGAAAACATCATTACAAGGGACAGACTCACTTCACCCTTCCAAAGCTAAGGGAGGCAGTGACCAAGCTACCTGCCACTCTGTTTGTGGAAACTGTTAGAAAATAAGAGCATTTCTTTGATGCACACAAATATCACTGGCAATCCTGTTTTCTGCTCAATTCAGCTGTGTTTTAGGGGAAAGCTTTCAAAGAGCTAGACACCTCTCTCCTACTAAAGCAAGTGTACAACATTCGTACTTCTGAAAGTTTCAGAGTCTTAGTATCTCTTATTTTCTCTTGCACTTAGATCTAATGTTCTGGTTTTGAGCTTCAAAGCAAAGTACAAATATTCACCATTTGGGTCTTTTCCCTTACTGACAACCAGAAAATATTAACTCCGATAATTACTCTCATGCAAAACAGTTGAATGCAAAGCTTAAATACCAGAAAAAAAACAGTAGGCGTACAATAGCTACTAATAAAATCTTCGAAACATCCCTCTAAAGACTGTGCTATGCAGGGAAACATGACTTCATAATGACAGAACACCAACACATACATTTTCAACACATTACATGCCCAAGCAAACAACTCAATCAAGGTGAAACATTAAAAAAATGATACGACTCCCTTGACAGCAGTGTTCTCCATGTGAGGGAAGACTTCAAAACTTTACGCGCATAATTTTGATCAAAGTTCTCCTCCTGGATCAATTCTAACAAAAAATCTTCTCCAGTGATGCATCTAATGGTTTATGTGAACTGTAACATGCCGACGCAGTATTTTTAGGGAATATTTACTGTTGTTCCGCGCATTTGGGCACTTAGGCAGGATACACCCAATACACCTCCCCTTCAAATGCCCACACTCTGGCTTCAGACTGACTCCCCACTTGAGCCCATCAAGTTTTCAAACACCAAGCGTTTGCGATACACGGTCCTTAAACTATTAATACATAGCAATGGACATTACCCTGAGACCTTCAAGCAAGAGTTGCCCAAGCCTTTCTGACTACTTACTGACCTTTGAAGAGGTTACTGAAGAAAGCATGTTTGCTCTCCTTTCCTGAGCTATTGCTGGTACTGAAGGGACTATATGAAGTAGTTGACAACAGTTCAGATGTGATCAGTTAAGCCCATTCACACTGCTGACTGTTGTGCAGATGGCCACCTTAGGGTAGCCCTAAGCATGGGAGCTATAGGAGATTCCCAACTGCGGCATGGAATTCCTCATGCCTGGGATCCCAGCTGGCATTGAGAGCTTATCATTGCAAAGGCCTGCACTGAGGGGAATGAAGTTCGCATTGCTGCGACGAAGCTCAGCTATCAAGTCCTAGCTGGCATCCTCACAGCTCTGCCTTCAGAAGGCACTGGTGATCATCTCCCCAACTCCTCCTGACACAAACGCCCACCCCACTGTTGTTACATTCTTCTTCACGACAACCTTCTCTGGATGGTCCCTTCCCCGAAACAGCATGATTCTCTCAGGGAGACACGAGTTCACATCAACAAATTCTTCCCGACACTGCCCTGAAGCACTTTCGCTATGATCAGCTATTCAGAGTGATGGGACACACTAGTTAGATCTCTCTGTGTGTTTATCAATCCCTTCTCAGCCATTTTCCTCCGTAAATCCGTCAAATCTTTTTCTTCAAGCTCTGTGGGAACAGTTAGGAGCTATCTCCTCAGAGGTGCCTGCCCTGCCACTTGGATTTCCATCCCCCTCCTGGAGAAGTTAGATGTCAGCAAGCAGAGGACTGGCCTGCACAACGCAGACACGGCAGCAGCAGCGCTACTGCCAGTGCCCTCGGAGGGAGGGGGTCCTTATGAAAGACCCTTGTAAGATCCCTTGTCCCTGTCCAGGGGACTGGGAGGAGTCCTCTTAGCCTGGGACAGAGAAGGAAGAAGGGGAAAAGCGCGGAGATGAAGACAAAGGAGTAAAAATTCTGTAACACCCCAAACCAGACACAAACAACTTGTTCCGAGCTGAGCCTGGGCAAGAATCAAGCTGTTCCACAGGAACACAGGACCCTTACAGGATTTTAAGGACACAGGACTTAAAAGCGTATTGGACTTTACACGTGTATCAGTATTTCAAGCATCTACTGCAATGACCCTTAGCCAACATAGTGCAAGACATTTAAATGGTACCAAGGGGGGAAAACCACCCGTTACAACCCTGTGATGAATGTAAATGAAGCCATATACTGCCACCAACAGATCTGGACCTTATAAGTTTCCTTTTATTCTTTCAGGGTATTTTCTGGCTGAGAATACATACGTCTTCCATTTTAAATAGGGAGTATGAGACGGTCTGTGTGCCTTATATATTGATGCTTGTAACCTTCACGGATGGCAGTGAGTTGCCAGCCAGTCTAAATCTGCATAGATGCTGTCCTGTGAAACTACACTATGTAGCTTATATGCAGTTTGATTGTGCAGATCTAGGTCAGCGTCCTGCATCCTGACAAACGTCAAATGAGAATGCTTATTTCTCCTTTCACACTTGTCATCAGCCGAGCTGGTTATCATCCCCATTTCGCGGTCGGGGGAACGAAGCACAAAGCAGTGAAGTGACTTGGCCGAGGCCACTTCGCCGGCCAGTGCCTGATTTGGGAACCAAGCCCATGTAAGCAAAGCTCCAGGTCCTCCACACCACCAACCAGGGCAACACCACGTTCATAAGACTACTTTGAGATGCTTTTGTGAAGATATACTTGGTGGAGGGTTGGCAAAAATCTGTAGATATCCCCAGTTACATTTTCTCAACCATCTACCTGATGACTTTACCTCGGAGTTTCAGGTGGCATCCCCACAGACCAAAATTTAGGACACAATCTAGTGTCTCCCAACAAGCTACCTATTCCTTTCTTGCACACCAGCCAGAATAAGCCCTCAAGGGTTTGGATCCTTTCTTTTAAGCCCTGCAGAACAGGGCAGGAATCTCGCAGAACAACCCTTCGTGCTCTATCTCATCAAACGTGCTGGATGCAAGCATAGAGACAAACACGAGATTATAAATACAAAGCCAACAGAACATTTTACCATCCAAAAAAAGGGGTTCTGTCACTATGATTGAATAGCTTCTGCTCCTGCTTCTGATGTCTCATGTCAGAAGGGGCAGATGAGAAAGGCCCACATGGCAGAAGCAAACAGCTTCACTAAAAAAAAAAAAAAAAGAGTCTGGTAACTAGCAACCAGACAGCTCCATATCAGACACATCCAGAAGGACAAAAAAACAAAGGTTCCCCAAGAGCCAGACAGCAATTGTTATTCTTTTAGGACTGAAATTTATTTGTTTGTCCAAAAATATTTGCCATCTGAACATCAGCATATTTTTTTATTTTGGTTTTTAAGTTTTTGTTGACTTTCACTAAATTGTTTCCATTCATTGCATGAAATCTTCCATCTATGCAGCGTTTCAGTTATTTTTTTTTCCCCCCATCTATTCTAAATTCTTTTTCCATTTTTGTGGATTTCAAAGTAATTTGGTGCTGAAATATTTTGGGTGAGTTTGGAATGGAGATGAAGCTTTTAATCTTCTAAGGAAGAAAAATAAATCTTTTTTTAAGCTCCTGTTTCATTACTGCTCGTTATAAAAATGAACAAAATTATTATTTTTTTATTTTTAAAAGGAAAACCATCAATAAAATGCAACTAAACAGAAGCTCCTCTTTGCTGATCCTTGACATTTGGCTTCACCACAACCGCTGCCACACCAAGCCAGGCTGCAGCTCTGGGATTTAGGCCACAAAAATGGTAAAGTTTTATTTTTAGAGGGACAATACAATTGAAAGAAAAAAAAACAACCTACAACCAACCTTTTTCCTTAAGCACAGAATAGTGATTTGCGTCGGGATGCAAGCCGTGCCAGGCTGCCTATGCAGAGACTGTACCATGCTACTGATACAACACTGTACACGTGGCTTTTGCAGCATTTGTTGCCTTTTGAGCACAGGCTGGCTAGAAAATCACATCAAATCTTCATCCATGCCCTTGTCCCCTTCCACTGCAAGGAGCCGCTTGAACACAGCATTCATCTTTGAATGACCTGGAGATCTCTGGGTGTTGTCAGCCCAACACACAGAACAGGCTTTCACCCGATGCACTGTATAGAAGGGTCACAGTTGCCCCTGGAAATCCCAATACGCGATGTCTGCTGTTGATACCAAGACCTGATCCTACCGCGTGACCCCAGAGCAATACAGAGGAATAGATGACAGATTTTAGCATGGGATTGCCGTTCCCGATCACCAAGCGTTCGGTGTTGTTAAGTGAAATCCATCACCAACTGAAACAAGGCCATTTCCTCCGAACGTAAATCCTAGAATTACTGGTGGGGAAGGGAATTCAGTAGAAGTGCTATAACACTGCGCCATGCACGTAACTCAGCTGGTTTTAACTCACAGCTTTCCAACCTTTGGAAACCTTGACTTGCACAGATTTGTGAAGGACCTGAAGCTTTAACCTTCTTCCCTCTGGTACAACTTCCTACACTAACCCTCTGGGATATTAAATCTTCCACTTGCCGTTTTCTCCGAGGCAGAGAGGATATGAATTTCATAACAAGAGCCATGAAATACGACAGGAAACCAACAGCATAGACTTGCGAGCGCTCCATGCACAGCCGCAGGACCGGACGAGCCGTGAGCACCAGCACACGGGGCAGCTGCCTGGGGCACACAGGGCCACGGGGGTGCGTAAGGAAGGGCGCGATTACACTTGATCGTATCAGAGAAGGACAGAGCCTGGGTCAACGTTGGGCATGCATAGGAAAACCTGGGCTTACCAAGGAGTTACTCCTTACATTTGTCTGACTTCAGGGGTTATGAAGGTCCTGGGCTGACAGCGGGCAACAAAACCCCTTAATTTATGCATGTAACAGCTACAGGAGTAAAGCACTGCACATTTCCTACTTGAACTTGTGCCTCTGCTATAACCAAGGTGATGTGAACTGGTGAAGGCACAAGGAGTTATTTAGGCCAAAGAAGTCTTGTCTCCCTCACCAAGAGCTCTGCCAACGCGGACGTTCTTCCAGAAGCTCAGAGGTTACAAAGCCCCACGTGGATCACAACAGCGACAAAGTGTTTCCACTGAAAACAATCTGGCTGCTGAACAGCCTTCCAGAGGAGACCAGCACAGCAATCCAGCACCTCACCACCCTGAGGGCACACTGCAAAGCTTTCCTCCTCCTCCTCCTCAAGACTATTTTATTACCAGGCAAGAAGTTTATACAGGTACCCACTTCGACCCCAAAGGACTGCATTTAAGCCCTCCTTTCAGTATATTCAACAGAAATTAAAATAAAAACCCAAGCATTTTTAATCTAAACCAATATAATACTTTACCCTTACCACAGTTTTTACCCCCAAAAATAAAAGAGTTGAATGGTTAAAGAAATCCCCAAAGGAACTCAATACTTTTGTCAGACAGTACACTTCTGCAGATGATATAAAGCCCTAAGACAGACAGTATAGCATAGTTTTTCCCCTCTTGTTGTTGGAAACTGAGAAGCGGAGGAGATACTGTGCAGGGCGTGGTAGTTTATAGCACAAATGCATCCAACTACTGTGGCCTGCTAGACTTTAGCTATCCAAGGCACGCCACCACAGCTGGAATAATCAACAACTGGGGAAGCCCCTCAGTGCCTGTGTAGAAACCAGGGTCACACAGAAGGGAGAAACCAGCACAAGGTCTTCTGCTACACAGAGTGCGTTAGTAAGAAGGCGAGCACACATTCAAGGGTATGCAGGAAGGTGCTGAGGAACAACTACGTGAGGTCTTACACAACACATACGGACGATGTTCATGATAAACTGTAAATCACTGCTGCAAAGCACCTAGAGAGCCCTTAGTAACACAGACACGGCCTTCTCTTCCGAATCAAGGTTCCCCTGCACAAAGGACACTGAGAAGCACTATGGTAATCCACACACTCATGCCACGCAACACAGAAGGATAACGTTCATTAAACAACCCTTATCACAAGCTTTTGGCTGTAACAATAATATTTTTATTGTCGTAAAGATCCTAGCACTAAACCCAATACGCTTGCTTACCCAAGGAGAAAGAACTAGAAAAAAAAGGAAGAGATAGACTGGTTGTTCACTGTACTGCATTCTTTAGTCCAATTATTGCTATTTGTCAGTCTGAGCAAGAACATAACCAGTGCTCCATCTGCACATGATTTGGTGCACTACCAAAAGAACCTCGTCACTTTAAAGTAATCCGTGAGCATTCAAGTCTAACATACAGGTTTTACCGTATCTGGCTTCTTGAGCCAGAAGAAGCAAGAAAACACTTGACCCACACTCCACATTTGCCCAGAAAACCAAGCAAACAACCAACTTCAAAACAACAAAAGCAAGAGCTCAACATAGACAAAAGAGCTCCTCTTGCACCTTCTCTTCAGCCATGCTCCAGCCAGAATCAGGTGTGCATCTTTCAGTACTTTCAAGCTACCAAGCTTCAACATTTTTCCAAAGAACGGTTTCTCCAAAGAGCCAACTGGCTCCTAACACTCCCACTGCCCAGTCCACCTGGGAAACTCTTACCACCTCTCTGAGGCGCCACCATTCTGCAATCCTGCTACCCACTACATACGTTTCTTCTCATATCAGTCTCCACACGCCGTATTCCCAACCGCACATAAAGTTTGCTTACTCACAGTCAGGAGCAGACGGCGCCTTTCCTTCCATCTCTTCTGGTGGCTCCCGTTTCCCCGGGTCCTTTGCAGCAAAGGTGGCTTTGAAGCAGGCGGTTTATTTCAGCCAGTCAATTTAGCAGACTTCAGTAAAAGCAACCTCACCCCACAGTGAGTTTTCCTCACAACACAGGAAACGCTTTTCTCACCCTTTAAGGAGACTCTGCAGTCACTTGTATGCTTCCCACTTGCGATATTACATATAGACTCAGAACAATAAGGAGTTCAGTTTTCACTTATCAGCAAGGGTTGGCTTCTTTTCCTCTTTTCGAAACAGCGCAGGCCACCAGCTAACACACCCCGGCTGCAGAACGATGGGATTCGAGTCCCAGCATACAAATACTGAACTTGAATCCTCCACGCGAGTCACAAAGAGACGATCCAAAGGTAGCCTGGGGCTGACAAAAGAGAGCAGGGTTGAGGGACTGAGCTTAAATGGAGCTCCTGGACCAGGAAGCAGCGATGGTGGGCCCAGGTGAGGCTCATCAGGGCATTAAGGCCCTACCGGTGCACCCAGGCCCTGGCAATTTTTACCTAATTGCTGCCAAAAGAAGACCTGGACATGCCCAGGGAACTTCTATCCAGAGAAATTTCTAGTTTTCTGTAAGGGGATTTCCCTGTTGGAGCAGCAGAGTGCAAGTAAATGGATTCCTGTCCCTCAAAAGCCAGAGCAGCTGGCTGCCTTTCAAAAGCCCAGGCTCCTGATCAGCCCTCAGTGCTACCCAGGCGTTCAAAGCAGGTGACTATGCCGAGTTTAAATTTGATTAAGCCTCTGAACTGGCACAGCTGCTGAGGACGTAACGTAATTCTGCCCCTGAAAAATCCTGACTGCTTTTCCTTGCAGTCAAAATGTCCTTCGACACTTTGCAGAGGCAAAACGGACCCAAACCAGGGCTGGCAAAACCACCCGACAGGCGGCGCTTGTGTGAAACCCTCCCAGATCCCAGCATAAAACCAAAGGGGAGCCAAGCCCAGAAGGACAAGGGGCACAAGCGCCAGTGACCCATGTTCCTCGCCAAGGTGACAGCTCTCCAAAACCACCCTCAAACGGCTCAGCCCGGCCAGGACACCGTGCCCCATCTGGGCTGCAACCTCTTTGGTTTTTCACTTGCTGTTTGCTTTTTCTCTCGAGTGTCTCGAGTTCAGGAGATGAGTCAAGCACATGAGTAAAAGGAATAGCCATTTTACGACAGTCTTTTCCTTCGTACCCTCCTTTTCCCTCATCGGTCCCTGCCATCTGCTGTCTGCAGACAACTCCTTGGCGCTTTCCACTTCTCGCTTTCTCTTCCAAGTCACCAGTAGCTTCCCCCCACCCGCCCCCCCAACCCTGCTGCCTGCTGTGGCAGCTTTTCTGCACCAAGAAGATAATAAATACATCAAGCCTGTCAAAGTCGCATTGTTTTGGCTGGAAAGAGGTGCCCCCCTGCCGGGTGAGATTACTTCCCACCGCGATGTACGGCCTTCCCTTACTGACAGCTCTCCAACGGGGAGTAATCGGTGTCCAACCGCGAGGAGCAGGCAGCCAACGCTGCTAAATGGCACTTAGGGCTGACGAGGGCAAAGAGGAGGAAAAAGGAGCTTAGCCCTGCTCGCACACAGCCCTTCGCTTGCCGGTGTGGTGTGCTGACAGGGAGACAAACTGGGTCTCCTTGCTGGCCCTGCCTGTGATTTCCCAGGCAGGGGGTTGGCAATGAGAAATGGGAAACTGATATTCCTGCGCGAGTCTCAGGGCAAGTGTCAGCCTTAATCCGACACAGGCAGGACACCTGGAACCAGTAGCTCTTGTATTAGTGAACGCGACATTAAGAAAGGAAAGACACAAAGAAGGCCAGAGAAGAGTATCTCTCGTTGCCCCTGGGTACGGGTGTTCTTCGAGAGACCAGGCCCTTTACACCCCCCCACGGCAAATGCTCCGGTGAAGACTCATCCTGAGCCGCATTCCCAGCGCAGGACGGATTTCTGGGACCAGAGCAAGCAGGTAAGTGGCATTAACTGGGGAAACAGATTTCCCACGGTAAAATTCATACAGAAAGCGTTTGGCTTGTTTGCATTTCGCAGATGTCTAGGATTTTCAGCACTCTCCGAGACATCCAGGTAACCTGAAGGGCAGCCGTTTTCTCACCTGCAGGTCATCAGCCTCAGAAACCTGCCATCACTGCGCTGCTGTTTCTGATTATGCCAGATGAGTTAGCTTTGTATTCTTGGCTTTTTTAATTAAAGAAATAGAAAAGAGTAAAACGATCATTAAGACACTGTGACGGGACTAAGCAGTATTATAATGACTCATCTGGAGTTTCTCCACCTCTAGACCGGCCTCTTCGAAGACACTTAAGGGAATCAATTGCCCGTATCCCACTAAAATCCTCTCTGTATGTGGTTCATGAAGCTCTAAGCCCCTTTCCCACCCCCACAACCTCCATCCTTCACCTCTGAAGTCTCTCTAGTCCATTATTCTTGAGGCTGATTTGTGAACAATGTGTTCACTTTCCGTACTGCCTAATGAAGATGTTCCTGTCCCTGAATATTGTATCTGCTGCGCGCTTAATGGAAAAAAGTAACTATTATTATCATTGGTGGTTCAGATGAGTTTCTTGGCAGTGAGGGTGGTACAGTTACGCGGACAATCAAACAAGCCAGTGATTATTGCCAATGCATTTTTGAGGAAATCATTGCTGTTTAAACTCTAATCACAACAATACCTCATTTAAAAGCATAAAAGCTTTCACTCAGCAGACCTACCTTTTTTTTTTTTTAATAGCTAGACAATTAAATAAATCTCCTGACACTTAACCATCATTTACCCAACAGTCAGCAAATGGATTCAATGCCTTTGCATTAGTTAGATTAGGATATTAAAGCAAAAACGGAACAAGTACAAGCAGGTGAAGTGGAGCGTGTGCTGCACTGCAAGGATAACATGGTATCTTTGGCAGGGGCATTTTTTTGGTCTTCCTTTATTCAGACACCAAGACAGTTCTTTGCATTATTGCAGTTCATAGATTTTAATGTTCTTTGGAAAACAAGGTAGTTGTTCCCCCTTTTATAGGCTGGAAACTGAAGCACGGCACAGATGAAGCCACCCTGAAATTCTGTGTCTGAGACAGGAGTTGAGTCTGGATGTGGTGAACTGTTCAAAAAGTAATGTTTCTACATTTATCCCCAATCCAAGCTTTATTTTTTTAGCATTTCCATTAAAACTGATACCGGGAAAATTCAGTACAAGTGTGGATTCAAGCCCATCAGCAAAATAGTCTGGGATCCAGTGCATTTTTGCTGGCATCTTAGGAAAGGCTGCGTTATCTTAAAACACAGCCCCCGAATAAACATTGAAGCAACTATGACTGACCCTGCACCGGTAGGAACTTCAGCCATTGACACACGATAGACCTTGTATTATCCACGATCCCACCGGTACTCTTAATTCCTGGCTCTAGCACTTCTCCCTCATTAGGTTCCTGACGTGAAGAGCATGTTCTTCTGATACCATTATTCAGAAGCTGATGCTAAGTAACTCCTAAATTTATTTCCTTCTGCCAGCTGTCAGCTACCAGCACCAGTAGTGGGAGTGCCTTTCTGCTTTTCAGGTAACAACAGCGACGACACAAAAAAAACACTGCCTTCCCAGCAGTGTTTGAGACGCAGTATTATATATCCATTAACCTATGCTGAATTTCACGGTCTCCTTTATAACACGCTGTTCAGAAAAACAAATAAAAATTGAAAGGAAGGCAATTGATCTAGTCTCATTTCAGATTCTAAATAACTGACAACTATATAGACAGTTAATTGTTTCTTGATCTCTGCTTACTCAATTTTTAAAGAGTTCCCACAGATAAATGTTACAGAGATGGATCTTTGTTTTTACCTCCCTCCCAGCCCCTGTTTTGGCAGAAAAAAATACCTCCACTTCATAAAGATGTTTATGATGGGCTGGAAAGAGTTAAAACCTCATCTTCCACTCCTCCCTCTTTATCGTTTTAATTGGCTGTTCTGATGACCTGACCACCTCTTTGATACGCATCAAATGCCGGCCCGTGAAATACGGAGCATGTCAGCCTGCCGAACAAGGGTCAACCTGATTGTCAATAAGGCCATCAATCAGACCTGCCGGCATGATGGATCCAATCCAGACCGAAAGCCCCAGATGGAAATGAAACAGCCTCCCTGATGATAACACAGTGTGCACTGCGCGGCCCGACGGCGCGCAGAAGGGTCACTGGCCCAGAGGCCAGAAGGCGGCAAACTTCAAACCGGGAAAAGGCAACAGTGAGCAAACAACAAAACTCCCAAAACTAACAGAAAGAAACCCTCTCGGCCAACCCAGAGGCGGCTCCAAATCAAAGAAGCTAAGTGAGGTGAGAGAGATGTGAGGACGTGCCGGGAGTCAACAAGGGAGACAGTGGGGAGGGGCCCTTAAAGGGCGAAATCGCACATGTCTCAACTCTACTAGCTGAGACCCAGCCTCTACCTACCCTCCTGCTTCTCCTCCTGTGTATCCCCCCCCCATGAAGAGTGACACCACCACAAATGAACACCACAGTTGCACAAACATGCTTTCCACAATGAATGAATCAGGGAACAGATCTAAGGTAAAACCAACCGTAATTCCTTTCTGAGGTGTTTGGGGACTCCACCATGGAGCTGTAAGAACGTCTGTGCTATCAAGGGAGGAGAAAGCATGGAAAAGCAGCAGCTAAAGAGAGGAGGAAGAGAGGAAAGATCTTTTTCTGGTTAGAATACTGGCTTACATTGGCCTCAACAACTTACAAAATTACTGCTTAACATGCTCCACGGTGTGATGGCTGCAATAGCTCTAGCAATGGCTTATTCTCTTTGGACAGGCACCGTCACCGCAAGCTACTTAAGATCCTCTGCTTATGAATGGGGCGTAAAGTAGGGGTAATATTCCACATAACTCTGCAATAAGATGCCCTCTTATTCTCTATTATTACTCTAAGATGCCAGTCACTTCAGATGCAGGATTTTCTGAAGATGAAACAGCTTCCGAAACACACGGGCACAGCAGAGGCAGTGGGAAAAGGATTCAAATGAAGAGCGTCCTCTTGCAAAACTGAGGAAAGACTGCTTCTTTCCAAGGAGAAACTAAATAGGATAGGAAGGCTTAAAGACACTACCCATCTTGGGTATTCTTCTGGCTCCGTCACCCCTTCTATGAAGGAATAAAGTCTGAATCCTCAACAGATACAAGGGCAGAAAACTTAAGACAAAGTGTCTAACCTCGCCAACACAACTACCTGAAAGGAGGGTGTGGAGAGTTGAGGGGTGGTCTCTTCTCCCAGGTAACAAGCGACAGGACAAGAGGAAATGGCCTCAAGTTGCGCCAGGGGAGGTTTAGGATGGATATTAGGAAAAATTTCTTTACCAAAAGGGTTATCAAGCATTGGAACAGGCTGCTGGAATCACCATCCCCTGGAGGTATTTAAAAGACAGGCAGACGTGGTGCTGAGGGACATGGTTTAGTGGTGGTTTTGCCAGTGTCAGGTTGATGGCTGGACTCAATGATCTGAAAGGTCCCTTCCAACCTAGACAATTCTATGATTCCATGATTCACACCGATAGTACACGCATCCCTGCACACCAGCATGCCCACGCACATTACAAACACACAGAAACACAAAAGTGCACACAGATGATATATGTGCTATTTTGAAACGCAGGAGCCTGGAAGCAAGATGGATAAAGCCAAAAAACGTCACTTAGCTTGGAGTACCGTCCCTGCTGCTGTCCCTGAGAACCTGCTACCCGCATACATTCACTAGCTGAAGTCCATCAGCGTCGCACACACAGGCCTCACCCCAAACTGACACAGGCGAGCGCATTTACACGTACACCCCCCAAAGTCTGATGCCCTTTTCCCTGTTGCTCCGAAGACAAGGCAATCGCTTGCCCAGCGCTCCAAGCCAACTGCAGCGGCTGCCGTGTGCCAGTTTCACACCCTGCGGCCTTCCACCCCTGCCCTCTGCTGCACCTCCTCGTGTCACTGCTCACGTCTCAGGGCTCAGAGGCTGCTGCGGTGCAAATATTTGCATGCTCCTGGGGGAGGAACACAGTGCAGTGGCCTGCAGGGGCAGGCGGTCTGCGTATTTATTCGGGAATAGCAAACAACATGGAGAGCAAAGAAGAGAAAAGGCCAGATAAGATAGAAGTGTGTTGCCAGGTCTAACAACATAAAATCAACAAAGACCACAGAGAAAAGTTATCTGCAAAGACCAGCAACTCCAGCAGCAAGTGATTCTGACAGAGGAGTCCTTTTTCAGGTTGAATCACTCATAAGACTGGTGAGACGAAGCTGTTTGTCTCTTGGAGTGCTCAGTATCAAGTCACTGCAAATCACTGTCTGTGTCTCAAGAGATTTACATAAAAAGATGTTTTTGTGGTCTCTCTCCTGCCCACATCATGAACCTGTAACTGCAACCAGCACCTTCATAATACAGAGCAGGACTAAAAGACTTTCCCCCACGACCGAGTATTTCTTCCAGAAGACAGACTCACCCAGCTATGAAGGTTTCCCCTGTCATTTAAGAAATATCCACATTTGCTTAAGTTTTAATTCATGCGTGTGATTAATTCATAAAGTGAAACAACGTGTACTTGTTAGACAAACTGCATCATGATGAATCCAAAGGGAAAAAATAGAAAGGAGGTACTAGGAGAACCACATGTGAAAACCATATGGGAGGGTGTTCCACCAGCTTGGAACCAGATGGAGGAAAACATTGTCCCTGGACACTGTACAGAGTCCTACTGATAACACATGATAAATCATTCACTGAGTGTAAGCAGGAGAGCGAACATCACCACATACCAAGCTGTGGAGGGACAACAGGACCACGAGCTGGAGGACATTAGATAAAAGGACAGCATTAAAAGCTCAGATGTTACCCCCTTGTGTAGATCTAATCTGAGCTATTATCAGCAGGGACAGCCAGAATAGCTGCAGAAAGAAAGCAAAGCACAGCAGCAGGGTTTGAATGCACTGAGAGAAACCACAACACAGCCCAGTTTGCAGTAACGGGAAGCTGAACAGGGATGTTGGAGAATTGTCTAGATATTCGCCTCTACAAAGAAGACAGGAACTTAGTCCTGTACCCAAGCATTAACTTTTCTCTGTGACCTTTGACAAGTCATTTAAGGTCATCTGAAGTCAAAGGGCGTCCTCCAATTCACTCCAAAGCACTGCTCGCCAGCTGCCTTCTCAACCGTCCCGCATTTCCCAGGGAGCCTAAATCCCTTCTACCACACTCCTCCTGCCCGTTTGACCTGAGGGTTCTCCGTGACGGCGTCTGTCTCCTCCGGGAGGACAACTGCTCCTGACACAAGAGGACTCCAGGTTTCACTGGGTCAGAGGAGAGGACAGCGAAATACACATAAATGACACTCAGAAGTAGGGTAGACAGAAGGTGGCTGTGCCTAATAGTCAATATTTTATTTATAGTCTTCAGTATCAAGAAGCAACGATGCCCGCAGTAGTTCTGCTCAAGCAGATTTCAGACTGACAACTAGCTAAAGCTTTACATCCAGCTGAATTTTCCAATTCTGTTTATGGCCTGAAAGGTCATTCCCGGCTGTGACTCCTCTTTCCTTGCCAGTCTTTTCATTTCTTGTGTCATGGGGAATTTTCCTATCGAGGGAAGAGGAGCCTAACGATAAATACGACTACTTCGTGCTCTCAGAAGCCCCCACGCGCGCAATTATCTGTGTAAGCACCAAATGACTTCTTGCCCTAAGAAAGGCCTGAAATCTCTCTGCCAAGTGCAGTGAATTTTTTTTTAATGGTACAAGGCTGCATAACAGACCCCGGAGCCGGATGGGTCATTGTGCAGAGAGACAGACATGCAGACAAGGAAGCTGACCAAAACATGTATGCAGGACCACCAAGGATGACCCTAAATTAGACCACCCAGTCACTCCGTTGGCCTGATTTTGAGGAGCCAGAATCTCAGAGCATAAACCCGTGTCCTCACCCGGGTTCCTTGGCCTGTGTTTTAGACCATCGCATATCTCCAGTGACTTCCTGCTACTGACCTCGTATAATAAATCATCCCAGCCAGCCTCCCTCCCTCCCTCCTGGCAACATCCTGTTCCTTCCTCAAAAAATCCTCCCACTCACAATTCCAAGGTTCGATATCAATCTTAAATAAATGCCTCTCTGGACTCAGCTGCATTCCCTAAGCCACCTTATCTCCTGCCTCTCTAGAACGGCTGTGGTTCAAGAAGTGTATGCAGAAGCCTCTTATGCCTTTTAAATTTTAATTCTACTCTTGTGCCCTCTTTCTTTTCCCCATACTTTCTTACAGAGAGGAAAAGTTATCTTCAGGAGAGTGCACGCTGCAGTACCCTGTGCTTAGTGTGACTTCTGAAAGGGAAAAATGACAGCCCAAAAAAGAGACAGTGATGCAATTTTCTATACAGTGAGAAGAGAATCCGTGGTAGAGGTTCTGCTCTACTGTCTCCCTTGCTCTGGCTTCCCTCACTTCTCAATTTAGGTGAAGGAAAACTCTGCCAATACATCTACTCATCAGAGTCCCTTCTTCAGCACCCAACAGTAGGGGACCGACTGTCTCCATTTGACCTTTCCAACTCCCACCCGAAGTCCAGCTTGAACTTGGGTATCTGAGTCAGGAAAGCACTACCCTTCATTCCCTAGATTGCCACTGCAGAAAGCATAGGCACCTACAGGAAATAAGTCAGCCCAGGACAATGGGACTCCTGATCACACCTTTCACCTAAACGTCTTAACTTAAGTAGGATGAATCCAGGTCCTGACATGAGTTGTATCTCTGAAAGCCCATGGAGTAACTCACAGTCAAAAGGAACCACATTTACTCCTCGATCCAGCAAAGTCTCTTTAATTATATATGTCTTTACACTATGCCAACCACAGTGAAGACTGGTTCATGTTGGACTTGATTTAATTTTCACCCAGGAACTCTTTCCCCATATGTTTAATTATTTCATCACTTCTGTAACCCTTTCTGTTAACGTATTTACCCCCACCTTCAAAACATTATGCCTGGTGCCTTGCAGGCTACAATCCATCCGAAGAACGGGATCACTCAAAAGCAATGAGATTTGCCTGCTTAAATTTCACATTTACAAGGTTATATGTGATACTGGTGCTTACCCGCTTATCTACTCTTCTTTTTATCCTCCTTTGCTCTACCCTCATCTTTCCTTGCCCTTACAGAGCACCAAAACGCCCCTGATCATCTAACCAACTCCCTGGAGTCCATTTCAATGAGGATCTGTTTCTCGCTTGAGAAGAATTCCTTGGGTCTCCCCAGACTCGCATCTCTTTTTTTAAAACGTAAGCGTAACCGACTAATTCATTAGCAATTCACTTGATAACGAGCCAAGGATCATCTTTAAGAAACGCAGCAGCGAACTAGCAGATTTCCAAGCTGGAAGAAAAAGCTGGAGAAGCAGCAAAGAAAACAGGCTTTAGTCAGAAAAAGAGAGTGGGGTGAATAAGATGGCATGGCAGTCTCCTAAAATGCCCCTCGGAGTTTATAAAGTAATCTTATTCCAGCACACACATCCCTCAGATGCCCTCCTTCTCCTTATCATCCAACTCACTCAACCATGTCACTGACATATGTACTTAGCAGCGGTTATCGTCAGTGGCACATAAATAAATGGCAGGTATCAAAGAATCAAGGTCGTCAACTCGTCATGAATATTTCAGAGAGAAGCAACATGAAAAGCTCAAGTGTCCCAGCCTCTCCGATTTCCAACAGAAGGAAAAAAATACAAACCACACGCGCGCGCACACATACACGGTCTGCTGGCTCAGCCATCACATGCACGTAGTTCATTTCAAGGCAATGCTACATATGTTACAAGACAATCTGTCACATTTTAAAAATATATAAATATATATAATATATCTCCCCTGTATAATGTGCAAACTCTAAGCAGCTGGCAAGAGGGCAGTGGTGATTTAATGCAAGAAAACTGCGCTTTGCTGAAGGGGCTGGGGACTAGATAGCTTGGGTTGTAACAAGAAGCCTCTTTGACAAAGGCGCAGAGTGGCATCTTTTCACACAATTATATGTGGGTCACATTAACCTCTGCTGCGCAGGATTCCCTTGAGCTGCTTCTGTCCGCGTGCCGCTGCAAAGAAATCACAGCAGAAATTCCTCTCTCCCTCTCTTTCTTTTTGGGCCAGGCAGTGAAAGGATAGAGACGGAGCAGGACCGGGTTCCCCCCCGTCACACAGGCTGCGACCGTGAGCTTCCCGGCGAACGCAAACTCCACGCTTCAGGGCCCAGCAGCTTCGTTAATGAGCTATGTCAACCAATGGACACACCTGAGATTTCGAGCTGTGTCGGTGCACTACAGTATTCGGATACATGGCTCTTTCTAGCCAAAGAGACTTCGTCAAGTTTCACTTTCAGCATGTACGCCAGACACATTCTGGAAACTCTTTGACTTTTGTTCTGTGGACGGAGAGACAGACGGACAGAAGGCAGACAGACATTGTTTCACAGGCTTTGGAGACACAAATTTTCTCCTGTCAAGTACAACTCAGATTTGCAAAGGGGAATTTCACCAAAACCATCATAATTCATTAAACAAAGCAAACGTTCCTCTAACCAAATCATTCGGGTATTCCACTGTTCTGGGTTTGCTTGTTTTTTTAATGTTTGCAGGGAATTTATTTATCAGATAACTCCGTTTCTGGGAGCAGGGTGGCAAAGTTTCAGTGAGATTAATTTCCCACTTTCTAGTGCCTTGAAAGTTTGTTCTTTATTATAGTTTCTTTTTGTGTGTTTTTCCAGGCACCTCACCATATTCTTCATGGTACCTCTGGACTCAAAGGGTTTGATGTGGTATATAGCAAATTATCTTTATGTTCTGTGGCAAACTGGATTTAAACGACAAGATCTTCTAAATTTGAGAAAGTCACCGTGGAAACCCTGCTTTCATTTATATTAAAACGGGTTCTTTCCCAATGAACTCATTTTGGAAATGAAGGAAGCATTCCTCGCAGTGACAACTGATACTTACGCTGTCATTCAACTCCAATTATTTTGTCCATTCACACATTTTCAATACCAGTGGGCTGCGGGGTTTTGAACTTGCAAAACACAAGAAGCTGGAAAAGCCTTTGAAGACGGCTGGAGACTGGGAGATAAGGACACAAATTGGAAGTGTCTGCCAAGACACCTAAAAGCGAAGATTAAGACCAACAATCTTAAAGGTATTCGAGCATTTTTCGTACGTTGAGATCAGTTCCAGATTATGGTCTGATATTAAAAAGTACACCGTGGCATTGCCAGAACCAGTAATTGCTGCTCACCTTTCGCCCTTCGTTGCTCATTTCCCCTCCATGCCAGAGTGCTCTTTCCACTCATTTGTGCCAGGAAAACTCTATGTGACCAGGCGCTGAACCAGACGGAGGAACTTTTCCTGCTTTGAACAAACAAACAAACAAACACACACACTAAACCTTTTTCTTACCCCCCCCCCCCTTTTTTTTTTTTTTTTGTGCCAAGTTGGATGGCTCCTCCCAGCTGGTTCCCAACCACAGGAGCAGTTGTGCCAGCACAGCAGCAAGAACAAGGGGCCAGGAGACAACAATGTCTTAAAACCAATGTTACCACCAAGCAATTTGTAATATCAAACCACAGGCTAAATCTCAACTAAAAGCTTTTCGGGTTCAGAGTGAACACCTCTATTAAGATGAATTAAGCAATTCACAGCGTTCAGAGCTGCAGTTTCAAACGCAGTTTAAATCTTTATTTTCAACCCTCACTCCTGTAGCAAAAATGGCCTGAAAGAAACCAGATAGGAAGACCATTAATTCCAGGTTTCTGTAGAAGAGGGTTTTTTGTGTATATTTTGTTTAATACAAAAGCGTACCTCTGCACTGCACTCACTATCACTGTGACTTCACTACACCGCAGAGAAACCAGAACTACCTTAAAATTCACTAGTGCGGGTCCTGATAACCATCTAGTCTCAAGAGCACAGGCTCAGCATGGACTAATTTGTCCTGACAAGATTATTTGCAAATTAGGTGAGGAGGTCAGACAGCTGCCCTATAACCACATAAAAATGTAGTAAACATTGTCTCCGAGCTTATCCCCTACCTACTTTTCAAATGTTTTTCACAGGGCGTTTGCTTGGTTTGCCCCCTCAGTGCCAAGTTTCACCCACTCTTTAGGCCCAGTTTCAACCAAGAATATGTTTAAATGCCTTGCTCAGGCTGAGACTGCAGGTGTCTGCTCACCTAAGTCGGGTGTCGTTCAGCTGAATGGTATGAAATAGATCCTCAGCTGGGAAGACTGGAGCGTGGTGATGGTTAATGCCAGGCAGAAACTGGATGCCTGGAATTTAACACATGTAAAACCGAAGAGGATGGGAGCAGGTTTTGCCTTGAACTAACAACAAAATGGTTTCTAGAGGTTTATACATCATATCTCTGTGCTAGATGTAAGAGCCTGCCCCATCTGGAGGGCTCAACTAGTCAGATGATGTTATTGTGAGAACAATTTTGGATCACAATCAGAACATCCTCCTCCATTACGCTTCGCAAAGGGTCTGTCTCTATTTTGTCATGTGGAGGCATGAGCTGCCTGTCAGTGAAATGAGCAGAGTACAGAGGGATTTCCCACGCAAAATGATCCAAAACCCACGGACTCACATGAACCCATTCCAGATGTCTCAACGGTTTGTACCGACACGTGGCATGGGCATGGCCAAATGACAGAAGGAGCTGGAAGAGGGTTCACGCTTGTCTTTAATTCTCAGCTTCGTAGTCTACTTGGGAAACAAATTTCTGGAGTTTATGTCCTGCTCTGTATTTCTGGAATCTGGGAAGCCCCAGTAAAAGCAAGAGTGCCTGGTCAGGGCCATTGCACGCCCTGGGAAAAACAAGGCAGAAGGGTAATATCCTCTTAATCCTACATGTCTGTAGAAAAGACATCTGAACGCTAACACACAGTGGCATCACGGACATACCCTACATGTCAATGTATGCAGAGAGGACACAAAAGCAGCATATACACCAGACTGACCAAAAACCAGTGTAATCTTCCAGTACTGTCACAAGGGCAAGAAGATGCAAAAGTACTTAAAACAAGAATAAGAAATGCCATAGCGGGTCAGACCGAAAATCAATCTAGCTGTGTACCTGATCCCTACCAGACGCAGGCTGCTTAAGGGAGAATACAAAAACCAGGTCCTCGAAGACTGATCTTTCCCTGTTATACCTGGCTATCATTTTAGCAGTCTGCTTAAAGACTTCCTACATCAGGTGGGTAGCATAGCCATCAATGGAGCCGTCCTCCATTTGCACATCTAAATACTCTATGAACATATATGTGCTTTTGGCCATCTTATTCCTTGGCAATGACTTCTGCATTCTATTTAGCCACTCGTGTCACAACTTTTTTCCTTTCATTTATTTTAAACTTATTACCTGAAGGGTTCTTCTGATCCTCCTGACTACAAAGCCTGTGACTTCAATGAAGTCATGTACTGAAAAATTCAGGAAATTTTTCAGTACAATTTCATTGGGAAAGGTCAACTGAGTTAAACTGAAATTCCTCACAAAAATAATGTGAGAATTTAAAAAAGAGTAAGTTCTCAGGTCCTGCATGGAATTTCTTGGCCACTCCACTCCATTTCTTGTTTTTAGGGTCACCATGTGTAATGTGGGATACCTAGAGTTTTACACCACTTGCAAGTATTTAATCACGTGTACAAAACCGAATGCTTCCAGGAAGGCAAGCTACAAAAGCCTCTCCCAGACATCTCCCAGACATCCACCGGATCTGAGCTACTACGGGGAAGACTCTGCTTCTAGTCCATGAGATGAATAAGGCAGAGACCCGAGCTTTAGTTTCCCATCTCACATGCCATCAGCACTGGTTTATTCTGGGGTGACCGAACTCCTTTTTCTAATTTTGAATAACCATGTGCTTGTTCTAAACTAGAATAGATACGAAAACCCTTTTTCCTCCTCAGTTCTGTTCTCCTACGTGCATTTCCTGTTCACTTGACCTTCACTCTCAAACTTCTACTTCCCCAAACGTGCCTTTGCTTCTCCACCTGAGATCTACCTGCCTTCCCAAAACTTCCTTCTTGCCTGCACCTCCATATCCGTTGAACAAGCGTTTGCCCTATTACTGTAGGTAATGTCTCCCTCACTCGGATCCTGACTGTCTCCCTCACTCGGATCCTGACACTTACTCTCCTTCCCTGACACCCGGGGTCTCATTCTGACAAAGATGGATGCAGCATAGGTTTCTTCACCTGAGCCAGTATCATTAGGAAACCTTTACAGTCAATAATATGAAATAGAAATTTCCAAGGCGTGATTCAGATTACCCTGAAGTGAATCACTAAAGTGGAATATGGATGACTAAATCATCATGTAAACATCTACAGTGTAAACAGCTCCACTCAGTTAAAAGAAATCACGCCTTCTGTCTTTGTTGAGACTCCTCTTGGCCACAAGAGAACATCACGCACTCCCATTTGTTCCTTGTCATTTTGGGTGCTTTAAAAGCAGTAAAGGAGTGAACACTCTCCTCCCATTATCCTTAGTTTCAAAGGCACTGTCTTCTGACTTTCCTTCTTTTCCTCTCCCCTTTGAATGGCCTTGTTTCCCACCAGACACATCATCTGGTATCTCACAAACCTATGACCTAGTGGTCCTGCCACCAAGAGCAGTCCTCTTGTCCCAGAAGAAAAGACTTCTAACACTGCATTACCCTGCCCAGAAGCCCCTTTGTGAAAACCAGTTAGAGGTGGTCTCAGATGACATTAATTAATGAGACTGAAATGACAAATAGTGTTGTCTGTACAGAATGAAAGTTTCAGGTGTCCACAAAATTAATTCAACTTTTTGGCATAAACATGACGTCCCACCACCAAAACATAATGATACACACAAACAAGAAATTAACTTGGCTAGCTACTAAATCAAAGCTGTGGAAAACCCTTCTTTTCACCACTTCAGAAACAAACCTTTCTTATAACCTTGTCACATAAACAGGTTTTTAAGATTCCTGTTCACTGATTTGGGAGTTTCAAAATGATGTGGGGAAGGATGCAGTGCTAAGATCCTGGGGCCCTCCCTGAGAACACCCCACAGCCTCCCACCATCTCACCTATCTAAGCAAGAATCTGAACCCCAAACTCATTGCTCTGGTGTTACAATGGCCTGGGGATGGGGCTGTCCCTCGGGCAGGCAGAAGCCATTTAGGACAAAGGTATTTGTAACCCTTAGAGCAATTCTAAAAGCTTTTTAGGTAAAGGGCTGAATTGGTTTCTGTCTGAGCAAATCTGACGTATAAAGAGGTAGCCCCAACAGAAGGTGACATAACCCAGATGCCACAGTGCCTTGACACTGACTTTACAGCACTCTAGAGAGAGGAAGCAACTTCCCCTTGATCAAGCAACACCCAGGACCTCTCCTGCATCACTGAACACTCAGAAACGCCCCATCCCCACTTACCTCCCCCTAGACAAAATGAAATGTTGTCCCCTATGCATCATTCATCAAAGCCAGGCCCCGTAATTAATAGCACCATTTGTTCAGGGGATTTCAACAGGTACTGAAATCCAAAGCATCAAAGCATGGACAGTCTCATCCTGGTCTGGCAGATATAAATATGCCAGGAAGACTTTCACAGACGGCAGAGTGACTCAGGAATCACTATCCCTCTAAAAAGGGTTTTAGAAGTCTTTCAAAGCACTGAGGTACTGCAAAATAGGTTCCTGGCTCCAGCACAGATGATACTAAGAAAGCAGTGTTACATGAGGGGATCACATTTTGGGGTTTTTTGAGGCAAGCATTTTGGGCTGGAATTGTCTTCGCAACAACGGGAACAGCCAAAATTACAACAAATTACAAAGCTTCAAACGTGCACCAAATGCGGAGCCTGGTCGTGCTGCCCTTTCCTTTGGCAGCACCTCCCATCACAGCAGCAGAAACAAGGGGGCGGCTGTTGTCAAGAGGCTGTTGTCCGTATCAGAGGTTCAGTCCGGATCCTACCAAGGCAGCGACACAGGACTTAGTCGGAAACCCTTTCTCCTAGCACTGCAGGCTCAGCCCGGCACAAGATCTCAGCCTCCTTCTTAAAACTCCTCAGCTTCTCTGGAACAATTTTTTGGGGCCTGTGGTTTTTCAGCAAAGTGGAATTTAAAGAACAAAACCTTGGTTCATTACATCATGGCTCCAGTAATGTCTAGGAACATTTTACATTTGATAAAATCTCCCCAGATTACCTTCTGAAAGCCTTGCGGTCAAGTCACATGGCTGGAAACACAAGAATGATGTAAGTAACCACTCAATAGCTCATAGATCAGTTCTCTCATGATGCTAGAAGAGAAACTTGGGAGAGGCATCACTCCTCCTTCAAGGGAACGTCGTAATTAGTTGAAGTCAAGGAAGTGCAGTGCCTATGGAGAGACAGGAAGAACGGCCTGGAGTAAATACGTGCTTAGCCTCACTTTGCAGGAATTCTGGGTCCAAGGCTGCATTCCGTGCCTACTCTCTGCACGAGTATTGCCCCTCCATACCCACCCCTCCGTGTCTTGGCTTCCTCTGGGTATATTATCCCACCTCCTGCCTGTGTGGTCTGGGGAAAGAAGGTGAAAGACCCATCTCTGACGGTGAGTTTGTACGGGTGAGACTTTGCTCTCAGTCTTGGTTCTTTAAATAGAGGTGAACCTTCCTTGACGTGAGGATTCACATGTGAAGCTTGGCTATATGGGCGTTAGCGTGGATGGTCACGGGGCATCCCTTCCAGCCTGAGGGGTTTACAAATCTCACCTCTGTTAAACCCAGATAAAAATGGCAAAGCACAGGGAGATGAAAAATGCCAAGCTACGCAGGGAGAACCTGAGGTCAACTTTTCCACGAAACCCTTACTTTAAAGGGAATCTCTGTTTCATCCTTGCCTTCAGGAGATAAACACTTCATTTTGCAATGTATTTTTGACTGGATAAGCCCTGTGCTTTGGTGGAGTACTGTACTCTGCCTTTCAGAGACAGTGTGAACCTTAAATCTTCACGTAAAGCCATGTAAGCACAATTTGTCTATTTAACAATGCAAGGATAGGCAGGAGTCGACCTTAAAGTTCTGACCTCAGGTGACTTCTCCCACGTCACTCAAGTTAAAGACAAATTGAGACACAATAACTGAGAATTCTCATTCCCAGACTGTACTTATAACCACTAGTTCACGCTGCTTCTCATCAGAGCAGTGTCACCACGAGACTTTTATCCAACTGAGAAAGCAGAAGTGACAGCAGCTCTTTGTTGTGATTGGCCCCTAAGCTTCCCTTGTCACACCGTAATTAGTTAGCTGGATTCATTTATTGCAATTGTGGTATTCCATTCGCAAGCGCGGTTGGATGGCTAATTCAAAGCTAAGTCTCAAAAGCAGGTAATACTACAGTGTTACAACCCCTAAGAATGAGAGGTTTCTCTTAACTGGGTGGTTCATCCATTTTGCTTACTTTCCATTTCACAGACTTAACAAAAGTCTTTATTCTTGCCTTGAAGACTCAAAGGTGTTGGAGCTTTTGTTGTAAGCACAAGAGCCAAGGACAGCACCTGTCCCAAAGAGCTGACTACCCAAAACAGGCAACAGGTAAGAAAAAAAAAAACCCAACAGTAACATTAGCTCTTCCTCCTTATAAATCGGGAAATGAACCACGAGGAGATGAAATGACTTGCCTGGTACCATTTCAGCTGAATCAGAACTCCCAGCGTTAGGTCATGACTCAACCAGAAGACCACCCTTCCTCCTGAACAGTAGCTGGAGGTCTAAACGCGAGCAGCCTGGCGAAGGAAGGATGATACGGTTCACGTAGCCGAAGATTTCTGGATACCCCGAGGCTTTGCCACAAACTACCTCCCCTCCACGCCTTGGCACAGGATCTTTGTCAAAGCAGCTGAAGATAAATGCTCAAGTCTGGTATTGTTCCCAGTGGCCCATCTGCAAGCTTCAGCACTAACTTCCTGGTAGGTGCCTCCCTTTCAAACTGGAATACAATTTACAAAGCCTTTAATTTTAAACTTTCTCATCACTGACTTAATAAAACTAAATGACAGGTAATGGTCCCAGAAGCCAGGAACTATTAGATCTTTCTCAACACTAATAAGGGCTGATCAGACGCCTGTGCACTCCTTTTCCAGCTCATGAAAGCCCAGCTCCCCAAGGACTCTGCAACCGGGGAAGAAAAAGGAAACCAACCCTCTCAAAGGCAAGAGAAGAGGGGAGAGAAAAGAAAAGAAAAGAAAAAAAAAAAGAAGGAAAACCCTTGTCAATGTGAACACTTAAAACTGAAAATGGGTAGCGGGATCACCGCGGATAATGCCTGCGCTCTTCTTGGGAGTTCATTTGGGGCCCACGTCCTCGCTCCATTTCCCCACCAGGGCACTGGGGGCTCTCCGAGGCGCTACAGGCATCGTGGCTACACAGAGGCATGTAGCAAACCGGCTCTGATTTCTGCCCAAAGGCATCAGTGTCATACCGGTCGGGATGTCAGCTTGGGAGAATGTCAAGGCAGCAGTCACGGTGTGCTGTCACAAAGAGAAATAGATATCATTTCAAACACACAGCTCTGGTGAGAGGAGGGAGAGGCAGAAAAGAGAATCCCATAATGCACTTTTTTGGGGGGGAAAGAGGGACAAGGAGGCTTAACTCTGCTTTGGCCATGCTAGAGGAGGCAGAAGCGGAGGATGCTCCATATCTTTACAGCCAGTGTGTCACAAGGCTGGGAGGGGCAGGTGGGTACTCCAGAATGGACCTCATTCTCACCTCTTTTAGACACTTTTGCTAGAAAAAAAAAAGGTATCTGGAGTTGGCCTCCTAAGACTATTTCCTGATTTAAGGAGTTCCTTGGCCAGCACAAAGGTTTAGTCTTTAGTCTCTAGCACAAAGGAGAACAACAGTGGTGTCATCGCGACAAACAGGGCTCCAGTGGTTTTCTGTCCTCCTCAACTTACACTCCACACTTCAGTGATGAAGGAGGCTTAAAACCCAACCTCATTCCTACCCCAACTGTCTCACTAAAAAACAGGCCTTAGAGTCTTCACATCCACGGTCCAAGGCAACCCTGGCTTACATCCATTGCATTACACCCTTCTCCAGAGAAGGGTGGCTGTTACACTCTTATCTCCCCCCATTACAGAAAACCTGCAAGGTTACTTAGGTATTTGGAGACACTCTACCTCATCTACCTCATATTCAGGTCCCAGTCAGGACTGGAAAACACAACATCAGACTCTCCTTCTCCATTACAAGACCCTACTGGGGCAGCTCCTTCCTCTCTCCTTCTCTTTTCTTTTTTTGTCAATATTATACACCTTTTGCTTTTTTGTCACCGCTGTTCAGGATGGTATTAGATCTGCTGCTACTTCTCTTTTCCAGACCACGCTTCTTTCATGCTGATTTTCTATCCTTCATTGGTTGCAAGGGCATTTGTCATGCAGTGCACCCAGTTGGAGGGGAAAAAGAGAGAGTCTTCACCTCAGTCTCTTTCCCATGGCTAGGAGGAGAACAGAAAAGAGCAAATTATCCATTGTGGAAGCAAGGAGTGAAGGCTATTATTCCCATTTAGATTAGCATCCCTCAAACCAGGTGATATGACTACCCAACAAGGAAAACAAAGTCCACAAAAATACAGGAGACGGCTGGGGACAGTCCCTGGAAGGAATTTCAGGCCAATCCTTTAGGCTAGGACAGAAGGAGAAACGAACACAGGAAGTACACGGGGTTTAATGCAAGTCAGAGCTAAGGATTAAATCTGATGGATGCTGCCATCTATTCCCTTTAGGTTTTGGGGTCCCAGGTGGTAGTAAACCCTGATCACTAGTGGCAGCTGCCATTGCTACTGGTTTGAACAGGTAAAATTTCATGAGATACCTGCCAAGAGTTCTGCCCACAACAAACAGTGACAATATTCCCGGTATCTTCACCTAGGTTTTTAGGTAACTGTATTTTCAAAGCAAGAAACGCTTTTCAAATAACACCTTTTACTGTCACAAAAATGCCATCCAAGAGCATTTGTATTTTAACAAAAGGAAAGGGGATGGAGCTAATTTTTGAGAGAAACACGACATTTCCAAGAGCTGATTATTGCTCATTCCCCATAAATCATCTGTTTTCTGCCCACGTGCACAAAGGGAACAGGACCAAGGAGTCTCAGGCTTCACCTTTGAAGGCATCCTAGTGGAAGGCTTGGAGACGACACAGCAAGCTTATCTCGTTACCCCACCACTGATGTCTGCGCAGCGTTTTTGATATACAAAGTCTGTATCACAGAAAGCTCTGGAGCCTGTTGCAATATAATTAATGTGATAGGAAATCTTGTACTGGAGCACAGCCAGGATTTTCATCACACTCAAACCTCACTCAGTAACCACTGGACTTTCCATTCCTCCCTCAGCCACCCACCTTATTTGTCTTTGCTTCCCAATTCCTCTGAAGCACCTTTTAAACCCTATTGACATGATTGTTAGCTATAGTAGCACGCAGGATCTATGAAGGATTCTGTCTGGAGCAAATTCCTTGCCTGCTGGCTTGTCTCTAGCCTAAATCAAGGCTCTCTTATCCTTGCATGTGACACTAGCTCATATAGCCTTGAAACCTCTCACTTCCCTATTCCCTTCGGACATTTTTATACTTAAAGTGGTTCCTCCTTCCTCACCCCCATCCTTTTCCTCCCAAGTTTGGCTTTCCACATAAAATTCTTTCAGCTTTTCTGAACAGGGAGAAATGTCCCCAGGCCCTGCATTATTCTGGTTACCCTACACTTTGCCCCGTACTCTGGATCTCTCTCCAATAAATAAGGTGCGTACACTGTATATTACAGCTGTAGAAAGAAGGGGGATTTATACATATGGCCTCTTCGAAGTGTAATACACAGGCCTGGATCCTCTCCCAACATCTGCTCTTAGTCTGGACAAAGGGAATGAAAGACGTTACAAGGTTTGTAGCTTGTGTAAGAAAGATCTCATGAAGAATTGCAATAGCATACTCCTAACCCATGGGAAATGGGTACGGACAGCCTCTTGGAACGAGGTGTAGCCTTGACAGGGATGCTACATCTTGCAACACCAGCTTTTTCACTGCACTCCTTATTAGTAAATAGCAAACAGCATTTGTATTGCTTCTTACAACACTGCCGTGTTGGACAGATGAAAATCTCTGCAGCCCCTAACAGACAGGATTAGTAACGAGGTTTGCCACATCCATACCAGAAATGGAGAGCAGAGAGAAGAAGAGAAGCTGGTGTCTTTGTGTCTGGGCTTACACATTTGTTTATCTGAATGCTTTCTTATTCTTTTACAAAAACATGAACTACTACTTTCGCTCTATTTCTGCCTTCTGGTCCCCACTGGGTTACACCACGCTGTCACCCCAAGCAGGGTACTGGTTCACTTCATCCAAAATCTGCGTCCACAGGGAGATGTAAGCAACCCTGTGCTGGTAGTTTTGGTTTAACCTGGCTCTAAAGTAATCCAACCCTTTTATACTTCCCTGTCCCCGGATTTACAGGATTTCTGTTCCTGAGAACACAAACATAACTGTGGATTTCCTCACTCTCCGTGTAAGGCCCGTTACTTACATAAATTCAAAGGACTGTTGAGCTTTATACCCCTGGCTTGGGCACAATCACATCTTATGCTAGAAAAAAGCACATGGTAAATTCCTGAAGTTTGTTAGTCAACTTGGTTTTCACAGGACAGGATGACAATAGAAGGTCCACTATAAGGCCACAAGTTTCACAACATCCAGACCCCCAAAAAAAGCCTTATATGCTCAGTTCCCATGGGAATCCCGAATATCAGCCCTAATGCATCTCAGGATGGGTGCCCAAAAGCCAGGGTTACTCTAAATCTGCAGCTGAAAGTTTGGATAACTGTCGTAATTCTGCTGGAGCTTTATCTGTCTTCAGCATTCCTGGATATGCCCTCTTTGCCCAGCCCATAGTTTTTTCCTCCCCATAGTTTTGTCCTCATGGGATTTCAATGCTTCAGACACTCGCCAAGGATTTCAGCTTGTTGGAGCAGTATCTGTGGTTGGACCTGCATGGAGGGTCCCAGCAATAAACTCACAAACAGGAAATCTGAGATGTCTGAGGTCCACCAAAGTTCCTGGGTGGGAAAACACAAGTCCTCACCCTGCAACATGACTGTGCAGGAGCTAAAACAAGGACAGCAGGACTTCTTTCATAAATACTGTTGATCTTCAAAACAACCATTTCTCGGCCAACCTTCAGGCTACGTATTTCATCTGTCATAGAAAATAATGGCCAAAAAGGGTATTTCTGTCTTGAACAGAGAAGAGCTGAGTTGGTGTCTTGATTCTGCCACCACCTCTTTTTTAGACTCAGGGCAAATTGTTGAATTTCCAGGCCTCAGCTCCCCATCTCCAAAAGGGACACAGACACAAGTCTCTCTCTCTCCTCTCACCATTCACTTTCTTGTTTATTCAAGCATTTTGCAGAATGAACTAGCCAAGACCTGGTGCAACGACCTCATCTGGGGTCTTAGAGGAGTGGCAAATAATAAACAGTAAGGGAGGAGCTGTTCGTCCCAACAAATTGAGAACAAAAGATGAGATGATGTACTTTGGATAAATACAGAACAATACTCACCCCTGTGCTGTGGCCCATTTAACTTTAGGAGAGCTGTGCAGCATATGCACGATGCAGCTGGATTGTAGGTTGAGAATCACAGCCCTGAGAAGAGTTTTGCAGTGAAGATCAGCAACAGAATCTCAGTGGTTGTTACAAGCTGCGATCTCCTCTTACACTATGATTTTATTAAGGAAAAGCACATCTCTCAGAAATCCCCTTCCTTTTCCCCTCCTGCGACTTTCCTTCTTGAGTTCCCAGGACTATTTAATAAGGCGTAGCTTTCAAAGGAGCAGAAGCATGACCAGATGGTCTAGCAAAACACAGCTTGTAAAAAAAGAAAACTTGGGATGCATATGTGTCCCCTCCAAACAAGCCTAAATGTGGGTTTTGAGGTGCACCATTTAAGGAAAGGCCTGGATTGCTTTCTGATATCTACCCGGTCACGTATATGACAGACGCTTATCCTTTTCATTGCTTGTTGTCTTTTCAAACCACACAACAGTGTCATTGTTCAGATGGCAACTTCACAGCAAAAGGCGATCGTCACATCCCTCAGCTGGAATTGGCTGCAGTTCAGATTTCAAAGCCCAGAGCAAGGTTTTTTCACTGAAGCTTTTCTTCTGGGAGCATGCTGACAAGCCAAATGCCTTACCCTCAAATGTGCCAGGCCGTAATAAAATCACCAGTCGCCCAGGATCTTCTCCAGACCAGACAAAGGTACTGCAAGGGCAGGGAAAACAGATGCCCTGCAAATACCAGAAATCATGTGGTGTTTACTAGGACTCTCAGCCTCGTTCCTGCCACTCTGCTGGACCAGCTCCAGGCGTTCAGGGTTCACACTGGACTGACTCCAGATTAAATGACAATGTAATAATTTATGTGTGTCTCCATGCTTTGGTTTTAAAGCCTACAATTAAAAGGATACAGGGACACAGTAATTTCCTCGCTGAATCAGACCTGCGGGCCCGTTAACGCGGGATCCTATTCATTACGCTGGTGAGTGAAAAGTTGACAACATAGTCCTCTCTGCTCTGGTATTTGGGAAATTGTTGCTTTAAGAAGGATGACGAAGAGAGAAACAGGGACCACCTCCTGCAGTACTACTTCCAGAATATTTGTAAACCGTGCACGGCTCAGCCTGTGTAACAGCACTGTTGGGATGAGGAAAAGAATGGAAATTCCATTTGGCACATAATTTCGTACTTTCATTAATTACTTATGTTTTCCTTCGGAAAAGAACCCCCAGAATCTCAATATTCCCTCCACAATTTCATTTTGGACTCACTGAAATATATTTGGAAATGTCTTATACACAACTAAACGCTACTAGAAAAAGAAGCAAAAAGCAAAAAGTCATTTGGAAAGAAAAAGAACACCTAAATAAAACCTATGGCTTCAACTCGGTCAGGCTCTTCTCTCTATTATTGCTCTGAAGACAAAAAAAAGAGCCAAATCATTGTGATTTCCTCAACCATTTAAATATTGCCAAAATGACATTTTCCAATGAGAACCAGACCATCACAGTATTTTTGACCAATTCTATGTACAATAGTTCCTAGAGAGTATCTATGTGAGCTGTGATAATTAGGACAAGATTTAAAAAAAAATTATGTTGCTGTGGGGGAACTCAATGCTTGGACACGGAGTATAAAGCCATGTGATTCCTACCACCCTGTTTCCACCTTCAGCTTTCAAGATGTTGGCTAAGGACAACTACTATTTTATCGTCAGCCAAAAGACTGAGCTTCTTACAGAGGAAACATATGTATCAGACAGCATCTGCAATGAAACTTTATTCTCATTCTGTCTTGTTTAGCTGTTTTCTCTTAAAAACTCATTAGACTGAAAATAAATATATCCTTACTTCATCATCACAAAGATGACAAAACATAACGGATATTTATCTTGTCTAGATGCCATTTAAACTTCTAGAAATGTGACCAGAAAATATTCTTACCGGCTCAGGACAATCCTTTTTTGGGAAGGTTTTCGGTGCTAGCAGCTTTTGCTTACATGAAAAATACTGGGCAGAAGCACTTTCTCAAGGCGTCGTGATAAGGCAGCTGCCAACGCCAACCAGTCTGAGGAATCTGAGAAGGGAATGAACAAACGGGTGAGTGTTTGTGCTAGACGGAGAGCCCTGGGACAGTCTGAGAAGCAGTGCTGTGGCTGTGCAGCCGCCCTGCCTTTAGCAGGAGCTTCTCCACAGCTATTTCCTACCAGTGGCGAGCTATTCCTGGCACTTAATTGCTTCCTCCTCCTGTCCCTGCACTGCCTCAGCTTCTTGGCCAGAAAGCAGAGGTGTGAGGCTATCCTTCTGTCTCTCTTCACCCTTTTCCCACCCAGAAGCGCTTTCTGAGCATTCCCACCTGCTCCTCCACACTCAGATCCAAGCTTGAGATAATACGTGTAGGAGTATACTTGTTATTCCAACTCCCCAGAATAGGTGCTTTGCTTGACTCAGGCTGGTTGGTCCCGGAGCACAGGGGGATATCAACACATAGAATTCCCACCTCCCCCAGTACGTTCACTTTTAAAGTTTCCCAGTCCCTTCAAACCTCTTCAAACATTCAGTTTTAGCCTCATTTATAATTCGGCTGAGATACTGCCAGCTGTTTACCTGAATCAACTCAGCCGGTCCGTTCCCATGAATTGCCTCGGCACAGCGAGTCCGCCCCAATGGCACGTTCCTCTGCCGGCTGGATTTCCAGCTTTCATACAGGAAGGTCCTTATCTCCACACTTCAAAAGAGCCTCCTCCCATTTGACAACTTGGTGTCTCCCCCTGGATGATGTGAAAAATCTTATTCTCAACAGTTTTTAAGCCTTTTGATCTTCATAAAAGCCAGGTCACAGAACATCTTATACCGTATGTCTTGAGGAATGCCATAAACCCTGAGCCATTGCCACGTCGGGCCTCAGGACCTCTAATCTCCCACTATTTATGAGCTCACATTTTCTTTGAAGGGACACAATCTACTTTAAAAATCTTGTATTAAAATCACAAATGTCATTACCCATGCCGGCAATTTACGTTAGTAAAAGAGGAATAAAATCCACAATCTACTGATTTTTCTCCCGCCAGTCCAACTTTTAAGTCATTTGCCTTTACGTCCTCCCCAGTAACAAAAGCAGACGCGGGAATTTCCACCCAGTTTCGTCCTCTGGGCAGTGCTGCACATGCCGGTACCACAAACATTATATTGCAAACATTGCGGGGGAGTATTTCAGTCTAAATAAAGACAGTGCCTAATCCAGTGTCTTTAAAACAAATGCATGAATCCATTTCTTTTAGTAACATTTTGTAAGGCTGTTAAAAATGCAGGACATAAGCTCACTGATGATTTAAGAAACTTAATATTAAGAAAATTCTTACATTTAAGAAACTCAGAAGATCAAACGCAGAATGAGAAGGATTTATTTCTACACGCTATCACTGCATCTTCTTTTATCTGTCTATGCGTCAGTACCTCTGAAGGTGCTTTTCATCACCCTGTTATCTTAGGGCCCGATCTCCATCCATAGCACTGAACACCCTTGAGGTGCCGAGGACCCTCACAACTTCAGTGGGGACATTTGGAGCTGACAGATCTCACCAGCCTTGAACTGATTTCATCCTTGCCAGGTCTGGCCGCAGTGTCATTGCATGCTGTCAGTAGCGATCACCAAACATACCTTTCTGCATTTTCTAAAGTAAGTCAAGACACAGAGAAAGAGGTAACATATCCTGAACTCAGACATTCCTGAGTTGAAGAATTCGCGTGGCACACTGTAGCAATGTGCCACAGATATAAAAATCAGGCTTTCAAGATCTCAAACAAGAAACGGGTCTGTCACCAAGGTAGTATTTCCACTAACTCTAGAAGAACTAAAAAATAGGCTCTTTTTCTTTCCCAGCTTTGTTACCAGTGCATTCCAGCATCGATAGGATAAAGACAAAAATTGGTAGCCCTATCTCGAGATGTGGGAAAGCAAGAAAATACCCCTCCTTTTCTGGACCTGCAAGATGTGCAGATGCTTGAGCCTTGCTCTTGTTTGTTAGAAGAGGAAGACCAAGCTATGCTTCCCTTCCCACCCGAGTCGTGAAAAGTCATGGCATTTTTACTCTTTAAGTCAAGCACAACACATCTTCTTTCTACAAACTATGTCATGGGGTGAGTTCCCTCCTTCCCACTCTATCAATACTTGTGCAGAGACAGAAGGGTTGATTCACTTTATGGTGATGCTTCACATTTCATGGCGTATTCCCCATCCCTCATCCACCAAAATGACAATAAGCAAGTACGTCCCAAATCACGGGGGAAAAGATGATGAATATAAAGGGAATCTATTGGAATTATTTTGCATTACAGATCAAGGCAGAAATGTTTCCAGTATCATTAAATTTCTCATTTGTCCAGTCCATTTGTCCAGATCGTAAGAATCACATCAGGGAAAACAACAACAACAACTAAATCAACACAAAGTCAAATAGGAAGAGAGGAAACGAAGACTGGTAAAATTAACACTACCTAAGAATTAAGAGCACCCAAGATGTCAAGTCTGACAACTTCCTTTTCTTTTCCTTTGAAGGGTAGGTTGAGGCAAGTAATGAACCTTTATATACAGTGTAAAGACAGACAGTGAAGGGAAATAAAAAAAAAAAATCAAAGGAAAGAAAAAAATCACAGGGCCTATGACAGAAAAAAAACACAAAAAAGGTATTCCCCCCCTTCCCTGAGTTGTCAGAGACATGAAGGCACCTGGTACAACCTTCATCGACAAAGGCTCAGATCCGTATCATTAGCAGACAGCTCCTCAGGTTTGAGGCCTAATTGATGATTTTCAGATTGCCAGCTGTGACATAATTCACTGGGCAGCAAGACCGAGGTCAATATACGTTTAAGTAAAAAGGTTTTTCGTAAGCCTGTGGGGTCAGTCAGGAAAAGCTGTCATTATTGGATGGGAGGGAAGACGGGGAGAACGGATGGGCTTGGCAGGGGGAAGAGAAGTGACCAAGCAGTCAATTCCCGTTAAGTAACTAAGACCATTTTATTGCTAAACAGCAGTCGAGCAACAAAGCACATCCTGGAGGATCTGAGCCAAAGGATCTACCCCTTCGGAAATAAATATTGTACCAAATCTCCTGTCCCTTCTTCCCCATTATCCTCTAAGCAACCTCCGCTCAAAATCAGCTAGGACCCAGATTCAAACCCTTTTTTCAGAGAGCAAAGATACACAATTGAAAAGAGTACTAAACCACCTGAACAGAGTTCAGCTCAAGCAAACTAAGGGTCCTGTGCACGAGAAAAGCATGATACAGGCCCTGCCTGTGCCCCGCACCATGGCTTCAGCACCCTGTCCAACTTGAAAGGTAAGGCCTTCCAGAAGCTGAAGTTGCCAGTTTTATTTATACCTCCCTTGTGGCTGCTATGATGTCATTTACCGTAAGACAAAAAGCTTCTGCTTAGTAACCATCTACGTACTTGTATTTAAGCGGTAAGATTCCTTGTGGACTGTTCTAGGGAAAAAAATCATGGCATCTAAACCAACTGACGTAGCCTAGCTTGTGTCCGCTCCTCGGAGGATAACACTCTGCTCTAGAGAGGGTTAATGAAATGTTCCCCAGCCAAGTCTGAAACCCGCAATGCACGTACCTGACCCAAGCCAGGCCTACATATAAGAGAAGACAACTGGTCTCTGTGATCAGTTCCTACTTCCTTGGAAAACTGTGGCTCTAGCAGCTCTTGTTCAAGAGGAGATCTCAGTTATTAAAGCCAGACTTGGGAGACTGAACTGGATTGCCTTCTCTTCTGTCTGCAACACCCCAAAGCAGCTGAACCCTTTGCTTAACCTGAAAAACCTCAACAGAAATAGGGCATGGGATACAGAGGAAAAAGTGCCCTGTTTGAGGAGACAAGGCGAGTAGGAAACGCTGACAAGGCTGAGTAGGTAGTTTCGGTACCTTCTACTACTTGTACGGAAATACAGAATGGCGAGAAGAAGTGAGACACAAAGATAATCCAAGCCCAAAATGTTCACGGCATGACTACAGAGAAAGGAAGCATAGAAACCCACCTTCTGGTAGAGTGCCTACAGATGGGCCTGGCCGCTGGAATCCAGGCTCTCGGTGGGATCTAGCTGGCTGCCTGCACAAAAAAGCCTGGGAAGCTGCTCTCCAGCCAAGCAGGCTTGGAAAGCAGTGTTACTGACCGAGATTGCACCAGGGCTGCTCCCGAGAGCATGGCTGCGGCTATCCAGCCCAGCTGGGTTTGGCACAAGAGGGTGGCTACACACACAGTGGTGAGAATGAGATCCAAACCCAAGACCCTTGCTGCCGCAAGCGAAGATGGCATGACACAAAAGAGACAACTCACTGAGGCAGGGCCTAACACATTTAAGTTTGCTTTCTAGGTGCAGGCCACGACTGCTGATGGGGCCGGTACATCCTCGGAAGGCACTGAAGAGGAAGCCCGGGTTTCACCTGTGAGCAGCAGCAACGTCTATTACGACTTTTCAGTTGTAATGCAAGACCTCCCTCTGACTGGTTACTGCTTATACCGTTTCAAATTTACTTTCCCTCCAGCAAACTTCCCTATGCTGGCATTCATTTCTTTTCCTTCTTTGGCTGCTTGAATCCGTCTCTTTACAGTACAGAACTGACCTTTTTTTCCATACTTTGAGGGTTCTCTGCTGTGAGTAGGACTCCGGGATGCCAAAAACCTCCTCCAGAAAACCCCTTGCTGCCCACATTCTCAGAGGCTTCTGTAGCCATTTCCCAGGGCGCTTCCGTTTCTCTTCCAGGTAGCTGGGTGATTTCTGTAACAAATTAGTGTGGAATCAACACTTTTATAAAACCATGAGGCATATTAAAGAAAAAAGATCATAGCACATCCACGTCAGACATAAGCTCTCTTGAGAAACAGGTATGGGTTGTCAGTTCAGGCCTCTGCTTTGAATAACTGAAATGTAAAGTAGCATATGGGGCTTTAGAAGCATTTGCTTCCAGCGTGGGACTCGGGAACCCAGCTCTTGCACATCCACGACTGAAGATTTAGATTTACTTGCCACCTCTGGGCTGGGCACTGCTATTACATAGCATTTAGGCCGGACTTCAAGAAGCTGAGCAGTAAGGTGCACACAAGGTTCAAGTATTTTCCTCATTATTATTGCAGAGGCCGTAAGTGGCAAAAGCAGCTCATGTTTTCTCCTGGTTTCTAACTTGCGGGAAAGCTCGTTATCAGCGGGGCATCCTTGAAACAGCAACCAAGAGCATTAACTTTTAATATTTAATGTATTCCTCAGGCTCTGGGAGAGCAATGTGAGAAATATCCCGTAAAAATCTATTAGTGTTAATAAAATACCACCCAACAGGTTGTCCATTATCAGCAATTAAAGTTTTCAAAGCAGGTCAGATAACTCCCTGAGATGATTTGTGTGGCCTTTACATCCGTTCTTCTCCTTCTTCCATTTTTTTTTCCTTTATTAAACTTTCTCAACTCTTTTTTTTTTTTTTTCCCCTCCCTCCCACAGCACAGTCTGAGCCCTAACCAGTGAATTATAGCACTAATGAGGTGTTTATACTCTCTGCCCATCAATCACAGATGTGTGTGAGTGAAAGCGCCAGCCGATAGTCGGGAAGTGCTGCAGCCTTTGCTGCAGCCAAAGGAATATTAGACTGTAGCTAGATAAATCCCCTGCTCTTTTCCTTTGCTGCTCTTAGCCTCAGGGCAGGAGCAAATCCACTCCATCTGATTTTCTACCCAGCATAAAAATGGGGACATCCTTGTAGCTCACGTATGCGACCTCTGTCCCTCTCATTTGTCTCACTTTACCCCTTCACCACAGCAACGCGTCCCTGGAAAGTGACAGCCAAACAACCACGAGCAGCTAACACAGGGTGCCATCAAATAAGGCAACAGCTGCCCCCCTCCTATTTCAATGCTTTTCTCATCTTTTCCTTGTTGCTGTCTGGCAACGAGTCCTCAGAACACAGATCTGCTGGCGGTGGCACCCCGAAGGATGAAGACCAAGACCATAATTAGAAATTAGTTAATTTAAGACTTGTTTCATTTAGTAAACAAAACAAAACAAAAACCAGACTTGGATTTTTAATAGTGAGGCTTTGGCTTTCTCACTGGTAATGAATTCATCTGAAAGAAAATTAAAACGAAATCTACATCAGCAAATACCCATGTTTATGGAGAACTCCCATACCTCTACACCTACACCAACAGAGGAATTAAATGAGGTCTCTGCGGCCTCAATTTAGCATGAACTGGCTGAGAGTGGGCCAAATTCAGATGCGATGCTCACAAAGGACTCCTCAAGGTATGTCTACTGCAGCCTCGAAGTTGCTGGGAAGAAGACAAAGAGCTCGTGGCTGGTGTCCCTGTCAGCCTGGGACAAGAGTAGGAAGTCTCCTACGTGACCTTCAAGAAAGGGAGTTATAGTAAAGAGAAGGAGCTACAGGGACTCAGCCAAAGCAGCTGCTTCTGTCCTACTTCGAGAGCAGGGTCCTCGCAAGCTTGGGTACCCCACGTGCTCACGAGATCGGAGGGGACAGGAGGCACCCGCCTCTGTGCTCGTCTCGTCACGGGAGCCCAAAGTCGTGTGCGCAACGCTGGCAGCCTCCTGCCCAGGAGGCCGTGGTTTTAACCTTACCTCAGCACATATTAGGGTGGAGCAAGCAGTTTTTCCTCATCCTGTTGAACGATTAGTATGCAGGGCTTTTATATTATTCTTAAAGAAAATTATGTTTTCACTTGAATGTGGTTGATCTCTGTGGTGCTTTTTGGAGCAGTATCCCCCCCACCCTCGGTTTTTACAAAAACAACTACCGTTCATCCCATCTTCCCCTCACTCCCACCATATTTATCTCTTCTCCTCCTCACAGGATCCTGTTCAATCTCTTTCTCTTTTCTGGTTTATGCTCCATTGCTGTAAACAAAGCTCTTCTTGTGTCCTGCTCCCTCCCCACACCCTCGGGTGCAGACCCTGCCCTCAGAGGCAGTTCTCTCCCATTGCTCTGCAGATGCTCACCCACCCCTGGGGACAACGGCAGCACCGGGGATGCCAGTTCACTTCATTCGGGCCAGGGGATTTCTTGTTTTTCCTCAGGTTCACGCCTAGGGCAGAGATTTTTAACTCTTACCAATCTGTAACCCCCTACCATTTTTCTGAAGAAGCTACAGGTCCTTGTGCAGCCCATTCACATCTGCTGACAAACGTGTTCTCCTCAGTTACTGTTCATGAACCCCCTCCCAGTTAGGCATGGATCCCCTCAGCCTGCTGGTCGACAAATTTGATGAAATTTTCCAGTGGAAATAAAAACCTTTTGTCAGCCCAGCTACTGGGTCAGATGCCCACGGGAACCTGCCAGAGATCTGGAGGAACATCTCCACTGCAGATGGGGATGGCTCATCTTCTGGCAACACTGATAAGCACATTGATAAGCAACATCAACAACATCACCCCGTGGCCACGCTGCTTTTTGGTACTCAAGGAAATGCATCTGAAGGTAGTTTGGGTGTCTCACCCTCCCACTCTGTCTGCTGGATAGACATCTGAATTTCTTGCTAGGGAGGAGGGATGAGAAGGGGAGAGAGGGAGACAAACAGACACTGGGCTTTGTGGTAAGCAGCAGGGAGGGGGGACTTGGCAGCTCTTCGTAGCAGAGCAGGAAGTCTTAATACTTGGAGCCAGTTGACTAACCTCACTGGTGACCTTCCATCGTAGGCGCCAGTGCTCTCACACAGGGGAAAAAAACAGAAGGAGAGAAAGAAACAGAAGCTGAGAGAAAACGGCGCCAACAATCACTGCAACATAGGGATGAAAGGGACACCATAAAGATAATGGTATCTTTAAACATGGGGGAAGCACTAGGAGGGGGACAGCAGACTCACTTCCCCGATGCACCTCATAGACTCGATTTCTGTTCTTAAGGGTTAAGTTTCTATTTATGCACCACAACAAGTGGTTGGATTTTCTCAAGAACTTGGCACGTTGAGAAGATGTGGCTTTGAGTCTCCCAAGGGCTGTATGTAAATCATGGGGTAGGTGTGTTGTGCCGCCTCAGCCCTGAATCATTCAGGCTGGTGACACGACCAGAGCGTGCTACAGCTCCCTGACTCACATGCCCAGGATTCCTTCCTACGGAAACCAGAGCGTGGGAGGGGAGAAAACTGAAATGGTGCACAGCCACATCTCACATCTGGGAAGAGAGGAGACAGTCCACGACACAAGAGTTGGGAAACACTGAATATCCCACAGTTTAGCTAAAGCCCCAGGGAGCTACTGGGTGAGAAGTTCCCCTAAGAACTCAAGTTTTTATAAATCTTGTCCCCTTCTGACATCCCAGGCAACAACAGGACAGAGAGAACAGGGATGTCCTACTTCACCACGTCGATGAATGAGGCAATCTCTTTGCATACACTTCCCATATTCTTTTTGTGGCCAGAATTGAGCGCTCAAAATATAACTTGACAGTAAAATATTTTAAATATCTCTTGTACCCCCTTTATCTTGTGCAATTATATTTACACAAAGAGTTTAACAGAGTTTAGCAAATCATTTCCTTCCATCACAGAAATGCAGCCATCTCTAAGGAGGGATAAAGTAACCACTTAACAACACAACAGCTTCTACAGTGGAAAAATACATACAAGTGCTGGTGATGCCCAAGAATGTTCTGAGACAATGTGTGCAAGCACAGGCGAGAGAGACAGCCCACAAGCTTCTCTGGTGAATCTTACTGCCCCCAACTACCCATCCCACCTGCCAGAGGACCCTACCTTGCAGCAGGGTCAGCAGAGAAGAACGTGCCTCCATGCACACTACGGACCCTGGGAAAGAGCGGGGAGAGCGTGGGCAGCACAGTGGTTTACGGGTAGGAATTCCATGTTTAGGACAATACTTGGAGTCAGCTGAAAATCATTAAGTTTGGTCACTTGAGTGCTTTTGAAATCCATGCCCCAGACATGAGTCGGAGGCAGTCCTGCTGCACAATGACTCATGTGGCGAGCACGCAGGGATCATACATGCAGAAGGACCCATACAACAGAACCAGCTGCGTAAGGTGTAAAACAACAAAAAAATTTCTAATTAAGGACACCCTTAAATATGTCACGTGTGACACTGGCACTCTTACATTTCACATAATTTCTCCTTGCGCTGTAACCAGGATGGCAAAACACGTACCCTCCAAAGTCAACAAAGGCTTTTTTGGATGATGCCCAAGAATCCGTATGTTGGGCTTCCTCCAGCAAAGCTAGGGAGAAACGACCAGATCACAGCCAAAGGTTGTACTGCCACAAGAGCGGATAAGCATGGAGCCAGCCTGGGCAAGCCAGAGGGAGAGACATTGATTTTATACTGCCAATATAGCCTCTGCGAGACCCACTGGATTTCCTCTGCCTGTTGGATTAGACTGCATAGGGAAATAAGAGCCAGAATGGGAGCCAGGGGGAAGAGAATGAGGGGGAAATCACGCCCCATAATTTTAAGCCTCCAAAAGGCAGTGATTCAGTCCAAGCTAATTGTTTAAGTTCACTTTCTATTCAATGGAGAAAGAAACTCCTTGCCAGGACGGAATTTCTCTCATCTTAAATTAGGTGGGATACGTGTTCCTCCTTACCGTTCTCTCTCAACAAGAAAGGAAACCTAGATAATTAGTTTAGTTTGGATACTTTGCTTAAGACGACTAAAATCAGGTGAGATGAGTCCTACCCTAAATGTCCCATCCAAGCGAGTGTGACCCCTGAACAACAGAGCCAGGGGTGCAGCTGCACTTCCCCATGCCCTGACACACCGCGTTCTGCTTCTGTCACCTTTACCCACCTTGATCATCACCCAACCCCTTCAGAAATCAAAGCAACTCCTGGCATGAGGATGCCAGAAAGTGGCAAATTCTAACTTGCAGGAATAAAGGCAGGAATTTGGGGAGCACAGGGATTCGAGGTGGTTGGCATCTCAGTAGCTTCCAACAGCTCATGCCAGTTTCTCTTTAAACTGCCTATTTGTCATATTTCTAAGCTGGATGAATTAGCAGGCCCTGGCATTTCTCCCAGGGCAGACGAGCTTTCTTCCCAGCTTCCTCTCACTAATGGGCACAAGAGCTTCAGCCCATGAACCCTTTCTCTCCTTCACCTTCGTTTGCTCTCTGCTCCCCCAGCACACACAGACCCGCGTTGAGCGGGGCACAGCCACTGAGTGATGGAAAACGAAGGCAGCTGCCAAGACGCAGGGCTGCCGTCAATTCCTGAGCGCAAAGGAGGTGCAATTCACCTCCTCTGTGCCAGGTTACACCAACTCTGCTATCCATGACATCCCTGGCCTCGCTCAACAGCTTCAAGCAAACTGCACAGACTTGCGCTGATACAATTAGCCTGCCTCAGCCCTGGAAAAGAAGAACCCATGAAAAACTACACCGAATCCTGCCTCTTCCAAACGCTCACACTTTCTTTCTTTTCCTCCTTCCCTCATTTTTATTTCTGTAATTATTTCCCCCCCTTCTTTATTTCTCCTCTTCCCCCACTTGATAGGGGAAAAGCACAAGAAAGAAAACGCAGGCAGCCAAAAGCTCATTAACATACTTGACCTTTCTGAAGAAAATTAATTCCAAATTCGCACATACCGGCTGTGTTGCTCGGTTTTGTCAAAACGGTGGCATCATTAGAGAGGAGAAGAGATGGCTCAAGGGGACGGGGTGTCTGCCACCTCAATGGAACTTGCACCGAGTTACTGAGTGCTGGCACAAATAAAGCAATGACATGGGCCATTCTGTCAGCTTTTCACATGAAATTAATCTTCGTTTCGTTGGCTGTGTAAATTTTTATCACCATGGAGTGGGGGGTGATGAATATACCAAAGCATCCTGACAGCTATGGCCTGAAAACTCGAGATCGTCTCAGCATCTTAACCGCAGTGGTGCTGGAACAATTCTCCTTTCCTAACGTTGTGCACGCGTGTGTGTGTGCGTGCGGGTGTGCGGTTCTGCCTGTACGTGTGAGCGATTCGCTGACACTCTCTTTCGACTCCAATGTGCTGTGGCCTGGGAAATGCTTGGGGTTTGGATTTCCTGGCTCGAGGGCAACGGCAAACAAATTACTGCTTCTCTTGCGCTCTCCCAGTCCCAACCCAAAAGCCAGTCTGGATCCCGGCATGCTTTGCCGGGGCTGGCAGGATTTCCTGACGCGATCACAAAGAGCAGCGCTGCCTTCTCCCGTGGCTCTGTAGCTCGTTGTTGCTGTTGTTTTTAAGGTGTATGTCATGTTGCAGTCCAGGTAGGGACATGACATTGTTTGCTGCTAGCGAGGATGTGAGAATAACACACACCTCAGCTTGCACGTTCCCTCCTCCCCAGCCCGCTGGGGAACAACCACAGGCGCACGCACAGAGAGACGCACCCACACAAACACGCACTGGGGCTCAGCCACACACCCACACCAACGCGCAGCGTTAGCGTAAAACCGCCCCCACCCTACACTGAGAGCCACACGCACAAACACAGCAACACGGGAACCTGCCGCCGTCCCCAGGATCCCAGTTCACTCCGTGCTCGATGCCTCACCTGAGAGAGATGAGAGACTTAAACCCTCAGGTCCCCATAGAGCAGCGATACCAATTTCGTAGAGGAGCTTGTCTCTACAGCAGTCTGATTGACAATGGCCGGAAACAAAAGCAGGGAGGGTTGGCGGAGATGAGTGCCCAGGCCTCTGGCCACTATCACACATGCGGCACTTGGCATCACTTGCTAGTCGAGGGCATCAACTGCTCTTTTCAGAGCGACGGAGAACAAGGCCAGACACGGCCCCCCCCCGCCGCACCCAGCCGTCAGTCACAGCCAATACGCTCAGCAGGAATTGTGTTGCTTACACTTATGGCTTCACCAGGGAAATCAGGATTTGACCCCTGAATGAAAAGCACATGTTACTTCCCAAATAAATCAGTGGATGAACTGTGCAACGACAGAGGCGTATCCTGACATACACGAACACAGTCTGCAACCCTATCCACAAACATCTCCATGGGACTGGCTGGGTGCAAGGCTGTACGCGCCAAATAAGAAATGCCTCTACAAATGTACATGGTGTCCTCATACACATGCCCAGAGAGCACACGCATGAACATATACAGAGACGGGTGTTCACATTTCTGTGTATTTGAAGATAGCTCACAATAAAGTCTTAAAAGTAGACGTAAATGGGAACATGTAATAGAGATCAACTGCTATTTTTAGTTAAAATATTCTCAATCTTAAGCCATTCCATCAAATTCTGCTCTTGAGCAAATCTGTAGTACCAGAGCCTGGGCTCCCTGACACTGAGCCACAGGTAGCTAAAAAAAAGATGTATATAAATACATACCCACACAGAGTCATGTCTGAACCATCAGCATCATGTGTACTCCTACACACCGGTGGCCTTTGCACTGTACTGAGGGAAAAAATCAAAGCCATTTCAGGCTGCAGTGCCTACCTCATACAGGGAACCGCCTTCCTGGGCTTCTTGCTTTTTTGGGGACAGATGTGAGCCTTAAACCTTTAGCTCCTTCAGCAGCAGTGGAGAGTTCCTGGAGAAGTCATCTCCCAAGCAGGCTGACTTATTATGGGCACGGAAAAAAAATTACAAATAGTTGACTGAGGGGAGTGTCCAGCTCTTCAGCCACTATCGAGATCCCCATCTAAAAAGTAAGAACTCAGTGAGAAAGAACCCCTCTAAGAAACGCCACACCAAAAACTACAGATTCTTTCCTGGTTTGAAACTGAACTGACTGTGACAGCCGCAAAGTCACATCACGTAATGCCCACCTTTCAGGTGTTCCGATTTTACCGCAGTTGGTGTTATGTGAAATCATCATCAGAAACAGAATAGAACCTGATGCTGGGTGAATTTTTTAGTTGCCAGAATATTGTATTATCCAGATTTGGGTTATCTCACAGCATTTGCGGAATATGACAAATGCTTTTGACTGCAAAAAAAACATGAAAAGGCTGAAAAAGTCCAAGTTTCCTTTAGATTTTTTCTTAAAATTAAACCTTGCATTTTTTTCTTCCATTTTCCCGTTCATGTGAGTGACTGCTCAGAATTCCCTTCTGCTTGAAGTTGACAAGTGTTTAAGCAGGGATTCTCCCAACTGGCGTCTGAAAATGAGCTGAAAAAAATACCCTTTTTCCTTCGGTGTATCCTTCAGCGAGGTAACAGGTAGGTGGGAATCTCTACAGAGTCTGAAGTTCTTCCGCACATTAAGTACTGCAAGGTTTTAAACCTGCGATTTGTAGATGATGCGGACGAGTCCCACAGAACAACCTCCGAGTGCACAGCCCTCACCCCCACTGGGGACCACGTTAGCGCAGGAGCACTGGCACTGTAAAAGCACTGAGAGCACCAACTGTCCTTGGCAGATCATCAGAGTGAGTGACTGTGGACGTCTATCTCACGTTCCTTCTGAAAGAGAGGACTTGAACACGGCCGTTCTGGTTGCGACCAGTATGGATACTGGCCACTGGAAAAGGAGGAAATTTCAAACGGCTGAATCCCTCCAAATATGGAGAAAGTAAAATGTTCAGTGGATCTTCGAGGCCAAAAAAGCAGAGCAAAGACGGTCACAATCACAGAATCATAAAAGACATGCAAGAGATCTGGTAGGTCATCTTAGCCACCCTGTTCTTCCAAAGCTGGATCAACTATTGTGATCTCCTGAAGAGGGTCGTGGAACTGCTTGAGATCTCAGATCCACTACATTTTAGCCCAGACTGGTAAGAAGCAAAGCTCGGTGTTTGGTTTCCTTATTTACTATTTTGTTATCAGTCCAACTCCAGCCAAGAGCATATGGACACCAGGCTGACGGGTACCGGCAGCAATGAAAGCTAACAGCATACTCTGCTGTACCAACAGCAGCACAGCCCGCACAAGGGAAACCATCATTCCTCTGGAAGTTGTTAGACCCCATCTGGTCTATACCCAGTTGTGAGCCCACAGGTGCAAGGAAGATGCTGATAAACTTGAACAAATCCCAGAGAGCCACCAAGATGGTCAGGGGGCTGAAGCACAGGACCTAGGAAGATAAGCTGAAGGAAGTGGCTTTGTCCACCCCATACAAGGTTTTGGGGACACCTAACAGCAGCCTTTTTGACAACATTGTAGGTATAGGAAGGTAGGCTCAGGCTCTTGCGCAGGCGTGTGGCAGGGCAGCAAAAGATATAAATTAAAGGTCAAAAATTGAAGGAGTGAAGGTTCTGCCTGGATGTAAGGAAAAAAAACCCAGGCTATCGCACCTCTGACCCAGGAGGTTTTAAACACCTGACCGGACAAAGCCCTGAGCAACCTTTTCTGAATTCAGTGTTGAGCCTGCTTGGACCAGGTAGTTGGACTAAACCTCAAGAGGTCCCTTCAGGCCAAAATTTACTCATCTCTCCTTTTACATTCTGTAATAACTTTGCAGGGTGCGTAAATGTGTCCGTATCCACACATGCGTGTTTCCAAGTGAGACAGGGCACGTGTGTACTGGGGCGCTAATGTTCATGTATTAAAGAGCAGGTTGGAGTTTGCACGGGCGTGGTTGCACGTACTCAAATAAGAGAATTTCTGCCTCTCCACGTGCGCAGGAGTACCACAAAGGAAAAGCATTTCTGCACATGTAAGCAAGTGTATGTGTCTGTACTTACACACCAGTGAAACTGCTGCATGAGGGACCGTGTGTACGCGCGCACACGTGAGCTCAGGAGCGGGAGAGTATGTTTCCAGCTGCATGGAATTCACAGGAAAGATCTCTGAGGAAAGCTGCACTAACAAGAGCATCCTTCTCCCTCTTGCCAGCCCTTTGTGGCTTGTTGAAGTAACGTAGTTTTTGAGGGGGGAAGTCTTATATCTTGAGACAAACCACATACCTCCAGGGTGTGCATCCAGCCTGGAAGAGAGTGGAAGTGAGACAAGAGAACAGTCCAAGTCTCCCTGAGGTGTCATTGTGCGCACGCTGAATGCAATGACTCGGTCCCATCGGAAGCGATGGGGTGAGAAGAGCGAGCGAGCTCCCTTGAGAGGGCTTCAGAAATAGAAATAGGACAATCCAAACAAGCTTCCACTTGAAGTCAATGCCCATGTACGTTCCCAAAGTGTCAGGGATCCTCTAATATGATCATAGTTGGAAAAGGTGTTCAAAGCCATGCAGACAGAGAAACGTGAGGTGCAGTATTAAAGTGTGGTGTCAGAATACGCATGTAAAATAACACCATTGGCATCAAGGGCTTTTAGCCTAAATATTCACCAAAGGAGGTTCTGGTTAATCTCCAACAATTTAATAAGCCACTTGCCAACCTGGGTAGGAGCAGAGAAGCAGCACTCCCAAATTCCACAGAGATGAATCACAGGGTAACCTGGGGGACCCTGGTCATGCTGAAGTGAAGGAGAATTGAAACAGATTGCCGAAGAGCAGAAAGGCACACTGGGGGAGGAGGGAGAAGCAGAGGGGGCTGCAGCGGGTTCAACAGCATGCATCCCGACTGCAGTCTGCAGTAATATGAGAGGGGAAAAATCCCACCCAAAATCTCCAGCTCCGGACACCCTCCTTGTCAGAGGAATTTGAATTTCAGCTCTGACGTGACTGGGGCTGCTCCTGACCGAGGAGATTTTCCAGCCTGCTCTGAGAGCTCTGCTGAAGTTCGGCGTTGTTGCAGTTCATCTGCTGGGTTATGATCAGCCAGCTACATACGCAAGCCAGGGAGCTGTATACCGAGCTCATTTGATAGGAATTCGTAAGTAGGTGATCAGAATAAATGATTTATCAGGGCACTAAAAGATCAAGGGCAATTGTTTCTAAAGGATCTCAGAGCATCTAAAGCCTAAAGTGTTACGGCGCTTTTAGGTCTACTCCCAGGCTGTCAACCTTGCACTTGGAATAAATAATTGTCCTGCTCCTCATTAGCCAAAAAGTAGAAAACCTGTTCCAAAAGCTCCTTGCACACTCCCCCAAGGAAACAGGCATGTGATAAATATCTGCTTGTCAAGAATACAGAGCCATAAAAAGTATAACATTTCTAATTAATATTTCAAATGAGATCCCCTTTTGCAGCTCCAGTAGTATGAAAAGAACAAGAAAAAGAAAGGCTTTTGAAAATGTCTTTTCCATATCAACTCAAATTCTCACTCCAGGTTTAATTGTAATTCAAGGGAAGGTTGTACATCTTGATTCACGCTTCGGTCCTTTTTGATACCCCCCTTCAACTCATGGCTGTTTCTTTGGTAATGCAGCTGTAATACCAAAACCCTCCAGCTTCCCTTAATGAACATGAACCTTTGGGCTAATGGGAGCGTAACTGGGGCCATGCCACCGCATCAATATCAGTATGGATTGTCTCACCCTTAACCACTGTGAGCAGTTTCCAATTCCAGAAGAAGTCCCACCGAGTCGGAAAGACGATGCTCCTGAGAGGGTTGTGAGCAAAGGGGAACAAATTCAGTACATCAGGATTTTAAATGCCACTTCCAAATTTTAAGCCATTTACTGCTGGAGTGGAAATGGCTGGTTCTGATTGCAAAAAGGTTGTATCTCACTCATAAAACTCTAAGTGGCCAGTCACTAGAGGGGGCCAGAAAGCCACGTTGTACCAACAGGGGCTGGAAAATCAATGTTAAGGACAAGGACTTGACTTTTACTCTCCGAGTAGGCCACCGCAATGAGTAAGGCAAGCTCCAGTGCCTTTGCTTACAACGGATGCCATTTGCTCCACGTATAATTCCATTTAAATGAATGGACATCTTCAAGAAGAGTACCAGCCCCATGAGTAAATGTGACACAATCTGGCCTTTAAATAGCACTACCCTTTTGATGACCTTCCACAATAATAAAATTAAGTCTAGAAAGACCTCCAGGGTAAAATCAAAGTGAATTTGTCAAAATGTGTCAGAAAGAGCACAGTATGTAGCCAACCTAAGTTGGAAACATGTCTCCAAACAGGAAAAAGTTGGATGCCATGGAGAAAGCACAAGAATGACAGAAGCCAAGTGAAGTCCGTGGTGATGTGGGAGACATGCTGTGCAGGGCATCCCATTGCTCCCTTAGGGTCCAAGAAATGTATTTTTTTGGTTTCACAGTTGCACTGAAAAATGAAAAAATAAAAAGCTTCAACCTGGCATAGGGTCATGCCACAGCCAGTGCAAACACACTAAGAATACGACAGCTCAAAGACTTGATAGGCCCAGCACACAACAGATGGGGGGGTGAACAGCAGCACCAAGGGGAAGAGTGGCCATGCCAGGAAGAGAGATTAGCTTTTTGAAAGCCATATTAGTGCTGATGGGAACTTGCCACGTAGATGCATTGGAGGATACTGCCAGTATCCAATGAAGTTCTGGTTGCAATGAGAGCATCTTTCCTATTAAATCCATTGGGCATCACATCAGCATCCCTGACAGTGTCTTCTCATGCCCACACTCACTGGATCAGCATTGAACTTCTACTTTTTGATTACTGAATGTACAGCCGTGGGCTCTGCTGAAGAAGGATGACCTCTTTACACCACGTCTCTTGGCAAGCTGATGCCAAATAAGCAATTTTCTCAAGTAATTTTCTTTGCTGACTGCCACCAACAGCACGTACCCCAAAGAAAATGACTAACTGGAGACCCACAAACCCACTGACTGAGCTCTCATTACATGCAGATGTCACCAGGCACACTGGAGGGAAGGAGTGACATTCAGGGTACGTTAAAGTCCGTGAAGGCTTTTGCCATCAACTTTTAAGTTTTTCACCCTTTGACCCATACAGACAAGGACGTTCCTGGAGAACTTCTAAGGGCCTTCTGAAAGGTGACCAAGAAAGTCAAGTTTCCAACGGGAAAACACAAGTTTCCTATGAGGGACTCCATGGACAATGTTTACGAAGCCACAAAATGAAAAACCGCTCTCTGTTTAAAGATGCCTCTGAAATTGCTGTTGTAAGGCTATGTCTCGTGCTAGGAAGGAAAAGCTGCTCTCTTCTCCTGCTGGACAGCCCTTCAGTTTAGCCCTCATTTGCATAATACCCATACTGCAAGGCTACGCCACCAAAAGGTCTGATTTAAGCTACGAAAAGCTGTCAGTGATGAGAAAGGTAGATACGCTTTTCAACTCTTTTCTCTTCAACTGTCATTAAAAATGATTCATGATAAAGCCAAAGTCAAAGCAACTACATGATTAGAACTGAGACCCACCATAATTCAAAGACTTTTCTTTCTGTTCTTACCTCGTTGTGCCGGATCAGGTTACCAGAACAGAATAACCATATGAATCCAGAGACAGCCAAGTCTGATGACCGAAACTCAACTGCTACTTGCTTAAAAGGTAAGTGGTATCTCAAGAAACACATGTTGGTTGCGTGGCTTAAAACAGTGGATCCTTGTAGAAAATCGTAAACCTTTAGTTAAAAAAAAAAAAAGTTACATTGTAAAATGACATTTACCATAAGCAGCAGAATGTCAGGGCACTGATACCGTGCGCCGCGATGCTTCTCTGGGGCTGCTCAGCAGAGGAAATGAGAAAAAAAAAAAGAGCTGAGCATTTCAAGCATTCACAGGGTATTGAAAGAGGATGAACAGAGAACGCTTTTTCTCCTAATTTTTTTCCCAAAGAGAAAATTAATGGAAAAGAAAGTGGGGAGGAATACAGGAGAAGGGAGAAGAGAGAGAGCTATTTGAAAAGTGTCTTACTTTTTTCTTAAAATCTGAAAACATAGAGGGTTTAATTATAGCTTACAAGATTTTGGGGTTGGGGGGAAAAAAAAAGAAGAAAAAAAAAAAAAAAGAAGAGAACCCGGAAAATCTGGGGCTTGAATGGAAACAAGATTAGGAAAGCAAAACCTTCACATAAATATCACTTTAGTAAGAAAAAATATATAATAATAATGTTATACTAATGTTTTATTATGATAACGACATCACAGCCCTGTGCTTATTCAAATGCCAACTGCACATCCACAGCCATTAGGGTATCTTCGGATTACATTAAATAGGTTGGCAAATTTATTTTGCCGGAAAGAAGTGAGTGTTTCATTTTTAGTTTAAGGCACGTTATGCCCCGCAATATGCAAGATCCTGCAAGGCCTTTTAAGGAGAGAGATACAAGGGCACAACAGGCAAGAAGAATCGAGAGAGTTCAGACAAAATAAGAACTCTCCTGTTTCTCTTGCGCATACGAAACCCAAACACTTAATTGTATGACATTCAGAACCATTTGTTTCATGTAGCCTCAGTTCTTTTTTCTACCTGAACTAGAAAAGGCAAAAAACCACCCAAAACTATGCAGAGATGATGTTTTTTGCTTTATGTGTCTACAGAAGAGTCAAAAGTTTTTCCCAAAAATGTTTTTGCATAACATCAACGCCAGGAGTCTGTAAAGGTTGGTAAAGTCTGGGCCCACATCCAAATTTCACAGAGACTCCATATGATACCCAGTGTGTCCACCTGTACAGCAATTAGTGGATTTTTCTCCACTTAGAGTGTGTCTGGATTTGGCCCTCAGGTTCTCATCCTTCTGAGGTTGGTACATACTCCTTCCTCAGTGGGTGCGGAGGGCTAAGCGTTACTGGGTCCCTCTGCATTAGCCACCACTGCTGAAGGGCTGTTGCCATAGATACTGCTACAGTAACATTAGAGTTTCCACAAAGATGCTTCAGCAATTTACTCTGGTGATTAAACTGCAGCCATTTGTTGCACAGAATAAATAACAGGGCAACGGTGAATTATGGGGCTTCGACTCCATCGATGGGTCCCGGTGACATCATAAACCACAAGAACCAAGCTCGAGTCATCAGAACTCCCGAGATGGAATTATAAGCTCCATCATTCAAACTGTGCTCTTTAAAGATATTTGATATAATATATGGAGCCAACAAAATGAAAGAGAGAGAGGCAGAGACAGACCGTCAGGCTCTCAGGCCAACCACGTACTCTCCTGGCCACCACCAGTCTGCGGCCGAGATTGGTAACAGCTGCCACCGCGCTCGGGAGAGCAGACGGCCAGGCAGGCAGCACAGCCAGGTACACGTCTTTTCTGGGGAGCGCTGCTCGAGATCGACGCTGCCCGTGGGACTGCACGGCTCGGCACGCCAGCCGGGTTCCAAACCTTGCAGCCCGCCAGGAGAATCTGGATTCCCAACAACGGTCTCTGGGAGCACCGGTGTTGCAAACTATAGAGAGAAGAATAAACACACATGAAGTATGGGCTTCGTTTTCATTGCTAGTTCCTTTTTGTTCTATTAGACAGAGTGGGGTCACCTCTCTCCTACGGTCTGAAGAAGCCCAGAGAGAGCAGGCTTAGGTTTTAAAGAGTCAGAGCAACCTCGCATCTAAGCACTGCAGTAGCCAAACGATGTCTGCCTCGTGGCTCTGTGTCCCGATGGTATCAATGAAGGATCTTTTTTTAGAACAAACCAAGATTATTTGCTGGCCAAGATTTTTCTTTTCTCTTAGAAGGATACAGGGCAGGTTCTGAGCAAGTTGTAAACTGCTGACATTGATTTAAACGAGCCGAGGCTCTGGCTCCAAGCCTACTGTGCTGGGATAGCATATACCTGCAGCTGATGACTGCGGAGTTTGAAAAACATCGATCGCTTTGTACGTTCTGGCCCATTAGACGTTATTTAAAATACTGAAGTATCAGAGAACAGAACGATCTATAAGATTAGTGATAGCAGATGGATCTTCTCACTCGTAAAAGTTGTTTGTTTGACTTCAGAGCTTACCAAAAGTTGTATTTAGCAACTAGCAAATGTGAAGCATTTTTTTTTTTTTCCCCTATTCTGTGAGCTTGACGCCACCAGCTTTTTGTTTCTTGGTGCATTTGATAACATGGAAGACGTAAACCAGTCATTGCGGGCTCACTTTCTTTCTCGAACAGCTCTTCACATTGCAAAAAAAAAAAAAAAAAAAAAAAATCCCTGGGGGGAAATCACAATAGAAATGCCAAAACAGTACTGGACCGGGACGAATGAGATGGCGAGCTCTGCCTAGCCATCTTCTCCCTCCCATCATCATTTCTCAAACAGAACTTTAGGATCAGGGAAGTTAGACTCACTCTTGTTCTGGTGATGCCTCTTTAAATATATACTTAAGGGTAGCATTTTAAAAATCACTCATCGTTGACCTAAAATGTGATGCTATTTGAGGTCAATGTTATATTTTCCATCGGGGACAGTTTGACCAACGTTGAGTACTTCTAAAATTTCCGCCCATACATACATATACAGAGAGAGAAGGAAAAGAGAGCGTACGATGATACATGTATCTTAATGTACCATACTAGACAGAGACAAAACCACATTTTTAATAGCTTTCTATATTGATTTCAGAACTATTTATCATGTGACTGCAATAGCACACATTTGCAGGCTTTAAAAACTAAAGCTCAGCTTCAAAAATGCTGGGCATGAGTCTAATATTGTTGTAAAATAATAATGTCTCCAATGAAGATAATGATCCCTGTGTAAATTTCATCAAAAACAGGTAGTTTTCTCTCGTTGTGCTCCTCTTTTTGCCTTCTTTCAGATGGGAAGTGGTGGGGAGATACAATTCAGAACTGTCCATAGCTTTTGCAAGCTGGCCAGTGTGACTCCTTGGAGTTGCATGTGCTCAGATCTGAATTTACTCCTCTTTATCTGCCTTCCCCTTATCTCTCTCTGTCACGCATACACACTCATTTTAGGTTTCGTCTCTCCTGAGTGTCCTTCAACCCTTTGTATTTGTCACAAAAGGAATGCACCGACACAGATGAGACAAAGATTGTCATGAGCAACCTCCTCTCCTGCTGAAGAGCCCAAGGCTGGTGGAACACTTCTCTTTTGACACCCTCTCCACCAGCAAAAACGTCCCACGCAAGCAGATTAAACTGGTCTGAAGGGCAGGATGCTGTTTTCTATTTTGCTGTAAGCTTATTTTCCAAAGGACGGGCCCTTTATTTATATTGCCTTAGATAACAGGTATGTTTATGTAAAAAGCTACACAGCAGAAGGATGATGAATTGCTATGGTTAATTAGTAATTTACTAATTGCATATTCTAGCAACCATCCAGGATCTACACGCTACCGCACCGAACACAGCACATACTGTCTGGAAAAGAGAACAGTGTAAAGGGAAGGAACGAAGCGAAGTATTTCACAAAGGTAGCAGCACTCAAAGCCCGCCAAGATCTCAGAAACACCACGGAAAGGGTAATCTTACTAATGGCATAAATGCAGGCAAGATACTGATGACAACAAGATTGCCAGCAGACATTCCTCCTTCATGTAAGGAAGAAGTGGCCACATGTATAAGGTGAGACTTGCCCACGCCATCACAGAGCACAGACTCTGGGGCCAAGGACCAAAATTGTTATAAGACAAGGCAAAAAGCAGAATCAACAACCACAGAGTTAAGGACAGCAGACTTTGGCCTTTTCAAGGATCTATTTGGAAGAACCACATGCGATACAGTCCTGGAGAAAAGAAGGGTCTAGAAGAACGGGCTGCTCTGCAAGGATCACCTCCTCCAAGCTCAAGAACGGTCCATCCTGACAAGTAGGAAATCAAGCAAAGGCAGCAGGAAGCCTGCGTGGATGAACATGGAGCTCCTGACAAAACTCAAAGGTACGAAGGAAGAATACAAGAGGTAATAGCAGAGTCAGGTTGACTCAGGAAGACTATAAAGATGCTATCTGGACATGCTGGACCGAATTAGTAAAGTCAAAGCCTATCTAGAGTTTAATATGGTGTGGGAAGTGAAGGGCATCAAGAAGGGCTTGTACAGGTCCATCAGCAGCAAGAGGAAGATCTGGGACACACAGGGGACATGGTTAAAAAGGACATGGAAAAGGCCAAGTTACTCCATGACTTCTTCACCTCAGTCTCTACTGGTAAGTCTTCTTAACCCGACCTAGCTGACCCTGCTCTGAGCTGCACGTTGGACTAGAAGATCTCCAGCAGCCCCTTCCAACCTCAGCTATTCTGCGGCTGTAGGAATGGAGCAAAGGCAAACCACCACTTTAAAAGCACTGTGTTTTCTGCTGACGGTGAGGAAATCAGGCCTGAAAAAAGGAGATGCTTCCACAGAGAATGATGCAGGATTTGAGAGATCTGAATCACTTTTTCCTTAGTTCCACACAGAAGCAGATAAAAGCCTAGAATGGCTCTAATTGGGCACACCAACGACAACCTCGAGCCGACTTGCCTAGTTTGTGTACGCTGTGTATGTGCAATGCAAAAGGAAGCTGGAGGAACTTGTGAAATACAACATACTCTTTAAAACACAGGGTCTATCGCCTCACCGGACCAAATTTGCCTCAATCAGGTGCTGGCTCCATTTCACCTCTTGAACATGAGCTGCAGATTTGCAAGGCACACAGTGAACTTTACCCGCAAGCAAGCAAGTACAACAGAAGGGGAAAAATACCAAGCCTAAATGTCACCTTACCTGAGAGCGCTCTTTCACTTTAGTTCCTTTGCCCAAGTGACAAGATGTTTTCACCTGGCCAGAAAACAAAAGAATCGCAAAAGAAAAATCAAACGCTACGAGGAGGAAGTGGGAGCAATGTAAACTGCCTGTTGTTCTGTGCATGCTTTTTTTCCTCCTTCTTTAATTTCAATTTGCAAAGACAGTGAAATGGAAAATGTGCCTCTAATTATTACCCCTCTGTGCTTCCTAAAAGCCTCTCTCCGAACTTTTAAGTCTCCTCAAGTTTCAGGTCCTCTTTTTCTCCCTCTCTCTTTCTCTTTCTCTCTCTCCCCCTTTTTTATTTAAACTAATCTAAAAAAGCTATAAAAAGCCTCTGACACTATAAATTCCCTTGTAAACCCCGGGTTTATAGGTTTAATTGCCTCATTTTACTGCCTTGCATGCTTTGTTCCTTCAGTATTTTAGAGAGCTGCCCCAGTATTTAGTACAAGCAGGCAACTTGGGGAAAGAGAGGCCATCTCAGAGCCCTCTACTCGAATTTGGATGTGGTCAGAGCTTTGGCAGGGTTACCACCCTATGGAGACTGAGCCTTCAAATGGCTCCACTCAGACTCATGTGGGAAGTTGACCTAGACAAAAATGGAGAAAAACCTCAGCGCTGGGAAATTCAAGTGTCCCTTGACATGGGATAGAATCACGCTCACAAGCCTTGAGGGTATGAGAAAACCCACACAGAATCTCTCACAGGGGAAGGGGCGCTGGGGAAGGTTCTTCCCGGTATTCCTGTTACACGAATAGTTTCTCCGAGCATTGCCAAAGCATAGTAGAAGAATCCCAAAGATTCCTAAGCAAGTAGCGAGGGCACTCTTGTGCTAGGTGCTGTACAAACAAGGACAAAACAGTGAGATCCTGGCCCAAGGCGCTCCTTGTCTAAACAACTATCCTCTTCAAAGAAGGGCAAGAGCGACGAGTATGACAATCCTACCAAGATTGCCCCTTGGTCCTTCATAGTCTCTTGGTCACAATTTTGATCCCAAAGCTTTAACGCCCAAGCAATCAGGAAAATCCACTTTTGGTTCGAACACATTTCCAAATTACGTCACTATCTGTTGAACTGGCTTCTACAGATCTTACCTAGACACGTGTCTTACCTAGACCGTGTCTCACACGGAGTGGTACAAAGAGGGACTCCATGTGGGAACTAACAGCAGCCTCTGTCTTTTTTCTCAGGATTAGAATTGTCAAAGGCACTTGCAGAAACCAGCCACATTCACGACACGCATTTTTTCTCATTAAAGAACACAGACAGCATGTTTCTGTGCAGGTATTGCCCGCACACAGTCATCCTGCAGCAACGCTATGGAAGGTTCTTTCACTGCCTTGAGCCTTGGGTCCAAGACCTTGATGTCTACCAAAGCCAAAGAGCACAGAGCTTTCACCAAAAGGATAGGGCGCTTTTCCCCTCAAACAATGTTTCCAGAATCCATTTCTTGGCTCCTGGAAAACGTTAAGATGAGACCCTTGGTTTCATCTGAGTCTAGAGATTTCTCAAGGGATTACTTTGAGGGTGGCAGAGCACTGGCCCAGGCTGCCCAGAGAGGTGGTGGAGTCTCCATCTCTGGAGACATTCAAAACCCGCCTGGACGCGTTCCTGTGCAACCTGCTCTAAGGTGACCCTGCTCTGGCAGGGGGGTTGGACTAGATGGTCTCCAGAGGACCCTTCCAATCCTATGATTCTATGATTCTATGATTATCATATCCAGGTGATCTATTAAGAGGACAGACTACACAGGATTTTATTCCCGAACTCCTTCCTTTACCAGTTCTAATTCAAGCATGGGAAACAGAAAATACTAGAAAGAAGGGAGAAATAAATGAAAGCCTAAAAGCTTTCAAACAATTTGGTTTTGGCTTAAGTGAGGAAATGGTAAAGGCATCCAAATGTGGGTTTTATTGGCAAATTAAGGTTCTTATTTTTTTCCCTATTTTCCTAAAGAAGCAAGGCTTGTGAATCATAATGTGTATGCATCTTGCGCTGCTTTTTGGTTTACAGTAACTTCAGAAAATGTTGAGCATTCTTAACCAAATATGTCAGAGAGAAAGAAGTCTCAAGATCATTAAGTGTCTGCAAGTTTTGTAAATACAGGTCAGCCAGTAATGGAGCAAGATACAAATTTGTTTCCCCATGCTTAATCTAAACCATACAGAAACCTAAATTTGTTTATGCTGTTCCCCAAGTCACCATTCTCTGAAATGCTTCCCCCAGCTCTGGTTACTGGGGAAAGGGACGCACACATTGTGTGAAGAACTGAATCTGCTTTTTGTAGTAACTGAGGTAAAAAGAGTAACAACCTATTCATTTTTCCAGGCCACTTATAATTTTATAGACCTCTACTGTATCTCAGCTACCTCGCAGACCGACGATCCCATGTCTATTTAATTGCTCTTCATAAATATGATGGGTTTGCCTCTCCTCTGGATTTCTTTTCTTAGCTGGCTCCTGTGAAGAAGAAACATTCCCTATTCATGGAAAGGAAACTTAAAAGCATGTGTTCACACACATGCTATTCCCTGTGAACAAGCAGATCCTGAAAAAATACATTGCTTGTTTTAGCCATTAAGCTGTTGGCAGCAGGGCAGGCACGAGGAACGGCGATGGAAGCCTCGAAGGGGAAGGGAAGAGGAGGGAGAGGCACTTAGAGGAGGAAAAGTATCTGGAGGAAAAGTATGTTAAAAACAAATGAACTGAAGAAAGAACTTCTTGTTGGTGAAGTGATCCTTCGTGCTGCCCTGCTATCTTGTAAAAGGAGTTTTATTTGCCTTTTTGTGGGAGTCCTGGGAGGAAACTATTAAAGGAACAGGCTTTAGGCAGTTTGTGGGGATGTGTATATAGGCACATGCGTCAGTGCGTGTGTTTGGGCGTGCATGACTGTGTTTTCTCCCTCCTTTTTACAAGGGCCAGTTAGGTCACAAGGTTAAAGCCAGGGGGGACTTACTTTGTGTTGTAAGAATTTTTACAAAGTGTAAAGGATCAAAGTAATTAGCTGAGGGTGAGAGCCCAAGACTGTCAGAGAAGTAATGCAGCCCCTGCCCGGGAGTCTCGATCGCAGCCGGCCGGACTGAAACTCCAGATACTGGGAATAAGTTAACCACCAGCTCTGCGCAGCACGGGGTGTGTTGCTAGATATGAAACTTGTCAGGAAGAAGAAAGACAAAATTTTGGATGGAGCGACTGGAAAATGTTCCAGAAATGTGGCCGAATGAAGCACAGGAGCTTTTAGGTGCGAACATTTTAAAGCCAGCTGTCTGCCTCTGTGAGAGCTGCCAAACCACGCTGGCACTCTTCGGGGAGCAGGTCATTGCTTCCTGCATCCAGCTGGCCTGGAAAGATCATCCGAAAGTGAGCCAGGACTCTCAGTCCCTCAGTTCGGTCTTTCAAGGAGGAAACAGGCACACAGGGTGATGAAGCATCAACATCCAAACAGTGGATCCCAGGGGCAGGCTGAAGCTACCTGCGAGTGTTAGCCAAGCCCCTTACCGCTGGACACCTTCGTTTTCTGTGCTGGCTCTCCTGGCCGCCTCTTGCTCTTGGGATGCTCTCCTGATGCCACTCGAGCCCATCCAACAGCACTGCCACTAAAATTGACCAAGCCACAGCAAGTCTCTGTAATATCTAAGCAAGGAAACATCTCCTGTTACACCACTGTCCGGGGCTTCCTCATCAAAATGCACAGACCAAGAAGCAGCCGAGCCACTCTCTTCCAGATCCTCACAGGAAGGAACTTTCCCTCTTTAAGCCCACATCGCTCATCTTGAGAAAGAAACTTTGATGACACAGATCTTCTATGTCTATTAAAGTAGCTCTGGTTTTCATTCCTAGAACGACAGGGGTATATGTGCACTGTATTCACTTCACAGCAAGGAAATCAATTGCTATTTACATTGCGCAATCTATCTGGTGACCTATTGTTCCAGGTTCCCTTTTTCCCCCCCCCTGTTGTACAGACAAATAACCAATAATGGGAAACATATGCTTTGCACAAGTTTTTAGGAGAAGTGCAGGGACGAGATAAAATCTCTAGCCTAGAGATTGCCCTACCTCTGTATGACTGCCTCAGTTCCAGGGGTGGCTTACAGGTGTAAGCCACCAAACTACAAAGCACGCAAACACAGACTACACCACTGGGGAGCCTCCCAGTCCCCAGAGTCACACACGGTTTTGATCGCCAGTAGTAACTGTGAAGAATGAATTACGTCCTGTCTTGGAAAAAGAGACCAAGGTCTTTCAGACGTCCCCAGAAGAACTTGCTGGACACTGGACACTTCAGCTGTCTAGGCCATCGGATCCCTCACCTCCTCTAGAAAAACAGCTAATTAGCTGCTGCTATTAGAATTCAAGGGGATAGGAAGGAATTAGAGAGTGAGAGTAGAAACCCCAGCTATGTCCATATCACAGCTGGTGATAAACTGTACATCCTTTTTACCCGGAACGCTGGGATGGCAGAAGGAGGTGGCATTTCTCCACCCTAGCTGCAGCTGCTGTGTGAAAGAAAGATATTTACTCACGGAAAAGCTTCTTTTTTAAACTACTGCATTAGTTTTATTAAATGTTCGTAATCTACATTTCACCTTTCCTCCCCAAATTACGTTCATCTTTGTGAGAGGAAAAAAAAAAATTAAGATGCCTAACCACAACTTTGGCTCAGAGCCGCCTTCTGTCTCCAGCCCCTGCGAGGATGAGTTAGTGCTTTGTAGATGTTATTGATCTCCGGGCACAGATTGTCTGGCTGCTCGGTCCTTGTGTCTCCTACCCCACACCGCTCCACCCACCCGAGATCATCCTTCCCTTGGCGTCCCTCTACTTCTGAGCCTATTTGAGATGCAAAATGTAGAGCTGGCAGGTGTGGCTCCACGATGGCCCGCAGCCATTTATCACACAGTTCTCAATAAGCTAATAGCCCTAATGTGTGAAAATTGATTTCTGGGGCGAATGCAAAAGTCCCAGTGATTTACACTCTATTTCCAATTGATGAGGCTCAATTGATTTCAACGAGTACTAAAATATTTACCATGGTGAAAGGTAGGGGGAGGGTGTGTGGTGCAGGACTGGGAACAGGGTCATCATTCACAGCGAGGCATCTCAGCGGTGCTTGCAGCCTGGGGAAGGGCCCACCAGGAAATGAAGCACTGGGTGTAACAGAAGATCTACCTGGTCAGCATTAACTCGCAAGAAGAAGAAAAGCAGTGACAAAAAAAAGGTAAAACTCACGTGCCATAAACACAGCCTTCCAGCTTTGGGGAGGGCGAGGATTCTTACGACTCCCTTGTCTTCTTGGAGAAATAACCCTGGGAAGGCACCTTTGATGCTGTGTCCTGCCTAGGCCAGTCTGAACTCTGGCTGCCTTTGCCCTCTGAGTCTCACAGGCTCCACGACAGCAAGGCTATGCTCAAGGTTAATGTGAATAAGGTCCAGTCAGCTCCCCAAATGGCTAACCACAACCACCATCCGCTCTGAAAGTGAAAGCTCTCCAGACACAGCTTCCCATAAGACAGATGTTTGCGCTCCACAGTTTGATGGTCAGGACACCCCAGGGGCAGCCACTGAGAGGGACAACACTTCCCCACTATCCATTCCACGAGTGCCGGTGTCCACTCCCTAATTGCCCAAGCGAGGAAGAGGATTCAGGAGAAGGTGGAGAAGGGAATGGGAGAGGAACAGAAGTTGAAGCTCTCTTACAGTCTACAAGCTCACTTGCTTGTATTGTCCTGAGCCCCACAGAGGATGTATTACCCTTTTCCCCAGTCTCTCCTTCCACCTGAGCTTGAACCAACAAACCCAGCTCTCAGATCCCACCAATCTCCCCCAAGTCATCCTACCCTCCCCCTGTTCATCAATCCTCCCTTCTCCTCCCCTTCCCTTGCCTCTACAGGGCAAAGTTCTCATTCACCAGATCAAAGGTGAGCTCTTGTCAGACCAAAAGCTTTGAAATACATCTCAGCAACTAATAATTTCCAAGTTGGGTGCTGCCCCCATATCTTGCTTTGTCACTCAAAAGAAATTAAGGCTAAAGGCTTGCAAGCATTTCACAGAAAGTGCCAAACCCCAGCCTTTTAGCAATGGGGTCAAGAAACAAAGTTCAGATCTAGGTCCGGCTGTGAAACTACCAATAGTCACTGGGTAGTAACTCTTCTATGAGGCAAGGGACAGCTGTGCAAGGGGGGCTTTCACCCATCACACACTTCCCCTCGAGACCTTCTCCTGGGAAGTGGAGGCGCTGCCCCATCACAGCCTCCATAACCCTGCCTGCACTGGGGCTGCAGCTGCACCCGTAAATTTGACATTTGAGTCCGTATTTCCAGGTCAGTGCCAGCATGAGGAGCCAATATGCCCACAGTCCTCGAGTTTACTGTGGCACGACCTACTCCGAGATCACCTCTGAGCCAGTGATATTTCCCACATAGGTTTGTCTTCTCTGAGTTTTTGAAGGCGCTGGCATAAGCAGAGTTTCTCCATTTCTTGTCATCCATCTACTCACGCTGCTATTCACTCATAATGACAAAACGCTCTGGGGACTATGAAACAGCAATAAATAAAGAAAATACATTCAGCTAAAAAAACCAATCCTATTTCTACCAGCTTCCCAATACAGCAATGTCAGAAGATGAGGAGCATGACATGCACCAACGTACAGAGCGCCATGACATAGCCCCCTCCCAAACCTACTGCATTAACCCACTTGTAGATGTAGTGCCAGGTCCTCAGCTGATGAACCTCAAGACAACTTTGCTCAACCACTCCAATGAGAATCTGCTTTATAAACATGAGTTAAAACATTAAAGGGAAGGGTCGGGTGTAAGCCCTAGGACAACTCTTCAGCTAATCCAAAGCAAGAGAAGCCAACAAAGCTGCATCACTTTAGAGCAGGCGACTCACTGAAACTTTAAACTTACTTTCAAAAATCCTTAGCAAACTCCCAATCTGCCAGCTGCAAAGGAATTTACTGACTGTCATTTACATTATTCACATTTGCTCTTCTTGGAAAATACAAATGAAAAGACCAGTTTTGCTTTTCAGCAGTTTTGTTCTCCTGCCCCAATGTACCGTCCAACCTGACGGGGAAGGGTTGGGGCTGAGCGCTCAGAGCACCCCTTTGCCATACAGGTCTTTGTACGAATATTCCAACCTAGCCCTTTACTTTTCAACACACCAAATGGAAACAAATTCTCCCTTGGTTGTTTTCTTCTCATCATAGCACTCGATGGCAGATCCTTCAGCAGAAAGTAGTTAAATGCCCCAGTTAAAATACTTCTTGTTGCTAGAAAAAGCGTCTTGCGAGCATGTTTGCTCTTCTCATTTCACTGCATTTGAAATGGCAGAAAAGGAGAGAAGAGATATTAATGCTGTCACCAAGTGGTTTTTGGTCAACTACAGCAGCAGTGAGTTCAGCACAACAGCTAATCTTCTCGCTCATCCTCTGATTTTCCAGTTCCCTGTTTTAGGTAATTCCTTACTCCTCTTCTTAGTATATACAATTCAAATCATCCCTCCCATGCAAATTCAGGAGATAAGGATGCATCAAAAAAGAAAAAAACAAATCCACAGTAACACCCACACGTCTAGTGGGCAAAACCAAACCAGTTCAGATTCCACGGTTTCTTTTTCCTCTGCCACTGACCTACTCCATGACATCTAATGGAATTCACTTCATCTGCCTCTGCTTTCTCTCACTTTTCTGAGAAGCTACAAACCTGTTGCACTCGGAAAACTTAGTACAGTAAGCTCTCAGCAGTGTAAAGCGGCACTAATTGTTATTCACCTTCACAAAAAGATGATGTAGTGTTTAATCAGCAAATGTCCCCGAAGACATTTGAGCTCTCTAGGTGAAAAATGATATGCAAGTGCAAAGTGTTTTTTAAAAATACTGGAAATACATTTTATAAATAATAAAAGAGGAGAAACTTCCATTTTAGTCTGTGTCTGTTCCTCCGGCCATGCCCATTGCCCTTTCTCCTGCTCGCTCTGCATAACTGTATAGAAAATCAGAATCCAATCTCAGCAAATCCTATTGACTGTCTCCTGTCACTCACCTGATTAAAGGTTCCACTTACATCCAAATGGTTAGAGCCATGACTCTGAGCCATTCATAAAACTCGTATTGAAGGATTAGCTTTCACAAACTTTGCCTTAATGATTATGCATTCTATTGATCAGTGGGGGAAACTATAAAAATTGACACCAGAATAAACTCTGAAGGACTGCTCTCGCTCAGCAGAACGAGGATCAATTGGAATCGACCAGGATGATAGGGAAGGGGGGAAAACCAGCCTCTCTCCATTAGCTGGGTGTAATCCTGATTAGCTAAACGTTTAAGTTTTTTTCCATCTGTCTCTATTTGACTGCTGAAATCTGACAGCATCTCAGTGTGATGCAGATTATCAGACCTCCAAGTTAACTCTCTAAAATGCATTGGTCTATGTTCATTCCACCTTTGCTCCACGGAAAAGCCCTCATTCATGACTGCTTTGATGTTCAGATTTTCTTATCCCTGTTCCCCAGTTTAAAACAAGCCAGCACACCTCAGTGATTGTTTTGTTCATGGAGAGAACAGGTATTAGTCACTGATAACAGAAAGGAAACAGGGCGTTAATATGACATTCATTCAGAAGGACAAACAGGAATTCTTTGGTTATTTACCCTTGGAATTCTTTTCCAAATCCCTTTTTGGGCCAGCGTAGGTATACACTGAGGTATCCAGCTTTGGCTAGCCTGCCCGAAATGGGAAATAACTGAAGAAAGATGCGCCCAAAACTTTGACTGCTTTTCTAAATATTTCACTTTGTTTAAAAAAGGAAAAAAATTATCTTCTGCCCATAAAACTTGCCTCTCTCAAATCCTTAGACCATCACGGCTCCAAAAGTAATGACCTTCACGGCGTTTAGATGGGCAGTCTTCTACTGAGCAGAGTGTTTTCCAGCTTCTAGCCGGAATGTACAAACGCGTACACAATTGCCCTTCAAAAGGCAATGGCAGGTTAGCTGAGGATACCCATTTCCAGTTCCTCATATTCTTTGTATTTTACTGACTAATCACGGCCACTGAAATGTCATACCAACATAGGCATCGTCAGTTCATCCTACCTGAACATTCAGCTCTGCCATTTCATGGTAGTGAAGTTGAAATAGCAGCTGTGAAGATTAGTATCTGTATCTTCCCAATGCATTTCAGTTCCAGGACATGCAGAGGAAGAACAGCAGGAGCTTCCTGTGAGATTTTACAACAAGAGCTGCATCCAGAACTTGGCTAACACCGCCGCACGAGTAGCTGTCCTATTCCGAGAGCGTATGGATAAGATCCAGTCCAGGGAAGCAGATGTTTCTAATCACAGAATGGACCTTACCTAGAGCCCAGCCTTCACGGCCATTGGAGTCCAGCTCAAGTTTACATTCTGCTAGGATATTTTCCCAGACTCAGTTCCAGGTGGTCACTGAAATCTAGCTCTCCTTTTTACTATGAGATTACTCAAGAGAATGAGCGATCCGTTTTCTCTTGTTTGACAATCACGCAAACTTTCTTATACGGTATCCCAGACAGTTGGGCTAGTCGACAGGTAATCAAAAAAGAGAACTGAGAATGAATTGATAAAAACGGCCAATTTAAAGAAGTACGATCCTTTCAATAAAATCAGATGGCTAAGATAGAATTTCCGTAAGGACACTTCTAGGGCTACGCAAATTAGGTAACTGTGTGCAACTGAGCAGGACTCATCTCAGCTAATTTTAGTAGTCAGAAAATGAGGTCTAGCCAAAATAATCCTCCAGGCTCTTTGCTGAGCCACTGGCACAGGCGTCTCCCTGAGGTAAATACAACCCATCTGTTCTAGATACCTTCTGGGGGATGAAATGGCTCACCTTCTAGATGGCTAGACACCACCTCAGGGTAACAGGGACGACCATCTGCATGGACCCAGAAAGAAGCAAAAAGAGTGGTCACAACAAGCAGCCAAAATCCACGTGAGGAACACAGACAACATTCCGAAGCAATTCTCCGATGTCTTCAAAGACACAGGCTCAACAAAAAACCAAAATGACGTGCTCGGTAAAAATTTGGTTTGCCCCAAAGATAAAGTGGGAAGTAAAGCTGGTACCATGAAAAGGCAGCCTACTTTAGCTTAACGTAAAACCACGAGTGGATTAGATTGATCAGAAGCTTCAGCCAGACATACTCAAATTAGCAGTGAAATGCTCTGAAGCCATGGTAATTTACTGTTACAACAAACTGCTAGGAAATGCTGTGCATTGTCCACCTTTGAAAGCTTGGACACTTTTCTGGAAGACGTGTCAGGCCACTTATGACTAGATAGGTTCAAATGGACTGGATTCCTTTGCAGAAGAGTTCGGACTATGTGATACATCCCTTTGACCTTACATTTTTTGAATCTATGGAGAGGTTTATTTCCATGACTGGAATAGAAAAGCCAAGTAAGAAAAGGTATCCTCTGATATATGCAAATTAGAGACATATAAAACTATACAACACTTAAAAAACCGTAAGAACAAGAGCTATCATAAATAAAGATATTCACAGTCTCAACTGCACGCATATTGCAAGTAAAGACCAAATCAGTCTTTTAATACACCCTTTGAATGTTTTTTATTTAAATAAGTGCTGTCTAGTATTTGTTCTGCTCCCAGACTTTTCTAACAGTTTCTAAAAGCTCTCAAAGCGATGAATTTAGAGTAAATTACGTCCTCGTTTAGATTGGAGGCCTGAAAGAATATATGGAAAATCACTAAGTTTTGCAGCAGACCAAAGAAACAAATCTATGGTTGAACTTAAAAAAAAAAAACAACAAATGATGCTACTAACAGAAGTGATCCATAATGGATGCAAGTTGAGTAAAGATGACTTAATTGCTGATCTAGGGAAAATAAAAACAATAGCTGAAGTGTTCACTCCACGAAGCAAAGCAGACAGAAAGATATATAGGGATGATAAACTGATTTGGCAAAATTCATTCCAAATCTATACATGATCAATAAGCCCTTGTGGAAATTGTTGGAATATGAGGTTGCTGGCATTCGGTAAAAAGACATTAATAGACATCTAAGTGGTTAAAATCATTTATTAACAACGCAGTTTTAAAATATTACGACATGACTAAGCCGGTTGCATTGGAAGCACTGCTCCATACTGGCACAAAGTATCTGTCAGACTTTTAAAGTAATTTCCAATAGTGCATCTTGCCTGAGCTTAATAGAGTCCTAAGGATGGCATGAAAGTGTGCTGACACGGCACGCAGGCGTCACCGCGCCTGGGCACTCTCTTTGGCCTATCTGTCAGAGAGAAGCAAGGAGGAAATGCTCCAGGGTATGAGCTTCACAGGAAGCCAGACAACATAGATCCAAAAGCCCTTCTAAAACCAAATGGTAGTTCTGCTTCTAGCTCTTCTGGGAACCCCAAGAGTTCTCAAACTTTGAAGCCCAAACATGTTTTCAGTTTCAAATTGTTCCTTGGCTATTCCCTGCTCGCCACACTTCAAACTACTGGAAAAATATCCATCCAGTAAAGAGCTGGAATGGTGAACGCTGAACTAAGTGGCAAGCTAACCCCTACGGACTCTCACCGACGCCACAGAATCACTTCGACCAAGAATGAAAGTTGCTGGGCAATGATCACAAGGAGAGGCTGCATTTGAGCTTTTGGGACACCAGCGGATAGGGGGGTGAATATTTATCTTTCTAAAGAGCAACAGGGAAAAAAAAGTACATTCCCTTTGCAGTTGCCAGTGATAATGGATGCTGTGTGAGCTAAAAACCCAGCAGTTAAAAGCTACATTTATTATCACTCTATCTCACACCAGCAAATTTATGATCCCTTCCAGACCTAAAACATCAAAGCAGAGCAGGAGTCAGAGCCTTTTCAGACTGTTAGTTTTTTTCTTCTTCTTTTCACATAGATTGCTTTATTTATTTTTTAAAAGGAGGTGGGCATTAAAACCAAAATCTGACCTTTGATCCCCTGAGGCAACTCATTACTTACAAGGGCAAATAGGGAGCTGAAAGTTTTTCCTGCATGAAACCGTAAATAATTCTTACATACGTCCACAAATCACTCTAGGTTGGTAAAGTAAATAGTAATTGGTGGGTTTCTCCCTAGAGGCAGGTCTGAAGGGGGTTGTAGATTAGAGTTAGGGATTTTTTGTTTAAAAAAAAAACCTTTGAAACCCACGTTCCCCTCAGCCCCATGCTCCAGATGCTCAGGTAATATGGGAAGTTTTGGAGGTGTGTGCATGGTAGGGCTGTGGGGAGGGGAAGGGTTTGCTGGTTTTGTTATGTTTAGTCATTTCTCATGTTGGAATTTAAGAGATTGACAGCTTTTGGGCAAAGGGGAGTATTAAAAAAATTAAACGCCACGTATATACACATATATGCCTTTTCTGTGTATTATCAACAAGATTTAAAGAAGGGACCTTCTTCAGACCTCCTCCTGTAGCTCCACTGATCAGTTGGAAGAAGTAGCCGACTATCGCCTCCCTGCCCCACTTTTTAAATGTGTTACTACAGTCAAACATGACGCACATGGAGCACATGTCATCAACTTTCACTGTTAGATAAATTTTAACCCAAACATCTGAAGTCTACTCAAGTTCAAACACCTTTTCAACCATCACTGTTTCAACTATTATCAGAATTACTTTCTTCAATAACAGTCATACATGAACATCTAAATAAAAGGAAAATATCCATTCTTGTTACTGGAAGAATACAGTTATTGTAGCAGACCGCTAATATTATCAACGTTCGTTGAAATCATCCCATGCTGGCCCAACCAGACCCGCCGGTCGTCAGCAGAGGGTTGCCCACTGCTGCACCGTCACAATGCACCGAGCTTCTCTGCTGGAAAATTATTTAAGAGCTTGCTGAGAGCTTGCCAAAGAAAAGCCATCAAATGCAGATTAGTCCTGTGCAAAACACAGTAATCCCAGAAAAAGGGATGTGTAACTGTTACACTTTGATGAGAAAGGTCAGAGCCATGAGGATAGAGAGAAAATGGAGTAGGAAAGTGGATGTTTATAAACGCGACTGACACATTTCTACCTACATGGACTGACTACAGCCAAACACGGTTATTTGCAAGGAGAAAACTGGTCCCAAGCCTGGTTCTATTTCCAAGAAAAACAACAGGTCATAAATCTGTATTTAATAATTGAAACAAATGGCCTGACTTTCAGCCAGGCTGAGCACAATGCACTGAAGAAACCTAAAGTATTGATTAAGACATGGGATTTTTCTACTTGGCCTCTGACTTCTTTGAAACCTTCAAAGTCCAGTGCTAAAGCCACAGGGAGTTCCATCTTAGAGAAGATTATGTTTGAAATTTCTGATGTTTACCTTCCAGTCTCCCGGTCCCAAGATCTAAGGGCTGCCGCACTCTGCAGCACGTGCCAAAAGAACCACCGAGGGCTCTGCTGAGGACCCAGAGACGCTACAGTAAAACGTGCAGGAGCTGCACTAACCCTCTCTTCAAACGCAGCCTCTTCCATTCCATTCCCTATGATCAGACACAGTTGGTATAAAATTGCAGTAACTTGCACTATTGAAAATCAGAGCAGTGGGAACACTCGGTGGTTTCCAACCCTCTGACCTACAGCTTTCCCCCAAAAGACTGACACCCCAGGGTGGGAATGGCCAAGCCATACATGACGCTGGTCCTGAACCGCTGCAGTTTACATACAGAATTACTGAAGTAAAACAAACCAAGCACGGGTTTACTTTTAATAAGCTGGGTTGAAAAATATCATCCATTCAGAGTGTGCTTCACAAGGAGTTCAGTCATCACGCCTGAAATAATGGCAATCCAGGCCTTTATTTTTTAAGTATGTAACAATAAAGTGATTTATTTTCAATCTCCCGGTGAATCAGGAAATTGTTGCTATTCCCAGACAGGGAACAGAGACAAAGGAAGATTAAACACCCAAATATCACACTAGAAGCCTTTGGCAGAGTAGGAAACTGAACTCACCCCTCCTTTCTGAAATGTAGCTCAGCTTCTTAAACACCAGCCCATCATTCCGAGCCTCACGTGATGCGCAGACACTTACGCCTTCTGCAGGGCTCGAAAGCACGAAGGCAGCAGCCAGTAACAGATTCCTGCTGGCCCGGACTCAGATCCTGTCTGGACTGAGGGAACCGGTTTCTGGTTTCAAAAGGAGCTGAGCTGAAGTTGCTTTCCATCAGTTGCAACCTTTTTAACAAAACAGAGATATTTTTCTCCAGCAAGTAAAGCCATAAATCAGGACATCTCCTGAGGTTCTTCCCTCCCCCCCCCCACTCCTTTTTTTTCCTAGTTAGTGTGCCCTCCCTCCCCTTTCCATCCCTCCAGACTTACTTCATAAACATTAGCTTTCAAGCATCTCTTCCCCCAGAGGACATATCATAAACATCATGTTAAATATTTAGAACAGGAAACCACCTCACTTTTCTAGCTACATAAAAGCTATCTTGGGAGGGTGCATTTTCTGTTCTTATGTCTTTTATTTATTTATTTCCTCGCACAGAACATTTCAATAACCGGTACATTTGCCAGGGACATTTGGCAACAGTGTTAAAAAGCCCCCCTAAACCTGGGGCAAAGGAAAATGCTCCCCGATGCTTCAGGGACAGCCAGTGCGTCCCCAAAGCACCCTACTCCTTGGGGCGCAGGCCTTGGATGGTCCCTGGGGTAACTACAGAGCTCGGGACTCAACTACGACAAACTAAGGCCACTTTGCAGCACTCCCAGCATCCACTTTAACGCCCGACTTCCAGCTTGCTTACCGTAACTTTCCCGAGTGTCCCCAGGAACCACTAAGTTCACAAGCAGCAAAGATGTTTAATAACGGCCAAGCATTAAACACCCCCAAGCACCCCTCGTGCTCAGTTGTAAACACTGGCGCTTCCCGGCTTGATTCAAAGCCAGCAGGAGCCAAAGGTAAAAGCCTTTTTGACGACTCTCCTGTGAAATGCCCCGTGCCCTCGCCCTGCCTGGATGTATTTATTCAGATCCAAGGCAAAGGGTCCAGTCCCAGTGTCAGGCTGTCCCTCCCTCGTCTGCACCGCTCCTCCGTCCCTCTCCCATACACGGCAGCACCTCAGGACTCCGGCCACTTCAAACGCTCTCTCAAACCCGTAAGTGTTTATGGGGCTGTCTTCTCTTCCCGTTCCTTCCTTCAGAAAGGCGGTGGCAGCAGCCTGGGGCTCTTCAGGTCCACGCACACCGAGGACATGCCTGCCCTGCCTGACATGGGTGCAGTCCTGGCGGCGGCTCCAGGCTGGGAGCTGACTGTGGCCAGGAGAAGGCATTTGCTCAATCCCTGGCTGTGTAAAACAGCCGTTTCCTTGCTTTTCTGAGAAAAAGGGGAGACGGGGAACTCAGACCATGCTGGCCTGGTCTGTGCGCTCCTCGGGGCAGGGACTCCACCACCCTGCCATGGCAGCGCCTGCAGCAGGGACCCTTCTGGGGCAGCGCTGCCCTGACACACGCACTGACCGTCGCTGAACCACAGCTGAGATCTCACCCGAACACCCAAAGCTTCAGCTATCCCAATTCTTTATGCCCTTGTGAGATTTCACAGAACTAAGCCAGAGACGGAGAATATGTATTCCTCCCACATAGTGTGACTCTGTGGCTGTGCCCACCACACCACCCAGGACTTCCTTCGGTCTCCCTTTGAAAATTCCCAACTAGTACACTGACTGCTCCAGCAGACAAGTCCACAGCCACAAAAATCTGCCCTTTTCACATCTAGTCACTGTTCCCCAGCCCACTCCTCATTACTCTTTTGTCTGTTCTGTGTGTATGCCCATCAAGCGCTGGCCTCTTACTCCACCCGTGCCGCATACTGCTCAGCTAAACTACATCTATTGAACTCAAAACCTTTCCCCGTAAGGTGGTCTCTGCAGACCTTTGATATTAATTTACTTTATTCTAAGCTTCCAAATTTTGATAAGAGGCTGCCCAAAAGGGGATACAATAGTCCAAGCAGCCATCTAAAGCACCAAAGCCACGGAGAAAAGAAAGCAAAAATCAGTCCCGCAGCCCCCAAATTACCTTTTTCTTCCATAGCACGTTGCAAGGTCACAGTAATTCATTCTCCACCATCACCCCCTTCATTCCGCCTGGCTGAAACTCAGTTCAGCTTCAGGGGAAGGCAGTGCAACAGTTTGGCAAACCATAATGTCCCGCTTCAGCCCTATTTTGAAGATTTAAAAGGTGCAAAGGGCTTGATGTTGGCTTTTCAGATGTGGACAAATCTCACCCACTGTACATGGGTGAATCAAATTTTCAATGATGCAAACTGAAAATCCTTGCCAAGCATGCATGCAAAAGAAAGAAAAACAAAGATCATAAAGATTTATAGATTGCTTTAAAATGCATTCACCCTAAACCATGAGCGGCTCCTAAATGCACTACCAACCTGGCTGAAAAACTGTATATACATGAAGGACTCCTTCTGCTGGAACGAGTGTTTTAGTGGAGATCAACGGAATTAACGAGCTAAAAACTTCAGGGTATTAGTTCAGTACCTCACAACAACAATAAAATTAAAAGATTTATATGTTTAAAACTAAAAAGGATATTTTAGGCTCTGAGGACATACAGGACCATAGTGGTCCACTTCTTTATACTCACGCGTAACGCATCTCACAGAATTATATTAGCCGGTTTCTGTGAGGTCCACAATTCTGACTACTTCAAAATGTATCACTTCAAAAAGAGAAACCCAGTCGGTGCAAAACCCCAGTTGTGCAGGGGTCTAGACCTTCCTGCATACTTTAACCAGAGTATCCAAACTCCAAGCTGGCGAAACAGAGCTAAAAAAAATCTCTTTACAAGAACAAAATCCCCTCGCCGCGGTCTTAGTGCTTCCTGCTTTTAGTTAGGCTAGAACTGAGGAGAAATAGCAGTCTCTATAGCATTAAAAGCATGTCAACTTCCACCAAGTCAGAAGTGGGATCATGAATAGAAGTGTGCGAAAATAAAATGAGCAAACATCAAAAAATAACAACAGATCATATTTTGTGATCATTTTGTTTCAGGCAGGAAGGCTGAGGCTGGTTCTAATTTGAATCTAACCAGTTGGCCAGGCCCTACCTTATATATTATCTTTGGAATGTGAGTCATTTTGTTGGCTTAGTTATTTCTTCTTCTGTAACATGGCACTCCTGACTGCAGTGGTATGTGGGAGCTATTTTTATTGGGTAGTAGTGAAAGGAAGTGATGGATAGAGCTGGCTGGGAACATTTCAACAAAACGTTTTTTCATTAGAATTTCCTAGTTGCTCAAATGTGAAGTTGTTCACACTGAAATGGCTGGTTCCAGATAATTTTTTTTTTTTTTTTATTTGAAAACAACACCAGAAAAAAAATTTCTAAATAGCCCACTCTAGCGCTTCTAAACAGAAAAGTTCGACCGCTTCAGCCAAAATAATTTAATTTTGAAATTAAAAGAGAAAAACTAAGTCAAAGTGTTGATGGAGAAAGACCAGCCAGGCCTGACGAAGGAGCCATCCAAAGTACGCAGAGCCAACTCTGTCCCCTGCGTAAGTATGCACTTGATTTTTTTTCCCCTTTAGATTTTAAGCTCCTGAAAGTTTTCAAGGCTTTGGCTTTTCATCTCAATTCAGAACAGTAGCTCCCTTTTTCACAGCCTCTTCAGGAATTTCAGGAACATCAAAACCTTCCACTTTTTTTTCATTTTTTTGGCAGAACAAGCCACACGCTGCATGAGCAAGGGCTCGGAAAGGCAGAATCCTTGAAATACTTCCTGGTCAGGGTCATGTTGGTACTGCAGCACGCCGTCCCTACATGATGTGGTGCGGTCAAATGGAGATGGTAAACCACATGCTGGAAACCTACCAGTCCCAGGTGCCCACAAAAGCCAAAAATTAAAAGGGTGTATCCTCAATGGATGACCAGCCACTCCTGAGACCCTGCCTTTCCCTGTGGGGTTTTCCTAACAGCTTTCAAAAGCACGGCCAGCTACATCTTAAGCAAAGCTGGCCAGTGATCTAGGAAACTCTTCAATTATAGATGAGCACCAATAAACAGCCAGTGATTTGCTGGAAATTATGAAGTATAAATAATTGAGAAGCAGGGAGTTGGCCCAGAGGTACCCTTCTCTCTTGCTGATTCGTCTTAATGCATTTCCTTGATGCAACTCCCCGCTGTGTACCTAACGCTGTAGGGAGCAGCAGGATAATGGCCCTTGAAGAATCTGCTGACCTGCTTGTACGGAAAGTTATAAATAGGTGAACACCTACCAAACTGAAAGGTGCAACTAAGGAAAGGGGGTTAACCCAGCGAGCCCAATTCTCACTCTACTTCCAGTATGGAAATCAGTAATTTCACCTGAGTATGTAGGGGTTCTCCAGTCCCAGTGGACAATGGTGTCTAGCAGCAGCTTGCGTGAAAGAACTGAGGTACGTATTTGCTGGCGCTTTTTCATGGCATCTTTAAACAGGAGATTCGATCAGTGCAGTGCAGTCATTTAATGGGCTGAAGCTCAGAGCCATCCTGTGAGAGAAGAGAGTTAACTTCAGAGATCCTGATCTTCCAGCCTTGATAGCTACGGTCCGCAATGGCTTTCCAAGTAGATGAGTCCCAAGATGAGGGAAGCAAGCCTTTCCTGGGGCCACGACAAGCCTTTCCTGGGGCCACAAGTCTTGGGAAGGGCATCAAACAAACCCAAAAAGGCTGAGTCTGCAGTTCAGCAGGACCCAAAGACAACAGCACTATGGAGAATTTTCTTCCCAGGTGGACAGGGCTTCAGCCAGAGCTTCTCCCTTAATGCAACGGGAAAAAGTCCTTTGGGAAAACAGACCAGAATTTTCACCTTTGAGACATTTCTATGGAGTCTGTCAGATGAGAAAATTGTAGCAGAGAGGATTATTACCTTCTGTGCTGCTGGGTTAGCGATAACGAAAAAAAAGCCAAGCGGATGTACAGCAAGGACCACAAAGGATACTCACAAAGAAGCACGAGCACGTCCCCATGCTCAGCCATGCATGATTCTAAAGGAATTTTCTTGTTAATACCCATCAGTTAACAGCTGTCTCACATCTTTATGCTTATGCACTTTTACTCTGTTTAATAAAACTGTGGATGCTGTCACAAACCATATAAAATCTTTCGCATTACAAAAAATGGAAGTCTCACTGATAACTTGTAGCAATGGTTCCCATCCAGTAACAAACCACTGGGTCATAAACATATTTGCTTTCATGAGCTTTAAACGTGTCACCATTAACTTTAGTGAAAACCGTTTGGCTCTGGCATGAAAAAGAAACGCCTGACATCTCAGGTGTAAAAGATGGGAATGGGAAAGACAGGTGTTGGAAGACAGAAAACAGGGTGCTTCATCAGGAGAAGTTTCTGGTAAGACTTCCAAAGCTGCTAAGGAAACTGGAAAAGCATGGGATGAATCAGACCTAATTTAGATGTCTAAAACTGAGGTGTCTAATTCAGAGCTAATCCCCCCTGTATTTTCATTATAGACTTGGTAAACAGGCAATTCACCTTATTGTAAAATTCACCTTATTGACCAGGCACACGAAGAGCCCTCTGGAAGTGTCTGATTGTCCCCACTGACTGGCAGGAAGCGACACTACAATGCTCAGACTTTGACTTCCAAATTTTAGACAGGTAAAGGAAGGAGATCAAACGGACTATCTAAATTCTCTTAAGACACCTTTCCAGTTCTATCATAAGAGACAGGTCCCCGTGAATGCTGTGCTGCTCCTTTGACGTGCGCAAAACTCACATCCACTGGGGAAACGAAGAAAAAGAGAAAGTAAGAAAGAAAGAAGGATAGAAAGGGAAAAAAAAAAAAAAACAAACAGAAAAAACGGAAAACCAGAAGGCTAGCGGGAGAGAAAGCTGGGGATGGCTACTGCTTTGCTCATGGCACCTGACCCCAACTCTTTTTCACCAAGGAAAGCTCAGATGTGTGGGGGACTTCTAGGGATTCCTTATGGCAGCAGAACTAGGCTGGCACGTCAGGAGGCAGGACTTCAGAGCAGGTATTTTACCTATTCTTCTAAAGGGCTTAGTTCATACTGAACTATTCCACTCATTCGTGGCATAATGTTCTCTTTTATATGAAGATGATGACAATATTTTTAAAACATCCACATATGTACAGCTATAAACAGAGGGGTTTGGATCTCCTGAGAGAAGGGTCACCTCCTCACCCCATCTGCACAGCACGGAGCACACCAACATCTTGCCACGAGATAAAGATGCGTGACAGCTTACCGAGCAAGTAAAACAGATATTCATGTAGGGGTACATTTACCTCTTGGGCATAATCATGGATTTCTGATTAAAGAAAACAGAATATCTTCTGCCCCTGGCCCCCTCCCGCCCCTGCGCGGCAGCAGGCAGCGTCTGCAGGAAAGGCGGCTGGAAAGAGGAGACTGGAGAAGGAACGGGGCGGCCGCAGGAACCACAGCATCCTCCTGGTCTAACGAGGTGGCTGCAGAGGGAACTCGGAGCTGGCAGTGTCTCCAAGGCCAGCATCAGGGCAGGATGGGCTGATGAAGTCTGAGTAGATGCCACAGCTCGTAGCTTTTAAGATCTAAGTAAACAGTGCAAAGGGACATGGAACCAGGGCTCAGTATGCAGATTTTGCTCCATTACATTTCTGAGCTGTTTTTTCTCTTTTCACTCCCAGCTATGGAAGACGCCAAAGCTGTTAAATATCAAGCGTGTATAATGGGAATCCCATAAGCTGGGGGAATGGCCAGGATTCAAGGATATGTCCAGAGTAGAAAAAAAAAATATTAGAAAGAAAAGAAAAATAAGAACGAGAGAAATAAGCATAGAGACGTGGGTGGAGGAGAAGGGGGAGGAGGGGGAGGGATTAGACCCACGACTTCTCATCGGCTATTCTGTTTTTCAGGTCACAGCTGAAAGGCACCAGAATTATTTTTATTGCTGCTGCTGTTATTATTATTATTGTTATTAATTATAGCTTAGTCCTAAGAATCTCTAAAGAACATAGGTCTTTTTATGCTAGATACCACACGTGAGCACGCACACTTTTGGCCAGGAGTCTCCTCTGCAGCTCTCTGGGCTCTGCGGGCCGTGCTTTGTGCCCAGCACAACACGCTCCCAGCCCAGCATCAAAGGAAGGGGTCCCTCAGGACCTCCCCCCCGTGCTCCTCAACCCCTCTTACAACACAGCTGCCACTGGAGGAATCTTGGCCCTGAACCGCTGGATTTTGCACTACTTTCTTTTAAAGACGGTTTCTTTCTGAACACAATACATGGATTCACCAAGGGGAAATCATGCCTGACTAATCTGATAGCCTTCTATGAAGGTGTGACTGGATGGATAGATGAGGGGAGAGCGGTAGATGTGGTCTACCTTGACTTCAGCAAGGCGTTCGACACGGTCTCCCACAGCATCCTCATAGGGAAGCTTAGGAAGAGTGGGTTAGACGAATGGACAGTAAGGTGGATAGAAAACTGGTTGAAAGACAGAGCTCAGAGGGTCGTGGTTAGGGGCACAGAGTCCAGTTGGAGATCAGTGACGAGTGGTGTTCCCCAGGGGTCAGTACTGGGCCCAGTCCTCTTCAATATATTCATCAACTACTTGGATGAGGGGATAGAGAGCACCCTCAGCAAGTTTGCTGATGACACAAAGCTGGGGGGGGGTGGCTGACACACCGGAAGGCTGTGCCGCCGTACAGAGAGACCTGGACAGGCTGGAGAGTTGGGCGGAGAGAAACCTTATGAAATTCAATAAGGGCAAGTGTAGGGTGCTGCACCTGGGGAGGAATAACCCCCTGCACCAGTACAGGTTGGGGGCTGACCTGCTGGAGAGCAGCTCGGTGGAAAGAGACCTGGGAGTCCTGGTGGACAACAGGATGACCATGAGCCAGCAATGTGCCCTTGTGGCCAAGAAGGCCAATGGCATCCTGGGGTGCATCAAGAAGAGTGTGGCCAGCAGGTCGAGGGAGGTCATCCTCCCCCTCTACTCTGCCTTGGTGAGGCCACACCTGGAGTACTGTGTCCAGTTCTGGGCTCCCCAGCTCAAGAAGGACAGGGAACTGCTGGAGAGGGTGCAGCAGAGGGCTACCAAGATGATTAGGGGACTGGAACACCTCTCTTATGAGGAAAGGCTGAGGGAATTGGGTCTGTTTAGTCTGGAAAAGAGACAGCTGAGGGGTGACCTTATTAATGCTTACAAATACTTAAAGGGTGGGTGTCAGGAGGATGGGGCCAGGCTCTTCTCAGTGGTGCCCACTGACAGGACAAGAGGTAATGGGCACAAACTTGAGCATAGGGAGTTCCACCTCAACGCGAGGAGGAACTTCTTTCCTGTGAGGGTGGCAGAGCCCTGGCCCAGGCTGCCCAGAGAGGTGGTGGAGTCTCCGTCTCTGGAGACATCCCAAACCCGCCTGGACGCGTTCCTGTGCCACCTGCTCTGGGTGACCCTGCTCTGGCAGGGGGGTTGGACTAGATGACCTCCGGAGGTCCCTTCCAACCCTATGATTCTATGAATACCGTGTCATTAACGCACTGAGATGAAAAACAAGCTCCTACTTTAAGGTCCAGGGGTGACGGTGTCGCGTACGACAGGATGGAGGGCTGTGTCTAAGGCTGGATGTCAAGGCAGGATGCAGTCATAACATGAGGCGGGAGAGGAATCTTATGTGCAGTGGTTTTCAGATGATGCTGAAGACTCCCTCAATCAGCCCCTGATAATTCAGTCATGTCTCCCAGACTGGCTTGCAACCCCTTATCACACAGGATTTCTCTTATTGCGGCCTCAAACCTCATAGCCTACGTACAAAGTATATATGCAATTGCCTTTTCCTATGCTATTTGTACGCTTTTAGGACACAGGCTGAAGTGGGAAACCCCACCGTTGCCCCAAACCACCACGGATGCAAGGATCAGGTATGACAACCGCCGTGGTTGGGAAGAAGAAAGGGTCACCCTATTGCTCGGGCTCCAGCAGCAGTGGCTGGAGGAGGCTGCAGGGAGCAAGGGCGCCGATGGGATCACTCGGTTCTAGGAACAGTCTCACATTTTAACAGTCAAAAGCATTTGCACGTGCACCAAAGCGTAACGAACACACCTAGCGAAGAACCTGTCTTTTGCGTCCGCTCCCATTTTGGAGACAGGTTCTTTTGTTTCCATCCCAGCCGAGCACCGTCAGTTGGGACCCTTAGCCAGGTAGTTCTGGTTACTGAAACCATGCCTGAATGTTTTCCAAAGACATTGTGCTTTTCATTTTCCCTCCCTAGGCATTTAGTTAGCAGCTTACACAGGCCATGGAGCAGCACAGATTGCAGAAGGGAATCCTCCGGAAGAGGTAACAGAAGAACCAGACAAAAAGCTCACAGTAGAGAGTGATAAACTGAAGTTACAGCAGCTCAAGCTACTTCACTACAGATTGAGGTGAACTTACTAAGATGACACTAGTCTTGTGCTATTTTTAAGCATGTTACACAAACTAGATACTATTTTCTGCATTTTAGAGATGGCAGAATGGAGGTACAAGGCCAACTAATTGCTTTATCCAAGACTACAAAAGTCTGAGGCAGAACCAGGACTCAAACCCTGATGCTACGTGTGCTCATCCTAACAGCACTAATACCAAAGCAGACCCTCGGAAGTCGTTAACCTACCTCCAAAAATCACTATATCTGAAATACACTATAAAATTTTGGCTTGAGGATGGTCATTCTTTCAAAAGCATTTTCCCAGTAAACATCACCTTGCTTCTAATAAGTTTAATTAAAAAAAAAACCCAGACAAGCCAACATAAAAAACCCCAGCTAAAGACCCCCAAAAAGAAACGAGACTCTCTCATAACAAAGCGCTTCCAGAAGCTGGCACTCCACCGCAGAGCACACACTCGCACACTTCGCGTTTTGCAAGCCTGCAATACAACCAGCGACACTGTGGATGGATAAGACAACCAGAAAGAAAAAGGCAAGGCTCTTCCCTTCTCACTCCAGTGTATTTGGCTTCGTGTGGGAACCATTATGCAACAGGAAGAGGGCAGGGGGGTAAAAAGCTATTTTTATTTCCTCAGCCACTTATCTAAGCAATCCATCAGCAAATGCAACTTTGCTCAAGTCTATCAATAGTCATAGGGAGGCTCCTCCTTCTTGCCAGCATTTCAGTTTCTGCTGGTTTGCTTACTTTGCACGGGTAAATCTGAAGTAGGGTTGCTGCTGAATCCCAGACGAAGCTGCCAGACCTCAGCACAGCTCTTATTAAACAAGCGACTGTTTCACTCCATCAGTCAACGTCAAACCCCAGCCTGAGAGCGGGACAGGAAAGGACACGACACTGCGAAACCCCGTGGCTTCAGCCCCAGTGCGCCGGCCAAGTCCTGAGGGGGCAGCACCAAGGCGTGTTTCTGGAAGCGGTGTACATCTTGCATAAGAATAGAAGGGCAGGGAGGAACAAAAAAAAATTTCCCCTCATCGTGTCACTGAGAAACCTGATGGGGAGCTGCCTTAAAAGTCTCCAATTCATAATGAAGATTTAGGAAATGAAAGAGCAGTTTAATAGGAAGACAAGATGCAGTTAAACACACTGAAAAAGGATGGACAACCATATTTAGCAGCACAGTAAGAATCATTCCCTCTTCAAAAACCAGCTCCTTTTTCCTTACCTTCTTGAAACCGCCCCCGCCATCTCAGGCATAAGTCCGCTAGGAGAAAAAGGGCATTTCCCCCCCTTCTTTTCCATAAAATACTCCATTCTGCTGCTTCAGACAACCCGTTATTCATCTAGAACCTGTCCATCCTTCCCACTGGGAGCTCCAGATGGATTTACCAGCTAATCCAGTTAGTAGCTCCTGCCAGCCATGGCATTCCAATATCCCCCGATACAAAGCTGGGGAAAACTGAGTGTGTACGCGTGTGTGTGGTAGAGGGTCTGTGTATGTCTGTGCCTATCTGTGTGTTCAGGCCAGAAAGGGAGAGTGTAACCAAGAAATTACATTAATTCAACAGTCCCTTTCTACTCTCACAGCTGAGCTAAGCTTCCAAGCTGATTAGTGCAGAAATTCCAGCAGGAGCAGCTAAATAAAGGAAAATGATGCTAACAGCAGATCTCCACCATGCCCCCAGACTTTCTGGTGCTGGGGTGAAGGCAACTGTCTGATAATCCCCAAGATCCTTGGAAGATATAAACTATGGGCAGCCACAGCAGAGCGTCATACAGTTTTACCACAAACTCTTGCGGTATTCAGTGACAGTCCTGGTTCACTCACCTCCGCTGCCCGCCAGCAGTTTCCCTTCCCCTGGGGTCAGGCAGTTGGTTACGTTAAAAAAAAAAAAAAAAAAAAAAAAAAGTGGCAAAGATCAAAACTGCTGTTGCCACAAATGCCACGTGCGACTTGGGCAGTAATGCCCAGTTCACAGGGAATAAAGTCACAGCTGAGGTAAAAAGAAACAAGAACAATCTGATGCTGCCTGTATAATATTATTATCTCAGTATTTTTGCCTGTAGTGTGACTGAGGTTAAAGCCGTTGCCTCAGTAGTGATACCGCAACGCTGGGGGCCATGCCTCCACAAAAGCATCACTTTTCTAGGGAGACATTTCTGCTACCTCTGCCTCCAGATTCCTTTTCCTTAGCAGCAGGAGAAGACTGTTGGAGAGGCTGGGGGAGAAAAGGTGATTCTGAGTATTTGGAAGACCACGTAAGGAGCCTAAGGACAGACACATGAAGAGGATGCGTGTGTGTGTCTGTGAGAAAGGCGTGTGGAAGTGTGTCTCCTTGGTGAGCGTGGAGATGTGTCGGAGCGTTTCTGTGCTGTTGCAAGCACAGGGGATTGTTTCCCAAATGGCTTCAAATCAATGAGTCAACCCACTGGTTGCTAAGCCCTTGCCGCTCTGGGTTCGCTATTCTTTCATGGGGAGCTGCTGGAGCCCTACCGGGAAGGTACCACAGCAGAGCAGCACACTAAGTGGGGAACGAGCAAGTGTCACGAAACAAAATCAATAGCCTGGAGCCAAAGCTGTTTCTCTCCCTTTCCTGTCTCCGATTTGTGTGCGTGCGTGTGCATCTGTAACTCCAGGGCTTCTTTACCTCCTCCATTCCCTTCCTTCCCCGCCGCTGCAAATGTTGCAGAGCATGATAATGAAAGCTGGTGTCCAAGCCACCAGACAGGCCCATCACTGCAATCAGAACAACTGCGAGACATAGTAGCCCGCAGGCTCATCAAGCTGTCCTGACGCTGGCCAGCCTCGTGCACACGAAGATGCCAATCTCTTCCTCTCTTCCTCCTCCTCTTTGGCAGCCCGGTCTCCTCACCCTCCTCCCCCTGCCGCGCTCCCCTTCTCGCCCTCCCCCCTTCCCTCCCTCCATGCCCAGCACCAGAGGAACGCCAGCCCGGGCCACATCCCAGCCGCTGTCTCTTAGCGATTCTGATAGAAAATGCCCAGCAGGCTGAATCTTTCCTAGAAAAGCAAGGGGAGGTCGGAAGGCATATGGTTGCTGTCCTCTAAGCTCCGGGTGACAAGGTCTGTGATGCTGCATCCTTCCCAGGCGGAAAGGGGAAAAAAAAGAAGAAAAAAAAAAAAAAAAAAAGCGAGAAAGAGAAAAATAGCCTGTTTGGGCTTTGGGAAATCACAAGCTGCTCCCTGCAGTGAGTGAAACCTCTCCGACCCCGTGCCACACTGTTGGGCACATGTCACACCACAGCGGCACAGCAGAGGCTGGCCTTGTCTTCAAATGAGAATTTAAAAGTGTGGAGAAATCTCTCAGTATTTTTTAACGCAGTCATGGTCTATTCTATGCTATCCTCTGGAGTGAACAAGCAGCTGGCCGCCTCTCCTCCCTGACCTAGAATCACAGGTTTTTAGGCTCATTTGGTACTAAAGCTGAACCGCAAAGAGAAGACAGAAAAAATACCCTGGTATCTTTCATTCTATTGCCAGCGTTGGCAGATGTTCTGCTCGGTTCCACTCACAAGGTTACTGAAAACCCCGCTGGAACGAGGAGTGACCCTGCCGTTCCCTCGGAGAGCTGTGCTGGGCGCCCAGGCTGTTCCCTACGGGGAGCACAGTGGGCTCTGGAGCGTGGGATCACCCCCGTGCGGGAAGGTGAAGGCTGGCACACAGTGCAAGGGCCGCGTTCGTCTTGGAGACTCACTCTCCCACCGGACAACAGATTCAGTGGCCGAAAAGCAGCAGGAAAACCCTTCTTCCACTTGCTTTATAGTCTATGCAACATCCTCAGTCCCAGCCATCTACACTGTTGGCATGAAGGAAAATCTGCGATTCCAGGTTGTGTTTTACCCTGAGGTACAGGATAAGTTTAGGATATTTCACTGTAGGGCTTTTACAGGGTTGTCTTTCAACAGCAGCATGTTCTCATAAACCAGAATGGAATGACACATATTTCCTCATTAAATGAGCACAAGGGCTCTTCTTTCATACAAATGATCTCTCTCAACATACGACTTTACTGATCTCTCTTACTACACCAACATAAAGTTTCTTTCCAAACCATAGACCTCACCTTTAATAATCAATATTTCCTTTCCACTTGCTCAGCTTTCAAGGTCATATGCTGAACAGATTAATCACACTTTTAGAAATCTCTTCCTCTTAGGCTGATGCTAGCACTGACATTATGTGGAATTTAAAGCAAAAACACACCGAACAGGGCTTGGGTTTGTCTTCCCAATGGAATGTTAGGCCAAGAAAAAGAAACTGCTGTTTGTCCAGAGTAAAAGGGCAAATAAAATCATTTCCAGGCTCTTAAAGAAGCTATTACATATAGTGAAGTAGAAGAAAAATTACTTGATGACAGTGGCCTTTTAAAATTCTACAGAGAGTGGGAGCAATAAGCAGTTAGCCAAAGGCTATCTATTTTCTGCTGCTCTTACATGTGCTTGTAGCTCCTGCTTTAGAAAAGTCCATTCACAATCCTGACACTGTATTCATAACACAGAACAATTACCTGTAATCCTACACGCCATCATCTCCACTGATTCCACACAGTAGCTTTTAAAAATATTTATCTAAATGGGATCCTAGCGTGCCGTAATACTAGCCCGCATTGGAATGCAGTGCAAAGTATAGGCAAAGTGAAACAGCAGAAAAGTTTGGGAACTTTTTCATTGTCTACTCTTTTAAAGAAAAAAATGTCTCTATTATCAAGATGATTTGTGTCCTAGAAGCAGAGAAATGGATTAGCTACACCAGATGGCAGTGAGCACCAGCACCCCTAGGAAAGCTGTGGCTACCCACAGCACTAAACAAGATACCTGCTACCGCTGGGCTTGAGCCAGAGCCTTCATACCTGAACTGGGAACGCATTGGCTTGGACAGCACTGACTCCAGTGGGAAAAGCCAAGAGCTCACCAACCATAACAGCCCAGATCCGTTCAGTCTCAGTCCAGATGGACTTCAGATTCAAACTTTCCACCTCTGGTACGGAACTGGAAACGATCGGAATGGAGCCCACCCCACTGGAAATCTTCAGTGCGATTTTCCCTGTTAGACTCGACGCTGTACCAGGCTGACATGTCTCAAGACCTCACTGGATTCCCATCATGGTTTGGCCTTAAACCTGAAGTTTAAACACGCAGCCTTACACCCCACTCCAGAGCGCTCCTCTACTGGTAACCACCGCTTTGCCTTCAACAGGGCTTTCACCCAAGGATCTGAGAGCTCTCTACCAATCTCGGAAATAATAATTCCAATCATCCCCTTTCTTGGAGGCAAGTAAAGCTTATTGCCCTTCTGTGGCAGACAGATACATTACTCACAATGAGTTGACATGAGACGGAGAAGGTCAAACAGTAATGAAGTGGCAGTGGTTTGGAGTAGAAACCAGAAGTCCCATAGCCCAGACCCCCATTTAATCTACTAGACTTTGCTATAACCAGTTTTTACATTTCAGAAGGAAAAGCAGAAGAGTAACGACTGTGACTTACCAAACGCCTAAACAGAAGTGGGGGGAAAAAAGTGTGCTAGGCTGTCTGACTATTACAAAATGGTGAGCACTTCTGCATTCATTTCTTTTGCCATGTCACTAAGAATTACAATCTGCCTAAATGCCTAAGCACATTGAGAACATATAATAATAATTATAGTGTCAGAATTCCCTTGGAGATCTAAGCAAGATCTTGTTTCCTAAAGTAGCGCAGGGAGAAGAGACTGCAACTACAATTTGCCCATTCTTTCATAAGCACTAAAAATTTGGATGTATTTTCAATTCCAGCTGAAGGGGCAGGCAGAAGCCACCTGCACAATGCTCCCGATAGTCACGACATGTTTGTGACACTACAGCCAAGGCACGTGATGATAGATTCTGACACGGCTCTGTAATGGAAACTCCTAAGATTTGTGTCCAGAGCTCTTGGAAAGACAAACAAAACTCAAAGTCTAGAATACCTGAATGTCTTTGACCAATGCAGGTCACTGCACCTTCCCTCATCTTGGCAAGCTTGTGGCTCGTTTCATGCCTAGAGTCTCCCATTCTGATGATTTCTCCATTTTGTGCCCTGCTAGAGAGTGACCACATCACTTGACAAGGAATTTCAGCTCCCCTTAATTTCAGTGGGAAAGGAAAGCCCTCTCTCCCCCCACGAAGCATTCCCTCCCTGGAGAACCGCTCCCTTAAAGGCCACCAAAGGAAGCCTTCAAGCCATGTGCAGAGACTGGCTGCAAGTGTCTTGTCTCTGTGTGTTTCCTGGGCCAGGAACGGGTTAAAGCCATCAGGGCAACAACAAAAGCAAAGATCCTGAACATCATTTCATGCAAATGACCTTTCAGTGGCTTCCTGTTCGTTCACTGTGCTCTTGTCTGCCAGGGCCCTGGGGCCTTCAGAACCTGGGGCTAGATTTTAACTCATCTCCCCTTATCTGCTTGACTGACTGTCAGCCTAGCACATCTCCCTGCTTGTGATGAAGGCCTTAATTAGTGCTTGTCTGTTTACCCTTTTCCTATTGCCACCTCTCTTTTCCTCTCCCTCTCACTATTCTTCTCCTTTCTCTCTCTCTCTCCCTCTCCCATCACCCTCGGGCTTGTTTGCTTAGCTGGGCATCTCTTGTTTACTCAGTAGGGAGGTTGTAATATATGTAAATAAAGTGAGCCAAAACTCCATAAAAATATATCACATAAAAGATAAAAAAAAAAAATACCAACACAGAAACATATTTTCACGTTCAGAGACAATGTTAAAGCTGGCCTCCCTCTTTTCTCGAACAAACAAAACCCTTCTGCGCGCTTCTAAATTCAAAGGCAGTTAGGGAATGGAGTTGCTTTGTCCCTTCTCTCTCTCCCTTTCTTTGGAGACTTTATTATCACGAAACACACAGACACTGCACAGTGATCATCCCGCACCTGCCTGATTCGATGTTTATGGAGTAAACACTGCCTACCTTCCATCACCCCGTACCACTGCACGCTGCCTCACCAGGGCTTCGACTTTGAGAAGATATTTAAAAAAAATGTAGAAGTTGTTCAGGTTTCATAAGATGCAGGAATAAGGGACGCAGGAGGATCAGGTAGGATTTTCCTCCATTAAACAAACATGCTGGCTACCAATTTACTGTCAAAATTATTCAAAGAAATTGAAAGTTGCAGAGGAGAAAGAAGTATTAAAAGACAGGCTGAACATCTAGCTTCCTAGCTTGAGCTCTCATTTGGTTTCTTGGAATTACATGGCCATCAGAAGTCTGATCAATACACAACTACAGTCTGACGCTTCTCAGACAAAAGCCCTGTGCTGAGCATGGCAGAGACACATACTAGGAAATCACAAATGTCTTGAAGACGTTATTAAACAAGCCAAAACACAGCATGGAAGGATAAAGCCAACATCATGCAGCAGTTTACTGGCAGGCTGGAGACAGAGCCTGCATCTTCCAAATGCCAGGCTAGTTCTTACCCATTTGACTTTACTCTCTTTACTGGCCTTGCTGTAAAATGACATGTAAAAACTCGTCTGCTTCCTACAGCTGCTCGTCGAGCAGCTCCTGGAATGTCCTGTCCTCCCAGGGTGGCAATCCCAGTGCCTCTTTGCCCCATAGCCCAGGCTTCAGATGTCTCCTCCAGGCTTTCCGACTCTTTGGCACAAGAAGAACCCATATGAAAATCCATGCCAAAGGCGCCACGCCGCCAGGACTGCGTACAGTGAGTTTTATTATGCGCCTGCCAGCCTGATGTACCACCGGCAAAATGCTGGAAAGCTCTGAGGAAAACGAAGTAAGTTAGTGCCCTTCTGCAGAGGGGGCAGTCATAAAATCAAGAACTCGTGATGCTGAAGAGAGGTCGACTGCGGTTTGCACAGCCTTCCCCAACAAGCAGGGGACTAACGTTAGCCCGGGTGGCGAGAGCTGTATCTTACGTCCATTGTAAATAGGATGCAGCGTGCATTCCTACAGTGACATCAGACAGCTGGGAAATCTTAACTGCAGAGTTTCCCCTGCCACATTCCTCCCTAATAAAAGCTGCTTCGTACCTGTAACATGGCTCATAAAATTCGCTTTGTAGCTAGATATTTAGTAGAAATTCTGCAAGGCTTACAGGACTTAACTGTGAAAGCGTAGGTGTTACGATCAAAAGAGGAGCTATGAGTGTTCACCCAAACACACAATGCAGGCTGGAGTCCTGCTGCTCGGGTGCTTGCCAAAGGAGTTTCCAGACTTATCAAACACCACAGGAAATAGCAAAGTTCAGGGGCTGCCAAAGAGCAAAGGACAGAAGAGAACCGTTCTCCCATTAGCAGGTAAAAGCCATTAGCTTTAACGGGACTAATGTGCTCAGATCACGAGAGAGACAGGGAAAAGGAGCAGTGGATTGATAAAGGAAAGCAGGGAGGGAAGCATGATGAAAAGTGGGGAGAGTTAAAAACAGAAATAAAAGAAGTTTCTCTCTCTGACAGAGAATTATCAGGATAAAATCATTCATATTCAGGAAAAATGCACACACTATAGTGATGTCTGGAATAGACAGACAGACATAGAGGTCTGAGGCTAGGGAGAGACAGACAGACACAGCATAAAAAGAGAAAGGAATGTGGTAACGCAGGGATAGATGGAGACAGGGCTGGTGAATGTCCGGAAGAGATCACAGGCCTGGCCAAACATGTCCTGACCTATACAGCAGCTCAGTTCGCTATGAGACACAGCCGTGCCAAGTGCCGTGACGTGAGGAGCGAGGCTAGTCCTTTGGTTCTCAGGCAACGCCAGACCTCACTCCCCTCACCGCCAACTCCACTCCAGCACAACCACTGCTCTCCTTCTGGGACTGTCTTGGGATTAGGAGCCTCGTAACAGATTCAGTGAGATTCATAAAAGTAGAGTAAAAATACCAAGGGAAAGAAACAAAGAACCAATAACGTTTCTTGTAACATTACAAGTTAGTTCTCGGAGACCTGACATTTTTACACCTACATCTGCAGGTGGATCCACTCCCAGCTACGAACAGTTCATGAATCAGAGACCCAAGGTCATTTTTAATTGGGCTGAGAGACATTCCAGGGTCAATTTGCAAGTATTTGTAAAAGCTGACATTTTAGAGACTACGCACTCATTCACAGGGTGTGTATGCAGGCACACAATTAACTGCATTTCAGATGATCAGGATTGCTAGGTGCCTGTTGGGGCCTGAGTTCTAAGATCTCGGTTTTCTTGATAATATCTTCTAAGACCTGAACATTGCAAGAGGTTGCGTCACTCCATGGTTTTAAATACCAGTGACACACCAGGTGAGAACCACCACACCTCACTCCCAGCACTCGCTATGAACCGGGGCAGGAAGCCCTTCGTACGAAGCTAAAGGCTGACAAGGTAAAAGGGCTGGAGTCTCCTCACCCTAAAACCCACGTAGATCAGGACCAAACCATGCTGAAATCACTGACGTCAAAGGAGAAAAGAGATGATGAATCAGTCCTACACGTGCTCTTTCTTGAGCAGGGGTCTCGATGCACACCTGATCCTAAAGAAAATCCCAGCAGAAATGAAACACCAGGCTCTATTTTACATAGCGGCAAGGACAGATCTGGGCAGCCTGAGAAATGAGCAGAGAAAAAAGGGAGCAGAAAAGGCCTTTTCCTTCTTCCTCTCTGCTCAGCTCCCTTGAGCGCAAAGGAAGATGCTGTGGGATATCCGTGTGATCAGCAGATTCACAGAGGAGCTCTTGTGACAGACTAATTATTGCTTGGGCACAATCTCTTGACACGGGTCAGGGTAACCAGGAACTGCACGGGCAGTCAATACAGACTGACTCCCAGAGCTGCTCTTACATCTTTCGCTTTCCAAAAAATAAAAGTAAATAGTCAATTGCAGATAAAACACAGTATCAAACGAAAGCAACAAACCCAGACTGATACAGCTAATTAAGAACAGAACTAACAGACATGGGCATTTACATTATAAAACAAGGCAGTCGTCCTGAAACCCACCATCCTGTCTCCTTGACAGATGATAAAATTGTTCTGCCTTTTATTGGGCATCTGCCAATAACTACTACCTCTGAAGCAAACATCAATGGCTTTCTGACCACAAAGCCATTTTTAGTTACCAGGTACTGAAATATAGCCCAGGAACCTGTAATTTCCAAGACGACATGCAGCACTTAATTGTACAGCTCAGGGGGGTCATCGTCCCAATCCTGCCTTCTCTTGTCTGCAAAATGTTTGCCAAAAATGAAAAAAAAAAACCAAAAAACCAACAAACAACCCCAACCCAAAACTTAGAAATCAACAGTTTTGAGTATTAGTTGAAGAGCTAGGAAAAAATAAAGAAACCCCAGGGAGGATGTTTGTTTAAGCCACACCTTGGACTTTTTACTCCTCCAGAGCTCTTGGATGTGATCCATTTAATCCCTCCATACTTCTTGATACCCAAGGGTCTCACCTTTATTACCTGAAAAGAGATAAGTTGCAGCAGTAACCATTGCCAGCATTAACTGCAAAAGAAAGATGGAGCAAAAGAATATTTAGCTGCTCTGAAGTTTTCCTCTTCTCTTTGATTGCTTCCCTTCTTCTTCCAGTGATTTAAAAGATGCCTTTTAACCCCCTCATGTACATCCTGCTTCTGAGAAGCTTAAGGAGTTTTGGGACACGTTCCATCCTTCAAATGTATTCCTATGGCTAATAAGGATTCCAGACAAAATGACAGCATTTCCACACTCACAAAGTTACGTTTGCATATACAGAAGGCAAAGTTTACTTAATACTGAGCCAAATCAACAACGCTAATACTACTAGAAAGAGATGTTTCAACTATTTTGCCACTTTTTCCTCTAGAAACATTGATTTCTTCTGTATTTATATTACTATCTCTATTTACATAGTAGTCCTAAGCCCTACCGAATAACTTTCTTCTTTTTTATTTTTCTTTTGCAGCAAACAGTGTTGCTGCCTTCAGCATTCAGCACGGTAATCTTACCTATGTATTAGAAATACATCTAACGACAACCAGGCCAGCACCACCGGATTCATTTAGAAAATTCAAAACATATGAACACAAAAGCTCTTCCACACAAGACTTGATTAAACTGGGGTGCTCATTGCTACACAAACCACTCTTACATCAGTTTCTGAAGCGTTTGTCACTGGCCACTAAGAAATAAAACTAACTGGTAGTGGTTTCTGGGACCACCTCAGCAGGTATTCCGGTTCTTTCCCTACCCCTCCTGACAAAAGAATCTTCCCCAAATGCCGTTTGTCAGCAAGCACAAGTTCTGTATGATTTTTAAAATGCAATCACTACCAAAAAAAAAAAAAAAATTACAAAAGAAACGCTCAGAATTAAATCCTTTAACATTCCAAAGCCTCACATTAGCACTGCCTGGGCTGCACGGCAGACTTCTTGAAGGAAAAATGTTTCACAACTTCTTTGCCTTGTAGAGACCCGCTGTGAGCCACTGCGCCCACTCAACAGTCTCCAGCCAAAGAGAAATACCAACTTTCCTAAATCCAACTTATGTTCACCAGGGTAAATTAAAGAGGAGAGAGTCATCACACAACGCACCACTCTGAACTTCCACAGAAGTCTGACATCCAAGGAACACTTCACAAACACCCATCAAATAAGCTTTGCAATACCCCTACAAAGTAAGAAAGCACCACTACCCAATGTTCTCAGGGAGGAGAGAAAGGGCATAACATACAGAAGAAAAAGAGAGTTACAAAAATGAGTCCATGGGTGGGCCAGGAGTAAAAGCAGTATCTACCAGCGCCCAATTCCAACACCTCCTACATGGTGTCATGCTACGGATGACATTCCAGCATTCATTAACCGCCTGGCTTCTGCCCAACAACACGTAACAAAAGATAAAACTCGTAATCCGTAACATAATAACTCATAATACATACATAACAAAGGATAAAACTCATCTGTTACTGCTGGGATTGACTGAAAACAGAATGGCTGAAGAGAGCGGTGGGTCTAAACAAGCCCCTGTCACACTCTATACTGATATTTCCCTGCTCAAAGGGATGGCGATGTATAGACAGCTCTGGTTCTACCTACAGTTTATTTCTTTGACATGAACAGAATACAGATAAATAATGGCAAAACAGTCCTGGACAGTGCAGGAGGCAGAAAGATACACAAGGGAAGGTTTAACCACTCACAGCTAGGACCGCTGCACAGCCTTTGGGCTTTTATACCAGCCTGTGAAAGTCCATTATGATTTTTTGTTCCAATCTACTAGAAACACTTTCAGAACAGTGAGCCACAGCACCGACGTAGCACCCGTGAGTCCCTCCCGCTTCTCAAACGACCTCAAAAATCCTTTGAGCCAATTCTGCCATTACGCGAACCCGAACAGATGGACGTAGGCACTTGTGAGCTAATTTCCCTTGCACTCCTTGCTAGCAGGATGAAAACCTTTCCCATTACTAAAGCCCCTTAGATGCACCCGACCGGGGCTGTAGCCCAGCTCACGAGCCCCAGTGCCGGGCAGGGAGCACCAGCTCAGGTACAGGGCCATGCTAAAACCTCTGTCTTTTACACGTAATATTATGTGTGTTCTCTTATTGTTCTAAAATGTGCTGAAAGATACCACTGTGTCTCCACAGTTAAAGTGCTTTCAAAGCACGCCTTCATTAAAACTGGACTAGAAGTAGTTTCTGTAGGGATTTTCATAACTCTTCAACCGCACTGAATCAGAACGTGAAACTGAAAATTCAGAATTACCCAAATCCAACAATCCTGGGGGAACGACAGCTTGTTTGGTAGAGTTTAAAGGTTTTGTTTTGATACCAACAGTTGTATTTTTATTGGATTTAATATTGACTTAATCATAAATATAGTATATACGAACGAAATACGTACGCCTCCGAATTAAAACTTTACCATGTCATAAAAAACTGAAATGGAATTATTATCGAAATACCAAGTTTCAACATTGTCAACGTTTACCATTTTGCTACTTGTAAAAATAGAGGATTTAGATTTGTCCTGCTGAAATATCTCGCTGAGACTGACTGTTCCCCAGAGCCGTTCGATTTCCACAGAACTGCACGTTTCATAACAACTTGCTTCACTGGACATTTTTTTCAACACTTTTTACTTGGACAAACATTTTTTTCTCGCACCTCCTTCTCTCCCCTCCCCTCCCTCTCGCGGAAGCTGTTCCAAAGGCAGCCGGCGGTCAAGACACTGAGATTGTTTTGTTTCCACTTCGATGCCAGCCTTGCTGATGCCATTACCTTGGCTTTGGAAATGGAGTTTGGGACTACAGCCAGCTGGCACTGCTTCAGTAGCATTTTCCTTTCTGGGGCTTGGCATATACCACTCCAAAACCACACTCTCCTCCATAGGTTGCAACACTTTGTGGGGAAAATCAAATTACTTGACAATGTCCCTTTCAAGTTCACAATGGCTCACACTGGGAAATGAATTAAATATTTTCTTCCCGCCACATGCAATCAAGAATCACAAACTGCCCGTTTTCTTTCTGGTTTCCGGTTTTGGTTGAGGATGAAGGGAAGGTCTGTTTTTTAATTATTACTTTTTTTCTTTTTTGTGAAATACCAAGACAACAAAAAACAACCCACATCAATGAACCAACAACAGAATAATATAGTGAAAGAACGGGAGAGGAACAATCCCGGGGACAGGAGCGCCCCTTCACGTAGACTAAAATTCACCGCTACGTAAAAGTCAGCATGGCAATTCCTGTTGGAAGGTCAGCAGTGAGGGACAAAGAGAGCACAGGGAATTGCTTCTCTTCTACACCACCTAAATTCATTTACGAAGAGCACCTGTACCAGTACAGAATACATACCTGCACGCATCTGTAAACAGGTCTCCAAGCCAAAGCGGCCCTGGCCTTTCTGTTGAACACATCCCAGTGCATGTTACTGCCCATCCGAATCAGTAACGGTGACAATTATTTATCAGACAAGCTTCTTTAGGTATCACCAATGAAATCTGTGGATCTGTTTCACACAAGCTTCTAAAAACTATCAGAGAATGACTTTTACCTTTTAATCATCACAGGCAGAACTGAACAAGTGACAGAGATGAAAATTCCCGCAGCCTGTCCCATGCAGGGACGGTGACCCCTCTGCTTTCTGAACTCAGCTTTTCAGTCTGGCACCAGCAACTGGAACACACAGCTTAAACTGTAGGGAAAAACGTAGAAAAGAGGTACAATGTTTAAATTCAAATCCCCATTAGCCTTTCTTAAAGAAATCCTACAGCTCTGTGACTTGCCCTGTTGTCAGGATTATTGCAGCTTCTTTGAACCTTCTTGACTGCAAGCTACTACAGTTGGCCATCTCTTCTGCAAACACCTGCCAAGAGAGAAGCTCCAGAGGAAGAGGCGATGGATGGAGACAAGGAGGCTGTTTCCACCTAGAGATACATTATACTGCGTCTTTGGCACAAGCCCCGGTTAAACATGCTTTTGTTTTCCTGCACCTAACATCATTTCAAAATCAGATGGCTTAAAACAGCAACTGAAGAACAACCCTCAGATAGCGCAAAGATGGGGATGCTCCCTGCAAAGGATCTGTGCTCCACAGCTGGGAATCTGTTTGGTGTTAGGCTCTTCTGGGTTTACTTTATTGTTGCCCCCCACTCCCACCATTCCAGTCCGGCTGGGCTCCAGGCAGAGGTAACGGAGGAGGAGGAAAAGCTCTGACAGGGAGTATCAGTGGAAGATGCGGTACCAGGAATTTTACTCTGCTGGGTGTGATGCAGTCGAGCGCAGCTGACAAATGTAACTGCAGGAGACTCTCCGATGCTCTCTCCCATTACTGTGTTACTCCCTAGAGCAGCAAGTGCCCTATATCCGCGGAGAGCTACGAGCCAGGGTTTTCTGAACACAATGCCAGGCTTAGTCAGGGAGAACAACAAAAAAGTGTGACAATGAGGGCAGACTCAGAGAGGGCATTTCAAAAATTAAACACACACAACCATTTCCTGTACACATGTATAAACTCTGCCAATCTGGCACCGACAATCTAAAAAAGCCAAGACTAGTGAAACCAGATGGTATAAACATGGGATGTCGCGCCTATCACCACCAGCTTGCCAGTCTGAATACCACCAGCATGACTAAAAGCTGTTGCTGTGGCTGTGACTAAAGTCACTGCTATCTGCTGGCTCACAACTTGGCTCCAGAGAAATAAAGCTGCTGCTTCTCATTTCCAGCAGAGAGTTGGCCCGTGCGGTGTAAAACCCTGGATCGCATCGCTGACCCCCCGTCTTGAGTGAAGGTCAAATGGAGAGCGGAACAAGAACTCGCTGTCCTCCCCAGAACTCCCCAAAGCAACAATCTGACAGAAAGAAAAAGACTAATAAAGACAAAAAAGAAAAAACGCCAAAGGAAAAACAGGAAGAGATCCCAGGTAAGAGGGCATAGCCGCCACCGGAGGAACAGCACACGGGCTGGAACTGTCAGATGTGCCTAAACCTACAGTAACTGGCTTTTAATTCCCACTAAAAGGAGTTCTACAACTCCCAAGTGATTCTCTAAGCCTCAAATTTACTGGAGAAATACTTAATTGACTAGCAGCTACTGGAATACGAGAGACAGAAAACATAAAGAAACCGTGTTTAGGAACTCCATCAATAATAAAATCCATATAAATGTTTTTCACTTCATCCTGTCAGGATGTAGCCAGTAACTGTATTTAAGAATAAGTAAATAATTTCCCAGGTGATTTTGCTGTAAATTAATCAAATTAAATGAGAATAATTTCGGGTTAACTGAATTGCCTTAAACATCGAAATTTTGATCCACAAAAATGCAACTGGGTCAGGGCAGATGCTCAGCACCTGGCAGGATCCAGCTTCAGCCTACCTACTCCTTTACCTTGTTAAAGCCAGTACCACGTTCATTCTAGGTTATGCTCCTCTAAAACATGGATTAACTAAGCAGCCGCCAGTCTTAATCCTCTTGGCCCTTCATCTGTTATGATATATACAGATACGTTAGTCTTTTAACCTTATCCCATGATATTATTCCCATAAGTAATTCCTAGTCTAGAGCTTTTCTCTAAAGAGCTATTGTACATATTGGGGGTTGGAACTAGGGGATCTTTAAGGTCCTTTCCAACCCGAAGCATTCTATGATTCTATCATATTAAATATCCTAATTCAAACAGGATATACACCCTACGCAGAACATTCCTGATCTGATTCTGGTACAAAATAATCAAGATTCAAGTCAGATATCAGGAACTGCTAATTCAATATTAATTTCCTACAAAGTTGCAACATTCTCAAATTAGATCTTGCTGCTTCCATGTTGTCTAGAAGAATTCTAGAAGGTAGCAATGAAAAGGGACATAAACTCAAATTAAATCAATTTAGAGAAAAGTTCTGGGTAATAACATGTGATGCAAAACACTTCTCATTACCTGCTTCAAGTTTGTCAGTGCAGACTAACCCCACCTGAGTCCATTTCATACTCCAAGGAGATCAGTAGTCTACCCATCATCCACCAGGATGGCAGCACGAATACCATGGTCATCTCCAAACTCATTAAGTTCCCAATTAATACTTTTATTTGGGAGATCTGGCTGTCCAGACCTCAAGAGTCTGTATTTTTCTTATCTCCTATCAAAAGGAGCACCCCGAGCACCCAGTCTAGCAGGAATCATTAGTCACCATTACCTTCAACCTTCACTGCGAGGCCACCTCCTACCTACAGAGCAGAGGGTCAACAACACAGTCAAGTTCTAACTTCACGTGGGTTGCACTAAAACCGGCCAGATCAAAGCTTCTGTGCCATTTATATTTAGTAGGGCTTGTGCGGACTGATTGCACTGCCTTTCCTCAAAAGGTCTGAACTTCACCACGTGACTTGAACCCCAATAGCAGGGAGGCGCTAGACTATAAATTCATCCCAAGACTCAAGCCTTTCCTCAGCGCTGTAAGTCTAGGTCAAACACAGTGCAAAACTGCCTGCTGCCTCATTTAAATATTCAGTGAACACTGCAAAGATTAACATTTCCTCTCTTGAATATCTAAATATTTGCCCACAATCCCCCTGCTAATGAGCAAAGACAAGTGCTGGTAAGTGGCAAGCAGCATTAAGCCTAGAGTCAATCAAACGAGTACAACAGGCCCTTCAGCACCACCACAAGGCCCATGCGAGCTACATTCAAAGCTGGTGGCTTGCAAATGGCCCTTCTCTCCCGCTAACTCTCCCCCCACCGAACATCCACACACATTCCTCCCTCTCCTTTCCTCTCCACCCCCTTTTCCGCTCCATAACCCACTTGGGGGCATAAAAAACTGGTACTGAGAAACCTGCCAACTGCTTTAGACTTTGGAACACAAGCTCCGGTCTTGTCAGCTCTGAGCCTTCCACACAATGGAAAACATTACACATTTCGCTAGCTAACGACCGCGCTGCTCATTTACATGTCGTAGGCAAATACTAACAAGGTCGCAGCCAGAAAAGTGCGGTCAGGAGCTGCTACTGCTCCTGGCAAGAGGTTAGTGCCTGGAAAAGGGCTGCACGGGAAGCTCTTTAAACACCTTGGAACATGTGCTAAGCTGCTGAAGTATGAGGTGTGGTGACAGCAAGGTGTTGAAACAGCGCTTTTAAAACCTGCCAGTCATCATTAACACATCTCCCCAGAGTATTGGCAGCCAAGTCAAAGCCAACACCTAGAGCATCTTCTTGAAGGGTGGGTGGGGAGAACGGAAGAGGAAAGGGAGCAGGTGTGGGGAAGATGAAGGAAGAACACGGAATCATACGGAGGGGGGTTTCCCTCTTGCTCTCACGCTCAGAATTTCCATCCTTGCTTCACAAAGAGGCAACGGGGATAGTAGCTTCAAGAGCCCCAGTGTCCATTGGCTGGGCAACCTGCAAGGAAAAGCCTGAGCTGTCCCTGCCTGTTTCCTCTGGGAGTTTCTGGCACTGTCCCTGTTGTCCTGGCTCCTCTGGGGACCAGGTATCCCTGGTACTAGTGGGGTTTGTGAAGCAGCTCCCACACGGCTAGGAGCAGCATGCTTGGAACCTCCCGTGCCAACGGCACTCCCACATTATTTCTTTAGTGAGTAAGTTTCAGTGAGAGACTGACACTAGATTACTCGGGAGCTGCTGAGTAGCCAGTGAAGAGTTGGCAGCTTGAACCAAGGTGACCAGCAAAAAATTCTTAGCAACAGGGGGACGGGCTCAGACCAGTGCTGTTTAGGGGCATCGTCTCTCTTACGTGGCTGTAGACGGTACCTGCCCAAGCAGAAAGGAGCTTCCACTTGCCCGTGTTCAGGCACCCCTTGTACACTCATCCAGGTGACTCTGCTGCCGGCAGCACTGAAGAGGAGGAAGGCAACGAGCACGGAAGAATCCATCCACGGCTGCCAGCTGGAGATCCAGGGCAACAGCCACGTTCAAATCTCCCGTTCTCCTATTACTCCCGTGTCCCCTGCAAAGAGACACAATCTAAATTCTGGAATAATATACACTTGCTACTTCTTTGTTCAACAGAATTTGTCGAAATTTTATTTCCTAATTTCTGGACAAAGTTTTTATTAGTATTTTTTCCAGTTCCATGCATCCTAAGATTAGTTCCAACTTTCAAAAAAAGTCTGACTTTACATACCCAGCTACTTTAGAGAAGACCCAAGTCATCAATACAGACAAAACCTTGGGCAAAACTGCAGCAGCCACGATCGCTTCCCCAGTATGAGTTTTTTTTTAAAAAAGTTTCCAGCACTCTGAAGTAGCTAGATAGGAAAGTTTGTGTGAATTAAAAGAAAACAGCCCCAACTAAATATAATTCTATCTCTTAAGAGTCTAAAACTGTATCACGCATCAAAATCTTAAATATTTATTTGAAATTATGCACCCTACTTATTCCATATTCTAAACCTGTGCAACAGAGAGGCTGTAATTGTAATGGATTTAATAAAAGCTATCATATTCCATAATTCAGCAGGAAAGATTATGCATAGCCCCTAGATGCAACTAAGAATAGCTAAGTTTCTTATCGTTGGTGATTGTTCTAAGAACTAAAAGAAAAAAATTTATACGTCTCTCTCCTGCTCTTTTTTCTCCCTAAAGTACTCAAGAACCACCATGACCCACTGACGTGCAGAATGCTCTGTTCCCCTCTCTTTTATCAGCTTCAGAGCAGTTATTTCATTAACCCTTAACAAGCACAGCAATCCTCAATATTTAGCAATGTTTACCCCAAGGTTTCCAGGAGGTTGCTGTACGTAAGCGAACACCAGTGTTAGCCCGATTCTCCCAAAAAATCACGTCCTCTGTGATTGTGTTGCCAGTACATTTGCGGATTTCCCTCCTGATCCCGTAACTTTTGGGCCCATGATCCAATCTCGGACAAATCTGACACAGGAGCAGAGGTTTGAAACCAGTTTCCCAAACGAAGTCAAGGCAGTAAAACCTCAGCAGCTTCCCTGTCCCGAGCAGCAGCCGCGGGTCCCTACCCAAAAGCTCCAAACAACACGCTTTATGCCTTGCCCAGCACCAGCGCGGTGGGGGATGCAGCAAGGACAGAGATGTCACGAGCCGTCTGAGTTGTCAGACGCAAGATACAAGTCCACGGGGAAACCAGGCTTCATTAAATCTGCTGCTCATGCAAAAACTTATTTCTTTATTCATTTGCTTTCCAATTCGCTTAGACTTAGTAAAACTGAAGCACTAAATGATAAAAAAAGCTAGATTTTTAAGGAGACATCATGGGGCTAGGTACCAAATTACCTTTAAAAAAAGCCTAAGCCGAAGTGACTTGCTTAAAGATACAGAGTGAATTATTGAATCACGTCTTTCAGCATCCAGATTTTTAGCAAAATCACTCAAACTTTTTTGTTAGTTCTTATCTTACCTGTGGATAATCATTACCGGAGAAGAAAGGTGAGAAAACTGACATCCAACTTTCTCCTCCTATCGCTGTCTCTCTTACACTCGCATACGCTTACATACACACCTCGTAAACACGCTCCATCAGCTTGATGGATATATGCCACACCTGTTCCCAGCCCCCTTTAGGGAGGTTTTCCTCATTCATCTTCGAGGCAGGGACTGTCACTTCGTTATACGTCTGTGGAGTCCTCAGCACAATGAGGCTGGGGCCTCTAGGCACTATCATGACAATAAATAATCATAATTCAGGAGAGTGATGCTTTCAAACCCCAAACTTACATTCTTCAGAGCTTCCCACCACACATACATACACACCCCCCCCCTCCTCTATTTCTGAATTTGACCTCTGCTCTCATTCAAAGCTGAAAACCTCTGTTTCTGCAGGGGCTCAGGTTCGGCGGGGGATTCCCGGAAAGCCCGCTTGGGCTCAGTCTATTCCTGCGAAGCCAGGTGGGATGGGATGGCCATTAATCTGTTCACACCTTGTCAACAAGGGGCCTGATCTGAACACATCCTCCTTTAGCTTTAGGAAATTACCACAGATGATGGCAAGGAGCAACGAAGAGAAGCTGTGCAGAAGAGACAGCGAGGAACACCTCACGCGTGAACAGCTCAGGACACAACTAATTAAAATACTGGGACAGGGCGTCACTGAGAGGCGTCTTTCTCTACCGGTAGATTTTGGGCCACCCTAAGAACTTGGAGGGCGATTATTAGCGACTCCCAGAAGAACCATCGTCTCCTTTTTACCTCCAGAGAGAGACCATAAACCCTGATGACTTCAATATGACTATGCCCCCGTCAATACGCAACTGGTGCTGTGTCTGCTTCAGCAATGCCTTCACTGCACCCGGCAAGTCCTCCCCTTCCTCCCCTCTCCCCTTAATTCTAGCATTATTCTCCTCTCCTCATCTGCTCTTTTCTCTCTCTGTTAAAACTAATGGTTTTACCACATGTTGGAAGGCAGCAAAAGGAAGTGGTGAAGTGACAAATGGGAATGTTCATGCTTTAATTTATTATGACAATCGTGCCCGGGTCCACAAAGTAAACTGAGTCAACAGAGAAGGACTTTGTGCCAAGTTATTTATCCACTTCTCTAACTGGGGGATCTTTTTTTCCCTAGCCAGCCGTGAGACTGGTTAAACTCATCCACTTTATTGATGAGCAGAAGCAGCAGGGAATTTTCTCACAAAATATGTTGTTGTTGAAAAACTTGGACTCATCCAAACCAAAACCTTTTTTCTAGGAATGGTTTGGTGTCACTAAATTTCCAGACCCGAGGGAAAAGAAAAAAAAAACAGACAAAAGAGGGTGGGGGGGGGGGGAAATCTGAAATAATCAAAACATGCTGCTTGAGCAGTCACTGAAGACATTTGCTTTTTGTTCAAATGAGCTTTCTGTGCAGTTTAATTAAATTTTGAAATGTTTCATTTCAAATTTTTCTTTTTCTCAGCTTTTCACAGAGATGACAAAACAAAACATTTCAACCGAGCAAAACTTAACATTTTTTCCATTTACTCTGTCAGCACATGACATTTTTCAGGCTTTTCACTCCAGTCTGGCACAAGGCAATTTTCCAGCGTCTCCAAATCTCCCATCCAACCGTACTCATGAATGCATCCTATTAACCCCACTGAATGTTAGCCCAGCTACACACAGCTGTCCAGTATGACTGGTGGAGAAATCTCTCCAAAACCTCAATTCCTTTGCAGGAAGGCCACTCGACCAAGCTACTGCCCAGCATACCAGCAGCAGAACAAGACACTCGTTCCTTAGCGTCTCTGTCTTCTTTATTTCTCAAGTCACATGAACAGTCATTTCTGGGGAGGTTCAGTTCAGCCCAGTGTCCTGCACCCAACTGGGACAGTCAATGTCTAGGAAAGCCTTGAAGGACAAGACAGGCACGCAGTGTTTCTACTGCAGAATGCTCTTCCAGCCTCCAATTATTGTCATTTCAGTTTTCAGAGGCAGAAGAGAATCCAAATACCCTTTGGATTTAACTGCCCTCAAGAGCCCTTTTCCCAGGGAATTTATTTTTTCCCCACTTTAACGCCCTGATTTTTGTCTGATCATTACAGTAAGACCAATCTCACAGCACATTACCAGAAGCACCGTACTCAGTGGAGGTCACAGAATGATTTCTTTCTGGCACAACTAAGTTCTCAGCTAACTGCAGCATCTAGTATTCAAATACTGCTTTTCAAGGGAAAGGCAGAGAAGAGCAGATAAACCCCACAAGAGAGGAAAAGAGATGCTGACGAACTTTAGAAAACAAAACCTACACAGAGCGGTTGGAGAACAGTGTTTCAGCAGCGTGCACATGGAACACGAGTGCGATGCCCTGCAGCCTTTCACTCATAGCCTCGTGCTGCGGAGCGGGGACCTGCATGATACCCCTTTAAAACATTTCCGTGTCTTTCCTACTGAATCACATTCCAACATCATGACACAGCCTCCAAAGTAGCATTTTAACAACCTACAGTCAAAACAAGCAGGCATTGTTTGCCATCCTGCTTGTACAAACACCCTTGCTATTGAGCTGGAACGTACCCACATCCAGGTAGAGGACACCAGGACTACCAGTATGTATCAGATCCGATCGAGGAGAATGGGGCTTTGATCCAACAGGCATATCGATCAACAGCACCAGAGTATGCCAGTGCAGACTAAAAGTCTCCAAATGATTTCTGTGCTCTCCCGATACGTTTTGGTCAGAGGTTATACACATTTATGTGGTGAAGCCCTTCCTTGCTATGTTGGAAGATGCTATATTGCATCTGCAGCTGAGGCCACCCTGCAGCGCTTTAGGAACTGCACTGAGTAGGACTGATCCACAGATATGAGGGTCATCAGTGGATTTTGTTTCTTGTTTAAATAAATTTTTGGCTAATAGGCTTCAAATCATAATTCATTAACACCCAGGACATAGAGTAATACATGCAATCTGCCCATAAACAGAAAGGTAACGGAGTCGCACTACCAGATTTGATCAGTCTGTGTGGAGATCCCCCTCACTGCTCCTGCTTCCGAGGCTGACGTAAAGCAAAACCAAGTTCCAGGGAGGACCTACATGGTCCTTCCATGTACACATCTCTGTCATCTTATCTTTCATGGGAGGAGAACCGTTTGCATTTGTTGAAGCTTTTGCTTCAGATAGGCTGCAGAATCAGGCCAATGCCACTCACACCATCTTTTCTAACTTTTCTTCAGATCTGTGACACCTAGAAATCTGTGGGCATCTGTGGGGAGGGAGGGAAAATGAAAATTGAAACGTTGTTCTGAGATTAGAGGTCAGATGTCTTCTATCTGCTGTTGGGTTGCTACAACTGAGCCAGTAAACTCCACTCCGTTTTATCATAAATGGAAAGGAACTGGCATTTCAGGCCATACTTCATCTGACCTATTCTGGATGGCTCCTTTAAGACAAATTGCCTTGGAAATGGCTTTTTCAGCATTGCCAGTGAAGTCAGCCCAGAGGAAGACACCGAGACTGTTGCTGTCCAAATCCGGACAGGTGAAATCCAGCCGGGAGCTGAGGGTCTCAGGGTCTGACGATGCTCCAGGCTGGGCTGCTACCAGCTCCTCCTCAGCATCTTCACATAACCCCAGAGCATCAGCCTCAAAACTAGTCCAAGACTGTTATTTAGCACAGCCCTAAGACAACATTTGTCTTTCGCTATGTCTCTGCAAAACACCCGTGTCACTGCCCCTTCCCATAGCTGTTTCGAGAATGGTGCGATATACAGGTTTGACCTATTAGGGATTAAGATGAGGTGTAACAGGGAGGCAGATTATACAGCAACTAAGAGCCACACTAGTGGAGTAGGTAGACCCTGGGTCCGATCACAAGTGACAACTCCTTTATTCCTAAATGTGGGCCTTTCTCGGTCTCCTTTTACTGTTTGTGTAACTTAAGTGTCCTCTGGAGGAGATGCCGGACTTCACCCAGTCCATTAACCCATTGCCCAACCTGCTGACCTGTTTCTCTGGCACGTGCGCAAAATGGCAAAGTTTACCTTTGGTACAACTTCTCTGAAGTTACAGCTCATATGGCGAAAAAGCAAAACACTGTAATAAGATTTGCCTCCCTCCAATAACACTAAAGAGTTATAGTTCATAACTTCCAACTGAATTCATTGTACAGCCAAGCGTTTCTAATGAATTCCTCTAATGATCATGCCCTAATGTTTGACTTCATTATGTCACTTTTGTAATAGTTAAACTACAGAAGAATGTGTCTTTCTTTCAGTAAGGATCACTCAACGCTTGCCCTTCTCTTGAAGTGTACAAAAGTGTTGGCCCTGGGGAAGCTTGCCCCTTCCCCAGCCTCTGCCAGAAGGAAGTGCCGAACAGAACAATATACCCAGAGCTGGGAGCGGAGGAACTCCCAACTGGTCTTGCCCAAGCCTTTTCCTAAAAGGTTTCTGTACTTCACATATCCTAAACAATACCCTTCAGATATCCCAGACAATGCCCAGGAAACGTGGCTACTCAAGTCCTTGCCTCCCCATCAGGACGGTGCAGAAATGCATTCCTGGCTATTTCCAGCTTTAAAGTGCTGAGATAGGAACGCTCTAGGCACTTAAAGAGTTTCTGTTAAAAAAAAAAAAAAAAAAAAAAAAAAAAAAAGAAAAAAGGACCACTGTAGGGTTGAGAGACTCAGAATTAAAGATGCTCCTGACATTTTTTCCTGTGCATTACTCAGCCCAATCTGTTTAATGGGTCTTCATCAGTGATTGTGATTGCTGATTCGTGCTGGCGACATCATTCAATTGGACATGGCTTTGAAGCAGAAGAATAATTATTTCCCATCTTCCAAAAGACCATTTAATTCACGCTCTCCAATCTCTGGGAATAGATAACCCATAGCCCTTTTAGTTCATTAACTCTCTGGGGCTGTCATCAAAGGATTGTCAGCTGCTCAGGCAGAGGGTGCACAGTGAGGAATCTGCAGAAAAGTGGCTGAAAGTCCGCAGTGTCCCTTTTACCCATGGATTCAGCATGTGCATCTCCTACCACGTACCCTGCAACATCCAAACAGCTTCCCAGAAAGGAGGGGAAAACAGGGGGAGTCACACATAACTTTTATTACCTCTCCCTCTTTCTTCTACCAGACCAGGATCAAGTCCGCGTAATGTGGCAGCCGCTGCGCTAAGGAAAAACTCAATGCCAACACAGAGCGGCAAAGCAAAACCAGACATCAACAAAGCCCTGGGGAAAGCAGTGGTGATGGGATCAGCAGAAGCAATAGCTGTGCTGGTGTTTGGGATTCAGCAGGATTGCCTCGGTGGAAGGATGACGCCACCGCAGCTCCCAGGGAAATCCAGCATCTAGGCAGGCCATACCTAAGGCTATGCAATCGGGATGGACCACAACAGAGGAGGCATCTGAGCTGGGCCATCTGCAGCAAACACAGAGGTCAAGTTAAGTAAAATTTGGCAGAAGATTATTTTCTTATTTTCTTTCCTCTCCCACCACAAACATCAAGATGGTTTGAAAAAAGGAAGACAATAAATAAGTGAAAATCCTGCTTTAAGATAAGAGTAGAGGCTAGTTCTGGGAGAAGCCACGAGCTCTGAACCCAGCTCTTACGTAGTGTTTTTCAAGGCTAGATTTAAAAGCACTCAGCAGAGGAGGTAAGTGCCATCATACCTCCTTTGTGAAATGGGGGAACTGAAGCTCCAAGTGACAGGAGAGAGCGCACTCAAACACACCCGAGGCCTAATGGCAGGGCAGGCACAGGCAGCGTGTCCTGCACCCTCCTCAACATTTGCCTCTTACCTCAGACACCTCTATCCCAGAATTAATGTCGAGCCCTGAGTGCACTTGGGGCTTTTTCTGGAAGATGGGAAATGTACAGACATTGCAGACAAAAAGCTCCACCTCTTTCGGATTATGAGTGGAAAGAATTTAGCTAAGAGGCTTCAGTAAATCAGCCCAAAGCCTCCCTTCCTCGGTTTGTATTATTTATCTCCCTATCCCCTTGACCACACTAAATTCTTAAAGGCATCTTGGCAGCACGAAAACATAGAGGGGGAGTTTATTGAAAGTACTAAACATGTTCTAATTGTTTTCTCCTGCACTACTCTGCTAAAACTCACTCTGCCGCGAGCGGAAGCAGAGTTCGACAATTACTGAGGCACTTCGAACAATCTTGCCCGTAATATACGGAAAGTGGTGAAGTTCAGCAACGCGAGGACCTCTCGAATTCCTATCTTTGCTTTGCAACCATTTTGCCATTCAAACTAGACTTTGTCTCAACTTCTCCAGCACCAGTAGAAGGACAATAACCTTGGGTCCCTAATCACAGGATACTGCGCGGTTCGCTTAAACAGTACTTATTAAAAAGCTTTGAAAATGATAAAGTGCTATATAAATATTCAGTTGGATTGCAATTAAATTTTTGGCATGTGGTTTACACGTAAGTGCAGAAATACCATCAATAAAAGTCAATACATTCCTTTTTCCCTTTCTCTCACTCTCTTTCTTTGACTCTCCTTAGCTATTCCCCAGATCTCTGTCAGTGTTCGCTGAATTTTCATAAGGGAAAAAATTACTTCCTAAAATGTTCAAAAGCTTTTCCTTGGTTTGTTATTAGAGCAATTATCTAGCATAACACAGTGAAATAGCACAAAGTATTCTAATGGGAAACAAATGTGCCAAAGAAGTGACCAAACTTGGAATCTTTATTGAAAAATGAGGGGAAAGCGATTAGTTGAAGAGGCAGCAACGGAAAGATTTTCCACCTGGCCTTGGGCAACAGATCAAACAGACCTCAAAAGGGTGCTATTTATAATTGTTGTCTGGCTGTCTATGGACCCCTGTCTGTCTGTCAGTCTGGTCTGTTTTCTCCCTCCGCCTCCTCTCTGCCACGTGTCCTGCCCGCGAGTTGTTTATACAACGCACTTTCAGTAGTGAGGGGATCTGTGAGCGTTTGAACCCGCAGAAAGGATGCTGATCCCGCACCCCTCTTACTCTGGGACACCTCCATGGGGTTCAGTGGAGTTACACTGGTGTAAGCAAGTAGAAATCTATGCCCCAGAGGGGGCAAACCATAGAGGTTTCTTTTTCCCCCACATCTTCTCAGCTTCTCACAGAGTACAGAGACTTTTGAACTGTTTGCGTTACTACAAAAGCAGACAGACACAGTTCACTGAATCATATATAAAGTATAATATCTTGTCTGGTCATTTCCCTCCCAATAAAACCAGTCCGAAGTGGAGGCAAAAATGCTGCCAGATCAAGAAGGTCCAATTTCACCTCCACTTCGCTCTGGTATAAATAGCTATGCAATTTGTAGGTCAAAGGCCCATCAATCCCAGTGACTTTGCTTTGGTGTAATTCAAGAAGCAATTACATTTTGCAAATACTGAGATGATTTATAAGAATATCCAGAAAAGTTTTAGGACCTTTGGCATGACAAACAAAGGATGTGAAAGAACGGTAACAGCAATTTCTCACTACTCACTAATGGTCATTTACCACTCTCCTTTAACTGTTTCACTTATTCAATTTAAATTGGGGAATTAAAAAAACCCGATTGAGTATCTAAATCCTCAGCTAGCATAATTTCTCAGAGCTTAATGGAGGTCTTTGGAATGATCATCTTTCACAGCAACTGAGGAACTGCTTTTCTTGTAAGAGGTAATAAAGGCCACGGCGCAAATACAAATGGACAAGCAACTGAAAAGAAGGTCCAAATCATTAGTTTGCAAACACCACCATGGGCTAAAATTCAATCCCATAAACCATCCAGGAAATACAAGCAAGGAGAACATTTCTATCTGAATAGAAAATGGGATTATTTAGCGATGGATCTGTGAATAAATAATGGGCAGCACACTGGCAGCGAGCACTACTCTTAGCAAGACATTTGGCCATGCTAAGAGATAGAGGCACACAAAAACCCACGAGCACGCCACAGCTTCATTAACCAAAATAGGGACTTTTGAAGTTCAGACATGAAAAATAAAGTCCGATTTTATCTCTGTTAGATTCCATTTACCCAAAGATGTCCAAACCTCAAAAGGGGTCAGATGTTCAGTGCAGATAATCACACAAAGTTTGGGTGTGTAGTTGAAGTCTATCCAAATTATCCCAGGCTCTCGAGGATGAAGGATGGGAAACCTCGTGAGAAGAATTAAGAGACACCAACAGAAGCTTTCTGGTACATTCTGCTTTCACTCTGATCATAAATACTGCAAGAGCAGCCTTCGCTGTGGTATTTTAATGTTTCAAATCTCCAACTTGCCTCAGCTCTACTTAGAGCAATGTGTTTCTGAGCGCATACACTCTTCAGGTAAAATTCGGTGCCTTTGTTGGAGAGCACCGTACAGCAGGAAGCACCTATCCCCTCACTTACCCTAACTCCCATATAGTCACAGTCACCCATCCCATAATGATAAAGCCTCAGATATATAGAAAAACCTCCACGGCGACAAGTGCTGGGCCTATCATTCAGCCTCATCTTCTTTGCCTGGACAGCAGAGCCAGATGAGGAGAATTCGGCCAGACTTTCCCCTCCATCCTTGCAAGAAAGGGAATGAATTGCTGCTTACCTCCATGCACACATCGGGCGACTGGGAGCTTCTGTGCCCAAAGCTGCCTCAACTGGGCTTTCCAGAACACCAGTGGGAGCGAGGCCATGCAAAGCGGTCCACCGGGACTTTGAGAAACTGTACCAAACAGTCTGGCAAATGTACTAGTGGTCAATGAGACAACATTAGGGTTGACAGCAGCACATGTTGTAAAAGGGATTTTGCACTGTTAACCAAAAGAAAATCATATATTCCAAAATCCCAAATCATGATCAAATTGCCATAAAAAATGACACGGTTTTGTTTAACGCTTAACACAGAGAAAGAACAGCTTTATCTCATTAGTTCAGCTTTATATTTCTGTAGTGCCTGGGACACTAACTGAGGGGAGGAGGACTTGGTGGTAGAAGAGTCCCCATGAGATTTACGACTTCAACAGTCGTTAGCTAGAGAAAATGGAAGTGACTTGCCCATTGTCACACACAGCAACTCAGTGGTCAAACCAAGAAGCAAGCTCTTGTTCTACTTCCCATCCAGTGTTCCCTTCACATAAACACTACTGCATGACACCAAGACGAAAAGTATTTACTTCAACAAATCCATTATTATATGAAGCTCACCTGTAACAAACCTGCTCTGAATTTATTCTGGATACCCCTTCTGAGGGTACCTCTATGCCTACAATGGGCATTCAAACAGTGGAGTTTAACCGAAGATGTCATCCTTGGCAGAGAACCAGAGAATCACAGAATATCTCAAGCTGGAAGGGACCCATAAGGATCACTGAGTCCAACTCCCTGCTCCTCGCAGGACTACCTAAAACTAAATCACATGAGTAAGAGCATGGGCCAGACGGTCCCTGAACTTGGCATGGATAGGCTTGGTGCTGTGACCACTTCCCTGGGGAGCCTATTCCAGTGACCGACCACCCTCCAAGTGAAGAATCTTTTCCTAATGTCCAATCTGAGCTTCCCCTGGTACAGCTTCATTCCATTTCCTCATGTCCTATCACAGGAATGACATTCTGCGCATCTCGCCACGAGGAGCAGGACAGCAAGACCAAAATCTACCTTGACACATACAGTGAGCAAATGCCCCGTGCATTGTAATTACGGGGGTGAATGCAGCCCTCTGTACATTTTATTGCCCATTTAAGTATTCAAAGACAAAACTCTGGAATCAATCTCTGACCTCACAAAATCACTCTCTGAATAACTCCACTGCAGAAGAGACTCCAGGGGTCAAGACTTGTGGAAAAGAACCATCCTATGCTCGTTCACAATCTTTCTTCAGTTACAGGCCAAAGCCTGGTTTTATGAGTAACCTTCTACTTCTTCATTACGTCTTCTCCTTCCCTTACTGACACACCCCAAGCCCTTTCTCCTTTCCCCAGAACCAACCTCAACAGCCTCCAGCCACACATCACATTTTGGAATATTTACACATTCACGTCTTCCACTGAAAGGTGACTGCATAGGCAGGGTTTTCCAGGAGACAATGGCTTTGTTTTCCTCTTCTCCTGACAGAGTTCATAATGGGAAGTAATATGTTGCGTGAAGCACAATGAACATCAGCAGCATAAACCCCGCTGGAAACCATAAATTTTGAACACATTGTCTCAATTCTTAATTCCAGTCGCAGGAAAGCAGCTATGGCTGTGTAACTGGCTGAGATGCTCAGACTGTCTTAATCAGCCTTCTGACCACTCTGTGTGTTCTACACCAAAAAAAAAATTTTTTTGTAGTTCTTAGAATCACTTTGGAACAAATGAGAATGCTTATAAAAGAGCAATAGGGCTCTCAGGCCAGGTGAAATGCTGTGAACCAGCCCAGGTAATGCCAGTGACCAGTGAGTCCTTCTGTATGTGAAACGGGCACTTCCTGCTCTCCTGGTCGTCTGCTCTTCATGTCAAAGCTCTTTCATTTCAAGCCTTTCTCCTGATAGATCTACCTTTTAAACTCATGCAAGACCATCACGTCTATTTACCTGTGTGACCTCAAACCAGAGCTGCACTCAGGTCTTCCTAGGTCTGCTACAGTGAAGAAATACTCCGTAAGAGCAATCATGTACATTAAGACACTTCACTGGAAGTCCGATAACCTGGAATCAGGTCCAAGCTCCACCACAGACTTGACGAGCACAGTTGGCCGAGCAACTTAGCTTCTGTTTTTCTTCAGACTCCCCCTTTGCCTCTTGTCTATTGGGACTGCAAGCTCTGTAGGACAAGAAAAATGTTTCCCAGCATGTTTACTCAGCAGCCAGACTTCATCGGGGTAGGGGCTGAGAGTTACCATCTAATGCACAGAGCCGTTATCTAACCAAGCTGTCCTCAACCTGCTCAGGACAGTGATTTACTGTCTGCAAGGGAGGCTCTGGTAGAGTGAACATACTCTGAACTGACTTCACACGGAGACCATTACCTCATTTGCTGGAGTCTGACTAGATCAGGAGTGCAGACAGCAAACCCTAAGTAGCTAACTCACTCAATAAATAAAGGAGCAGAGTTTCAGTCACCTGTGAATGTTTGTCTTCAAAGAAAACCTCCAGCTTCCTCTCCCATTTAGGGCCATGAGAAGGAATAGCAAAGTCCAGGGAAAGAATTGTGAGTTTGTGTCCAGTTTTCCAGTTTTGCTTGTGTTATTGGTTTTCCAAATAGTAGCATACATAGACCCTATTACTGTTGATAAGAACGTGAGGAGTAGAAGATTAATATTAAAAGTATCTATGGTTTAGAGTTTCTAATTGTGGGGGTTTTGGTATGTTGAATAAATCTGGCAGCTTCTATGCATGGGTCCCAATGGACATCGCAGGCATTCACAAAACATGTTCCTAACACTTTCGTAAATGAAAATTTCATCTTTGTTTCCAGGAGATGCATTTAATTGAAAGTGTGACAGCATGTGCATGGAAGTCAGGATTAAGTCCAGGAGTCATCTCGCTGGTCTTAGCCACATCAGAAGCAGGTAATAACTACCTAGTTATTACCAGATCTTAACGTAGGAAACCAGGGGAACAATTACCGCAGCTAATCTGACCTCCTGCTTATCACAGTCCAGAAAATCTTCATGAGTAACTCTTGTAGAGCATCTCCTCCAGAAAGGCACAGAAAAAGCCAGAAAATTCTAACAATGGAATGTCAAGAAAAAAGAGAACTGTCACGCTACTGCCCCTAGCAATAAATCCACCTTAGCCAGACTTTCCCATGGGATGAGCGCCAGCTCCTGTGGGCAGAAGTAAGGCTATGCTTTGCTCAGAAAAACCAACCAGGGCACTTGGAGAAGAAAAGGACAATTTGCCCTCAACTGGAAGCAAAGACTGAGGTCCCTCTGCTACGGCTGTGCATCAAATACTTGCCAAGTCTGGGAAGAAAAGTAGGAATAGGCTTCTAAAATTCTTCCACACGCATACAAAGCCCAGCAGTTATGGAACTGGAGTTTTCCAGCATGCAGCCAACATGCTCTCATCGCTTTTTCTCCTTTCCCTCTGTCGCTGCAACCACCGAAGAGATCCCATACAGATTCACTCACTGGTAGGTATTAGTGTCTTCATGCTGGGTTGCTTCAGGTTTTCATTCTTCCTTTCCACCATCATTTATTTAGCAGATACGCTTCTAAGAAGCAATACATAAATGGAAGGGGCCCTCGTAAGAGACCAGTGAGACAAGTACAGTCCAAGACCTGCAGGCACAGCAGAGAGCTGCCTCCTTAACGGTTCTTTCCAAGCCTTTAACCATGCTCCTGTCGTAACTCAGAGCAGCAGCGCTACATGCTATTTCCATCTTTGATGGAAATGAACCCTGCTGGGTTACATAAACATACATAGCTCAAAAGATGTCACAAGTCTGACCTCTGCCTTTCTTTGCTGGATTTCTCAGTATATGACGCTGGCTGTCGAACAGAATAAATGACGGGATGCACAGAGAGCAACATGAATGAGACCAAAGGAATTCTGGCCAAAAAAAGAAGACAACAAAAGACTGCGGAAATGATCTAAGGATGTCACTTGGCGACCTTACGATTATCATCTTGCTTTGTATGCATCAGTTTTGAAAAGCTGATAATTGTTCACGTGTCCCATTCGAGATTAGAAGACCATTTGTTTTGGTATCGAAGGAGACAAAATCTTTTTCCAGCCTTTCCAATAAGAGGGGCAACACCATCTTTCTACTGGGCAACGTCTCTTCTTGTGTAACTCCACTAAAACAATGGAGTTTTATCAGTCCATTTTGGTCCACTGTTTTCATGGGATTAATGCCAAAACTGCGATAAATGTGCTGCTGTTGCTCGCATCTCTGGTGTGAGTTGCAAGGTAAATAATGCTCCGGCATGGTCTCCCTTTCAACAAACATCTGGATTTCTACTGATTGCAATTTAGCTGCATAGACAATGAAGGCATTATTGTTGCAAAAAGCATTAGAGGTTTCTATAGCACTGGCCATATTCAAGTGACCTTCAGCAGAACCAATTTTAAAAGGTGGTTTTAGAGCACACAGAAAAAACCTGAGAGGCGCACCTCATCACCGCTACTTTCTATGCCACTTACTGGAGTGAGGTTCTGCTACATCAGCTACCGGACGGTTCTATAGGATTTAGTGGTGAATATAGCTAGTCCCTGGAGGGTTTTATAGGTCTGATACAAGGAAAAGACCGAAGTCTTACAAGTCTTGATGCCAGCAAACGTACATAAAGAACATACATAAAGGAGCCAGTACGAGGAATGCTGTACAGCTGCTTCGTTTGTACGATGGAAACAGCCTTCTCCGGGAAGCGGAGCCTCACGGCCAAACTTACAGGGGAGCGGCATCAGGGGAGTTCATTCCCCATCAGCTGTTACAACTCCACTGACAACAGTAGCAAGGTCACTGCTGATTTTTGAATGCTGTGAATTCTGATCTAATTAGGATTGGACTGAGACCACCAACTCCCTTCACTCAAGTTACAGATCAACATTCATTCATTTTTATCAGGAATCCCACCCAGTCCCTACCCAGCCATTGCATTTTCAGCTTTTCAGGGAGTTATTTTTGTTCTTTCTGTATGGAATAACACTGAATCAAAGAACTCTTATTGAACACATCATGTCTGACCCGTGCTCAGATAGTAAACTTTGCAAGAGAAGTATGTTTTGCTTCAGCTGTACTCTTTCTTTTCCTTCCTTATTTTGAGGTCTTTGCACAGATGTCAAAGATTGAGGGCCTCCCATGTGCTAGAGAAGGTACTAGTGCAGTGCCAGGGCTGCTGTTGGCAGCTCTCTTCCCCGGGAATGGTTCTGCCATTCGTGCCTGGTGTTAACCCACGGCTCTGAGCAATCTCTAGTGTCCGTATGTTTAGCCTCCTCATTTTTCTCCCAAGACACTGCTACTTAATTTCTGTCTTCTCAACTGCTAACAGTAAGGCTATTAGCCCTAGCCCCACACCCCTTTCGGTTCAGTGCCTTGCAGATGTTTCTGACCAGAAAAGGACCTTTGGGGACTTGTGTCTAAACTTCCTGCTGGGGTGAGAAAGAGATAAAAGAACTGGCCTGATTTGGACTGCTCTAATTTGATTCCCAAAGAGGGAAATCCCTTTTCATTTAATGCATCCTTATCGCCCCAAGCAGTGCAGCTGTGCAGTGGAATTAACCTCAGGAGCATCCTGCATGGGACTGCCCATGACTGTACTTTCCCACTGCTTCTCTCCCACCAATCATGAAAAGATGCGGCTTCTCCCCTTGACACCAGTTTGAGGTCACTATTGGTTCTAGCATGAAAAGGAAGCGAGATGTCAGTATTAAAACATAAACCATCTTAACTTATCACAATCACAGCATGTTGATAAGTCTTCAGCAAGTGTTTTTCAACTTCACACTGAAGTCGTGAAAGATATCTTCAGATTTCTACAGTACTTTAGAGGGACTATGGAAGGGACTACCGTATCTACGCATCACTTTTCTGCCCATCTGAATGTTTTCAGGTTCTGCCTTTAAACGCAGATTTCTGTAAGACCTACGCTGCTGCTAAAACAGCTCGAGTTCTTCTTTATGACTTACATTTTAAAATACCATGTAGGTCCATCGTGTTAGCAGCACATAGAACCAGATACTTTAAAACGAGTCTAAAGCAGATGTCATTAAAAAGCAAAGAACGCAGTTACTCCTCAGAAGCAAACCCCACTCTTCTGGTTTTCACAAACATTATTCTTACCTGTGGGGTGCCTTGCCTTAGCATTTTGCCTCTTCCTTCACAGTTCAGTGATAATCCTGGTTCCCGTAGAGAAAGCACTCTTCTCAGAAAAGAAGCGCATCAAACCGTGGCTCAAGCAGCAGAGACATTATCTTCTTTGTGACGCACTCAGTGGCAGCCACAGCTCCCAGACACAGGGTGGGCCATGCACAAGTGAAGGAAGAAGCATCCAGCTGTTCAAATTTGGAACATTTGGAAACCCTGGCTTAGCAGGATCAAGGTAGTTGTGGAACCACGTCGACTTTGATCACTACAAACAAGGAATGCAAGACAGTAAGACAGTAGAAAGCCCAGCGAATTAACTGGCAATGTTTGGTTTAAATTATGTTAATGCCACAATGTCAGTCTGACATTTTAAAATATACACAGTCATCTGTTTCATTATGTCTTTGAGCGGAGCAGGTAGAAACAATAATCACACCACGGTCAAGAGTTGAGATTGTTGTCATTCTTTATGGTAGTGTAGTGTAAGAAGCAGCAACTGGGACAGAAGCCTGCCTGCGCTAGACACGGTGCAGAGAGACCATACTCCAAGCGGACATGTGGGGAGGGAATAGAGAAAAAGGGCAGAACATCCGATAGGTCTCAGGACCAATAACGCATTACCCATTACACCACTGCACCATTCAGCTGGTCTGCTGCCGTCCCAGGGCAGAGAAATGAGAGAAGGACACACCTGGTTCTCTTCCCAGATGGACCCATTTCATTCTTTTTTCTCTCAGTCAAAACACACACAGACAGCCTTCTGCTTTAATTGCATTTTGGGGGAAGGGAAAACACACGCAATATTTTGTTTCCCATACATTGCTGTGTTTTTGCCAGTTAGGGGGGAAAAAAAATATTCACCTTGCGAAAATAACACCTTGTTCCTGCACATATTGGCACTTGCACTGCTTCCGTGTCATGTTTGCTCTGTCAAAACAAGTTTTCCTCGCCCCTCAGGGTCAACCTAGCTTTTGAAAACCAAGCTGTCGTCTCCAGGCATCATCACTAGCAGTAGCCAGATAACAGACTACGAGTTCACATTCCAGAATGGTTATGACTCGTGATGAATGAGCCAGCTCCGAGACAGAAGGAATTTCCTACAGGTTACACTGACCTTCCAAGAAACATGTTTGTCTGACTTACTGAAGGCGGCAAAGAAGACACATTAGGCCAGGCGGCTGAAGGAGGAAGGGAGAAAACCCTAATTACAACAGAGGAGATAGTGCACAGCACAAATCACTAATGATCAGTGGATCTGCATCTGTTCCCAGAATGCTGCAGGTGCCTTACCAAAGCGTAAGAAAAATAATAATGTATTAAAACAATGGTCTTGCCACTCTCAATAGAGAAGAATTGAGGTAAACACAGTAGATCACAGGATCATAAGAAAAAAACCGTGCTAAACGGTACGATGTTTTATGGCTAAATGTTCGGCCTAAACATCACAAGCATCAGAACGACAAGACACCACGGTACTTAAAGGGTGGGTGTCAGGAGGATGGGGCCAGGCTCTTTTCAGTGGTGCCCAGTGACAGGACAAGAGGTAACGGGCACAAACTTGAGTACAGGAAGTTCCACTTAAACATGAGGAGGAACTTCTTTCCTGTGAGGGTGGCAGAGCCCTGGCCCAGGCTGCCCAGAGAGGTGGTGGAGTCTCCGTCTCTGGAGACATTCCAAACCCGCCTGGACGCGTTCCTGTGCAAAATGCTCTAAGGTGACCCTGCTCTGGCAGGGGGGTTGGACTGGGTGATCCCCAGAGGTCCCTTCCAACCCTGTGATTCTGTGATTCTACTCAAGGCTCACCAGGCTCAGTGTTCACTCTGCACTGTCATCATCCTGACTCCAGAGCCACACATGGACTCCCTACCTGAACTGGGAACCAGGCTTTGGTGCACGGAGAAAGCTAGAACCTATATCCATAGCTATGCCATTTCTGCTGCAATTGCAGGCTGGGTCCCTTGTTTTGCTACCTTTGGTGTATTTGACCGCACAGCAGGCCAAGAGCGATGAAATCTATTCCAAATGTTGCATTTCAAATAGCCTAGTCATACAGCGCTTGTTATGAGATTATAACTAATCCATCAATTGATAGTATCTACATTCCCAGGATTTCAGCTGCAGCTCTAAACCGTTCAGCATATCTAATAAGCATTAATTCACCATTTATCACTACCACTTGTAACCATTGCATAAGTATGAAAAATACAGCCTTCCTCCATTAGTCAGCCTAATATATATTCTGTGAGCCCCATCCCTACCCTGCTCGAGGTAGAGCCAGCGCTTGAAGCCCGATGCGAGTTTTCCAGTTCCTGAAAGGTCCAGAGAAGGCTTTTTGCCGTTTTCTGCAGAGCTCTGACAAGGTTACCCTAAGAGAGAGAAGACTCTATAAAAGATGCTGTTACAAACTCGGGACAAGATACTCAGAGGGTGTCAATCTGCATAGCTTTACTAATCCTACATCAGCTAACAGCCTGATCCTTCTCATTCATCAGCCCATTTATTGGAGACAATACTGATGCAGGAGGCACAGAAAAATGAAAAATTATCTTTAGGAACGGTGAGTTTATCATGTTTAGTGAAGGCTGAGTTATTGCCAAATTAAATTTACTTATTTAACTGCGGAGAGCAATGGAGACTTCAGGGAACGTGACCTGCTCCAGGCAGCTGCAGAAGTTGTATGTAAGATTTTGAAATTTGCAGAAATCTTTAAAACTTGAGAGAAATTAGGAAGGTGAAAAATTAGGAAAATATTTTCACTTAAAAGTTCCATTTTTCCACCCTTTATGACTCAGTAATTGTAATTCTTTGCTGAATGAGAAACATGCTGAGAAAAAAGTTTTGACTGTGCTATTTTAGGATTTCCTTCCACAGCAAGAAAGAGGGAGTGATAAAAAACCCTTGAACTTCAATAAACATCTCTGAGGGAAAGTTCAGATCTGTTCTCACTGTTTTCTGACCTGACGCCTATAATGACTATTTTTAGTTTCATATTTAAAAAAAAAAAAAAATAAAAAAAAAAAAAAAAATCCTTGTTTTCAATCAACATTAGAAATAAACAGATTTGTTGCCTGGAGCGAAGTTTGTCCTGCAATGCAACACAGTACCTAGAACTCTTGAACTTCCTCCTGGAATGAACAACGGAAACCACTTTTAAAAAATATTAATGGGCATTTAATGAAAATATCTTCAGGAAAGTTCATTAATAACAGCGGTGATGTATATTTGTGATAATTCTTCAGCTCTTTGCTGCATACTGAAGCACAGGCATTAAGCAAGGTACCCTCTCATTGGGTATTAAGTGACCCCCTTCCCCCCAGACTGGGCACCAGGGTACCTGCCCATGCTGCTCTTGCTCCAAAGACACACAGAAAACTCCTCTCTACAGCGTGGCCATCTCGGCATCTCTCATTAGGTTCCTCACAGAGCAAGAGGAATGAATGTCTGGGCTGCGGTTGTGCCTATTCTCCCTTGTTATCTCTCTAGTTTCTGCTTCATCACTTGCCATGGTCAACAAACATCCTCTGAAAGACCTCTGCTGACGAGTGAAAGGTTCATTTCAAATCTTGCTGAATGAGGACTACACATTTTGAGAAGCATACACTTAGCCCCTGCTACAACTTGGAGGAAGCATCAGTTTTTGAAGAAGGACAGATGTTTTGACCTTGAAGCAGCAATAGCCCTGCAGGGACCCCTGAGTCGAGTCCCTGTGTGCTACAAACACTAAGTACTGAAAAAGGCTCTAAAGAAGTGAAACTCTAAAATCATGAGCCAAAGTGAGAAAACGGAAAGGATGAAAGGCCAGGATGTTGTCCTTACCCCTAGAAGTCACACTGCTGCACAGCATTCAGGTCAGCTATGTTAACATCAATTTTTCTAGTGCTGTAACTATTTCCACTCCTCTTAACCCTCAAAGCTTCTCCCCCTCCCCACGCACTACATCACATCATATGACTAATGAGTTTGACCCTTCTTCAACCCCTATCTGCAGTCTCTCATGGCCCTGTCACTGGTTGCTTCCTGCCTTTATTAAATCAGATGGGCTGTGTGTGCTGCGAGTCCCAGAGCCAGAGGAGCACAGAGAGACAGAGAAAGAAGGGCCATCCTCTGTGAGCCTCCAGGGCTGTGCGCCTTCTGCTTCCTCACTGTATTGCTTCATGGACGTGCCACTCCATCATTTTTTCTCACTCTCATGATAAAATCGCTACTTCTTCCTACTAGAAGAAGGAGGAGAGAAATGCAGGCCTCTTCATAATGTCATTCCACGTTGCAGGACTGCATTATGGGTTTTCCAAGATATTTATTATTGCATCACCTGACTTTAACAAGGGCGATCCCTTCAGCTTCTGTCCCTTTCCCCGCTCCCCATTTCTCTCTTCCTTTCTCTGTAATTTCCCTGCACCTTTCACATTTTTATTCCTTCTCCCTGCCTAACCCACTCCAACCATTTCATCCTCTCCTAACATCAGTTACCCATCTCTCAAAGGGAGATGACTACCCAATCTACTGGAGTATTTCTAACATTTTTAGTCTGACTTTTGGGGACCTTCTTTGCCTTTTATCTCACTGTGCTGGGATGGTTAGCTCACTCTGCTTTCTCACTTGTATTTGGATGAGGAAAAGAAAGATTGGTAGAAAATTCAAAATAAACACTTCTTTTGGAAATTACTAGTTCTTTCAAACAGAAAGATTCGGCAGAGATGGGTTAGTCTACCTCATTTCTCACGTAAGCTTTGAGATCTGTTTGAGCCTTGGCAGACTGATCTACTTGGACTTCTGCAGAAATGAGGACCCGAGGACTTCTACCCCTGGTCTCACTGGAAGCTCCTGGACTGCCCCTGATGATGGTCTCAATACCTGCTAGTGAAGGTTTTCAAAATCTGGGTATTTCATTTCTAATCTGAACAAAACCAAATGTAAAAATATCAACATGCTTCACAAAAATGGAATTACTTCTTTCTGCATAGCTCCAACACAGGCAACCCAGTATTAATATTACTCATGGTGTTACGGCCCAAGACCATCATGCACCTGAGGACAGCATTCACCTATTACCGGTCCTGACAACATCTGACAGTTAAAGATACGTAAGTGAGAGATTTGTGTCACCCATTATAGTAAGTGGGACTTGAAAGTAGATCCTGGAATTGAATTCCACACTTTCTAGTGTGGCGGATGTATAAATACTGCATGTAAGATCAATAAATGATTACTAGCTCTGTTAACAAGTGGCTAATGTCTTGTTACAGACTTTTATAGAGTCCAGTTGGTCAATAGGTTGCATTTAACCATGACTTATGATCACCTGTATCACATAATAACCATGCCTGTAATATGCTTACACAGTCTATTCATCATGCATTAATCCTTTTATATTTATTTATGAATATACTCTTACTCTAATGTTTCACCAAATGGAATAATAATAACTGGCAAAAGAAGAAGAGCTATGCATTTTGCAGCCATGTTTTACCTTGCCCAAGGAAGAGATTTTTCAGTTCAAACCCACTCCTGGAGATCAGATCCAAAGCATTAGTTCAGGCTGGAAGTATTCAGAGACTCCCCAAATTCAGTTAGAGGGAACACGGGTCAGCCATCTCAGAGAATGACAACAAAGGAGGAAAAACACTGAGATGCTTCTGGAGAAAAAAACCTAAACCACAACGGAATAAACAGAGCCACAGAGTCCAGTGATGAAAGTAGCAGAAACTATTGCAAAATCTCTGTTTAATCTCTTTGGACTAGAAGCTCTGCCTGGAAAGCCTTCCGTTGCATACATGCAGCACCCACAATGCACCCACGGCAGTGGGGAGAACCAGCCCCCTGGACGGCACGGCTTAAAGGTGAAGCTTTTTGCATACAAAATACCTCCTTGTTTTATGAGCTCCAGCTTGTACCTGCTGATTCACTCTTACATTTGGAAGGTGTAAGGACTGGATCCCGAACTGCTTCATCCCAGTAATATGTTCCCACAGACAGAACAGAACAGGTTCAAAACCTCAGTAAACCCCAATTTATATTAACATTAGGGCCCTCCACACCCTTCAGCCAGCAAAGGCATTAAAACACCAGACTTGCTATCCATTTTCTTCCCTTCATATTGCCAGTGGTGAATGTATGTATCAGTTATTGCACTTATAATTGTGAGGAGTGAGAAGTTTTGCCTATCATCTTAAAAATCAAGCAGTTAAAGGGTATTTCAGAAATCCTTAACGGGATTTTCCCACCAGTAAACCCTGTGCTCAATGGTACGTTTTAATAAGAGCAGAATCAAAATCTCATTTATTGACTAAGAAGGTTGTACTGAGGGTAACATTAGGGGAGGCTTTGCCAGAGAAAACAGAAGACTTAATAAGAGAAGGGCTCAAGAGTATTAGTAAGAAAACTTGTGAGCTGCCTACAGGCTTTTTCTCTTCTGGTATCAGAGTGGAAGAAAAGCCCCTGTGGTTGATTCATTATGCCGTTTCATTTCTTCATATATAATTTACATGCAATGTAAATACCGTAAATTATTATTTCTGGATTGCATTTTTGGGCCCTGATCCAAAGCCCACTGAAGCTGAGAGAAAGACTTCTAGGTTGCAAAAAATCAAACATTACTGAGAAACAGGCTTATTATATGCCAACGCTCATTAGAAAAGAGTTTACATTCTAGCAAGGGTTAAAGACTCAGGCCCCCGCTCAGCAAAATGTTAAGTACATGCTTAACTTTAAGGTTACACTCAAATCCCAAGTGGATCTAAAGCACATGCTTAATTGCTTTGCTGAATCAAAGCAAGTACAGATTTTTATCTAACTGCAGCCGTAATCTGGACTACCGGGTGGCTGATACCACAACCAACTTTCTCGAAGAGCTTCAGAACTTTCCTATTCTGGATCCATCCAGCCACAAAAAACCTATAAGGAATAATCACAATGACTAGAATTGTTTTCCAAGTTCAGGGGAAGAAAAAAAATGAGTTCTGTATCTGTTTTGTTCTTAGATGAAGGCTTCCATCTGTTTTTCTTTTATGTGAACTTCTTTGCTCATCACCGCTCTTTTGATTTTCTCATCACCCACCGAGCTGCTCCAAGAGCTCAGTGGGTAAATCCTCCTACCTCGGGAGCAGCAAAAACGCCTTATTTGGGTGGCAAAGTGAAGCCAAGTGGCTGAGATCTCTGTGCCTTATGATCCTAATAATCCAGTGTTGGAACAAGATGACCTCAAAGGTCTTTTCCATTAAAACCTTACAGACTTAACAGTTCTTTTGGATAAAAAGCAGTAATTCAGATGATGCTCACGGCCTACTCCCCTGCTCCTTTGGCTTACCTTACTGTCTTGCACCAAGGTGGGAGAATATCTTCATGGATGAAGGAATTGTCTTCACCTCCCTAATTCAGTCTGATATACCCAGTTTCTCTATAATTCCACTCTCCTCACACTTGAATTTAAAGGCAACTTCACAACCTTTCATCCTCTCAAGGCTTTTTCTCAGGTGACGAAAAACAATTAGTCTGTTCCTGCAGTTGGGAACTAAAAGTCTGGCAAGTTTAACTATGGACAAACCAGTGCTGTCCAGTTACTGTGCAAATATAAACAGGCTGGCCTGCTCCAACTTAGTGGCCCTTTTTTTTTTTCTTTTTCTTTTTTTTTTTTCTAAATATATATTTCCAAACTCACAACGCTAGTCAAAGAAACTTTTAGCAATTTGCCTGAGATCCCACAGAAAGTCTGTGGCAAAGCAGTGACAACAACTTGGTCGTAAATCCACCAATTCCGAGGTTTGCACCCCAACGCTGAATCATCCAGCTCCGCCAGCCCCATCGCTTTTAAACCACTCCCAACAGGGCCGCAGCAGGACAGGCACATGTCTTGTAGCTCAAGAGTTCCAAAAGCCCTTCCTTGTATTTCTCCCTACAGTGCCCTCAGGCTCATTTTTAAGGTTTTCCCCCCGTTCCCTTGTACGTAAACAGCAAGTGTGAAAAGTAAGAATGGCGGCAAATAAAGCAAGCAATTTACATTTCATGTGTGAGCCCAAGTATTTCATCACAGGCTCCCTGCTCAGGCCTCCTCGTCGCCCTGCGAATGCGCGGATCGGAGAGTGCACACACAGTGCCACAATCTTTCAGCGCTCTTCAGATGGCCACGGCTGCCGCTGCTTCGGGGAATCTCTAGAGAAATACTACAGAGCCGTGCAGTGATTTGTTTAACGTCATCAAGAACGAGGAAAGATTGCAGGGGAGAATTCATACATATTAAAACCAGAGAGACAACTCTGATACGTGTGCTGGAGGTCTTTCAAGGTTACCATATGCCACTGGATTAATCCCAACACTCTTAAGGTACAGGTGAGAAATGTTCAAATTATTTGATTAACTTCAAAAGGAAAGATTTTTACGCCTCTACTTTTTGGCACCCCTACTCTGTCCCAAGCCAAGAAGAACGAGAAAACTTACAAGAAAGCCAGTTCCATACCTCTGACCAATAGATTCCAAAAAGTGTTGCAATCTTGGCTCACTTAAGTGAGCCAATTTTGAGAAAGGAAAATCTGTGCCAGCGTTACAATAATTGCCTGTCGGGAGCCTCTCTGTTGAAAAGAGTATTTTTTTTCTTTTAAGTGGAAATTGGGACAGCCATGGAGAAATATCAAAGCTGCATTTTGCACCACTGAAAACTTCTGACAAACAGGCAACAGCTAATTCCCTCTCAGTTTATCATTTTCTTAAACAGCCTCTCAGAAACACATTGCGGCTGTCAGTGGTTGCCCACAGAGAATGATTTGTACTGACCCACTTCAGATGACCAGAAGTCAGAATTTGCCATGAGACAGCAGAATTGTATTCAAAGTATTTCCAGTGAATTTCTCTTCTCCCATTTTGCCCAAGCGGAACAGAAGCAGAAGCCATCTCCGCTGGCACTCCTGCCGGAGAGCCCCCCCAGGGGCAGGGCAAATGCCCTGCACCAGGGCAGAGCCCCTCAAACCCCAGGACGCCGCGGGTTCTCCCTCCAACCATCCCAGCAGAACTGGGAGCCTGGAAGTCCCAGCCGTTGCATTAAAGCTCCTCTTGGAAACTTCTCTCTGTTGTGGAGCAATCAGGGACTTTAAGGGCTCTAAATCCCCACTGTATCCAACGGCATCTTTTAGTTGGAACGTCTGAAAGGAGCAGCAATCCCACTTGCAGTCCAATCTATTTCAAAAGCTCTGCTCTGCAACCAACCTTCCACAGCCATCGGTTTTGCCCTGGCTGCCAGTCAGCAAACAGAGGACGGAACGACGGGTATTCCCCTTTTACAAAAACGGAAGATAATACACCATCCCTGAAGGTGCAAGAAGCTCACACGAATAAATCAGGGAAATTAAATGCAGAGGATTGCGTAGGTGCATGGCTTATATCCCACAATCTCACTCCAAAGAGAGCTTTCGTGCTGCCACTCCCTAGCAACGCAGGAAAGCAGCTTGTTTTATGACTCCCTCAGCGCCTTCAGGAGCGGATGGCTGAGGGAGATGTTGTGTGGGCCACTGGAAGATTCACAGTTGTGCTCCGTAGCTGAGGGGCTGCAGGTAAAATCAGGGCAGAGCCACACCCCAAGGCATATCTCTCCTGCCTTCTACGCGCCGCACGGCAAACCATCAGGGATCGCACATCACAGGGATGACGCGCAGGCCAGAATTAAAGCCGTTTCCAACCTGAAAGACTGCCTCATACTCGCAGGGAATGGTGCAATGTAACACGCTGGTTTTCAGTTTGAAAAAAATTGGGAAAATTAGACCTTGGCTGGTGCTTTTTAAATTCAGCTGTCTATAGTGTAAACAATGTTCCATCTGAATGTGCATTTTTATTGTAATGAAAGCTGAAAAATTTGTTCAGATGGCAATTCTCATACTTTGTTCTATGAAGTGGTATCCCATTGTTATAAATGTATTGGTTTTAGGGAGCAGAGTATTTTTTTCCTGGTGAACCAAAACACAACACACAAGGTAGGGCTAAGCCAGAAATCGTTACTATTTAATGACTGGTGCACAGCCTGCGGTTCCCTGGAAATAAATTCTTTCTTTACAGGAAAGTATGAAGAGCATGAAAACAAGGGGATTACTGAAAAGAATAAAGATCGTCTCAAAACAAGGAGAGCTGAAAAACACTCAACCTACAAAGGTAGAAGCTTGGCAAAGCTCCTTCCAAATCCACTCTCCCCAGCTGCTCCTCCCAGGCCAGTTCTCCAACATGTGTCACATGAAACTATTGTTTAAGAAACCGCTCAGACAAGAAAGTGCTGGGCTGATTCCATGTCTGGGTACCATTCTGGCCACCAAAACGGGCCACTGTAAGTGGTGATTATGGGCTACCACACACACCTGCTTCTTCTGCCACTACCTTCTCGTTGGTCTCACCAAGAACAGCTTTTAAACTTCTCCACAAAAGCTTTTTGGTCTATATGCAGACGAGTTCTCATACAGTCTGGTGTGTTAAGACAATAACCCGGCTGATTATTTGTAGGTGTTTCATGGTTTCCAAGTTCTTCCTCCAACAGGATCCTGTGTGAAAACCTTGCACTTAAACAACCAGGCTCTAACTCATCCTGTCATTCTGTTATGCACTTGGCTCACGCCGAGCCTGCTGGCTGCAGATCCGTGCCAGCTGTGTAGGAAATTGCAGTGTACTTCTCTCATGCCAGCTTTTAGGTGTTGCAGACTTACTCATCCTCGTACCATCAAGCTGACACGTTCTTGATTTGCCCAGACTAGAGCTGGCATGGCTTGGGGAAAGACATTACTGGTCAGTTCCAGTTGACTCATTCCCAGTGGTTACGCAGTCAACAGAACTGACATACAGACATCCTACACAGAGCTTAAACTTTGCCTTACCTCTACTGGAACAAAAGTGGTTTCTCCTCCCTGTAATTATGTACACTACAGCGATCCTTTCATATTTCTGGAAGACCTGGTTTCTTATGTCACATGTTTTAGCAGCTATCCTGCCGTGGGAGACTCTCATTTTCCTTCAATGTCCTGGCCCCTTAACAAGTGCCTACATACGTAATATTTCCTGACACCACTCCGTATTATCTCTAGACTCTCCCCATTCTCAAGTACTGGTCTCTCAAGCTCACTCCTCCGTTTTATTCATCACAGAAGCGTTTACGCCTCTTTCAAATCCCCACGGTAGATTAGGCAAGGACATTCCCATCAGCTATCCCAACTTCAGTGGACACTTGAAGGTCATTTAGACCTTCTGGCTGCCTTTTGGCAATGCCACTCTCGCGCTAGCTGTGTCTTCAACGCAGAACTAGGAAAAGACAGAGAACCTGATCTCACAGAGAGGTGGGCCACATGTCAGCAGTCAATTTTTCTGTATCTGATTCTTAACCACCAATTAGTGAACAAGCAAGCATATGCAGATACCTCCCCTCATCATGCCCAAAGTGGAAACAAGTGCCCGAACCGTCCCCATGCATACACCCCCTCTGCCAACAAAGACAGCAGAGAAACTGCACCGGTGACAAGGAGAAGCTGGAGCCAATGCTGACCCAGCGAGATCAATTCAGCATCTGTAGAATCAAATTGTAGTTTAAATATTAGAGCTCAGGAATACCAATTAAAATTAATGGAAGAAAGAAAGGCTTATTGTGTATGGCTTTCAAAACTTCATGATGGTGAATTTACATGCAATACGCATCTACTTAAAGCGAAATGAACGTCACTTACTGTCTCCTAGAATGAGAGAGTGCATGTTCTAAGTCCTGTTATAATGAAGCATCCAGTAAGCGAAAGCAAACAGCTCAGCTGTGGGTCAAATCTGAAAGTGCTTAACCAACGTCAACTGAGGCTTCAAAACCTCACAGCTCAGGACTATAAGAGACTTTCATTATGATCCGTATCTCCGAAGATACTTATTTTTTTTCTAATTGATATAAAATCTCCCAGTACAAACATGCCTTTGCACATCTAGCTTATAACAGTCTCCCTTCAAAATAAATGAAGACTAGCAAAGCAAGTATAATCCTACCCTACAAAAGTATTAGGCCACGGGATTTACTATACATACGTGCTTCCCAGTATCTTGCAGTTGCCTGTATGCCAGCTGTGCTTCAGGCACTCTGGAACAGGCAACATTGGAGACAGGAAACAAAGCTGAGGACATGGGAAAGACCAAGGAGTTTCTAAACGGCGTGTTCTTTGGGACCACTCTTCGTGGTCAAGGCTGAGACATAGCTTTACAATCCTGTAGCTGTTAAGTGCCTAACAGTTTGCTAAGATCTATCTTTTATACAGCAAATGGGTGCAGTAAAGGCAGAATCAAAGTTAAACTTACAACATGATGCATTATTAGGCAGCCAGAATTTCCTGCCACAAGGGAAAGAGCGTGCAAAGTGCAAAGAAGAAGAGGTACCTCTAACATTTACTGCATCCGTTTCCCTGGAAGGAATTTGAAAAGAGGAGTCCCCAGGGAGTAACTCCCCTATTCTGTACATCTGGGGCTAGAACTTGAGCTAAGAAATGAACTTATCTATGGGCACATAATTGCAAAATTCTTCATTCAGCAGAACTCGTGCACTTTCATCTAGAGCATCTGGTATTGATTTCATTTGCAGAGACCACTGATTGAATCCAGTATGGTGATTCCCATGTAAATAGCAATCATCTTCTGATATTGTCATTGTTAGGTGGGAGGAAAAGGGAAGAACAGACAGGAAAAGCAAAATGATCACAGGCCACTTGCCATTTCAGTTGCGTGGTGCTGGATACAACACAGTACCAAACCCAATGTAAAAGCCGGACACGGTCAGACTCCCCAGCTCACAGGACAATGGATCACAGAGAAAAATTAATGGCTCAGACCCATCTGCACAACAACTTAATAACAAAGCAAAAGCCAGGATCGATACCTCCAACGCCCAATACTGCGTGGACTGGGAGACCAAAAAGCAATTCAAGGTTAAAAACTACCAACCTGAACTATATCCAAAACTGGAAGATGGAGTCAGACTATTGAATGAGCTAAGAGCCAGGTTCTCAAGGCACTCAAAACCATCAAATCAGCACCAGATTTCAAAGAACTTAACATCTATTGAATCCCTTAAAGAAGTGCTGATTTCCAAAAGACTTCAGACGCTGGCAAACTAAGCAATCATAAAAGTCCATTCACTTATACAGATGGCTAAAGAGGAATAAGGACTTCCCAAAAGATCCCACTCCCACGGCCGGCAGTCATGAGGAGACACCAAAGAAATAACCTCATCAGCGACAAGAATTACAGCGATGCAATGGTGGGATTAATCAAAGGAATCCAAGAAAGAGACTCAGCAAACTACACCCAATGAAAACAAGTAAAAAAGTGATCCTTAACATCAGTACTGCATTCTTCTTTATCTGATACTCCTGAAAACCCAGCGAAACGGTTCATGGCCTCAGATCTAGATGCTTGCCCATAATACGCTGCTGGCATTTTAAGTCCTAACCTCATCTACCTCACTTAATCTCCCAATCCTTTTTGCTGATTCTAGTGGTGTTAATTCCAGTTAACTCACATGCAAGGGATAGAAGAATTCAAAGATTAAAAAAAAAAAAAAATTATAAAAAAATTCTTCTGACTTACAGCTGAAGAAAGCTGATCTTTGGTTAACAACAAATACCAAGAGCATAGTGTCTATTCACTGAGCGCGCTCCCCATCCTGCTGTGTTCTAAGTTCTCTCTTCCTCATTACACTGAAAAGTTCCTTCTGCTCTCAGTTTGTGAGACCAGACTACCCCCCCCACTTAGTACTTTTGAAATACACAGTTTGCAAAATTACATTGGGCCTTTTGAGGTTTCCAGGTCTTTCTCCCAAAGATCCATTTCTTCCTTTGTAACTATTTCTTCTTAGGAGAGACCGAGATCTCTTTCTCCAAACAAGAAGCAAATACCTGGGTTGATTCAACTTGTTCCACCAAGCAGGTGTCCAGGAGAAGGCAGCCCGGTTGGGTACAACAGCCCCTTTGTCTCTGCATGAAAATCAGAAGATTTTGACCATTTCTAGTTTAGATTCATGTCTGAATATTGCAGCACTTTCCCTCCAACTGCATCTATTTCCTACTAAATTGGCTGAATTGCAAAGCAAGCTGCTCAGCAGAGCAAACAGCCCTGAAGTTACAGGATAAAGAAAACTTCAACTGTTGTCTTTTCCCAGTTTTTGTTTTTTCATTTTTGAAGTCATAATATGCACGAAACATCTAGTCAAGGCCAGAGAACCTCTGTTATGCTTTAAAAGTCAAAGAACCTGTATTAAAAAAAAATGGATTTTCAAGAGTTTACAGAGTTTTAAAAAGCTTTTACATGAATGAGTAATATTTAAAGTAGTATCAGCTTCCTGTTATTGAAAATCTCTGTAGGAGAAGAAGAAGAAAAATTTTAAGTAACACTAAATTATCAAAGCAACATGTAAGGCCATGGAGAAGGGAAAATTTCTGGAGTTACTAAAAGTAGAAAGCCAAAACGGTTTTATAATACCCCAGCTAATTCTTGGAGGATCCTTATTCCAGATAACTTGTTTCCAGAGCAGACTGGCAGCAGCTGTAAAGACCTTGGCAGGTAACACTGTGAGACAATCCAATGGTAATGAGGAAGGTGAAAGGAAGCATCCCAAGAGGTGTAACCATTGAGGAGCTACAGTTAGTAAAGGCAAATGTGATTTTTTTCAGTTCTCCATACTTGAGTAATGCAACTGATGCCAATGGTTATATGAAAACAACTGAGCTGTCCACTTACAGCAGAAGCCCTTTCTCCAAAAGACGTACTTCTCTGAGACGCTAGACTTGCAAGGGAAGAGTCTCCTTGTCAATCCTTAAACACCTATTTATTTAATAATCAGGACGTCTGCGATTCAAGTATGGACCTTTCTGCTGTTCTCTCCAGATTCCACCAACTGCAGAGAAGGTCAATGGGCCAAAGACCCCATTTCCGGCATCTAAGCTGAAGGTCCAAAGTTAAATAGAATGTACCTTCCCGCAGTGCGGAACTTTCAGCAGTGTTTAAACGAATCAGGTGGAGAAACTCTCTGTAGTCAATCATCCTTCTGTTTGTAAATGCTTTTGACTTTGCTATTACCCACCTGACTCCAGTGCTTTGTGCACTCCTCAATACATCAATATTTAAACCCAGCTCATGGACAGATGGGTGTTATAATGCTTCCCCAAATATTAGTGATTTATTCCCAGTCTCTGAGATATTATTTTAATATATCTTACTTTGTCAATATAATTGTGATGGAATGCCCCTTCAGGTGAGTTGTAAAGGTGAAAAGAAAAGCACCTCTGTTCAAAGCAGCAAAGAAATGAGGAAAAGCAAACGAGCAAGATGTATTAGATACTGTCTTATCAACACCTGTGTTTCAACAGCAGTTAAATGGATGTAGACACAACATCTATCAGGTCCAGTTTAGATCTTATACGCCTCTCCCACCGCACATCTCTGACACACTACACAGGCATGGCTAGTCACGCAAAGTAACAGACCGGGGTATGCTTTTGTGTAAAATAAAATCTAGACTAATAAAACTACTTGTGTCACCAATTTTAGAGCAATAGGTAGGTACCTGCACATATCCTACAGGAAGTGAAGGCTTCCTCTACACTTTAGCTCCAAGGTGATACATATTAACTGAGATATTATAAACAAGAATATTAAGTAAAAAACAAACAAACAAACAAAAAACACCAACCAAAACAAAACCCAACAGAAACAGTGACACAATTTTACCATTTTAAAAGATCACAATGTAAGGAAATGCAAATACTACCATTAACTATAACGATTTATTTTTTTCTAAAGTGTAAGCAGTCTTACATGCTTTTGCATTTTCTGCTAAACACGGGACTTAATGATATGAATACTACTTTCATGTAGCATTCTCTACATGAAAAGATGTTTATCAGAAGACAGACAAGACATGCAGCCAGCCTGAGTAAACATCATGGTTCATAATTTGTATTTTTTGACATTTTGTGCAGCCTTAACGTTAAATTAATCTTGTTTTATTGCATTTAACTGAGCAGTAGTTGGAGCTGACAGCTAAGTTGCTACCACCATCAGAGCTCTGTGAACTGAATTTCTTTTCTCTTCATTTAAGCCAACCTTCTACAAGCTTCACTGATTTTGGTAGAAGAACTACCAGATCATACCTTCATGATGACAGAAAATGAGGCCCAAAGTCTTTCTCAGAGCCTTTCACCAGCCGACAGATAACTCGTTTCAAACGTGCTTTGTGAGAAGCCGATTAAATACCTTAAAATCTCTCGGCTTCTCTTGAAGCTTCTCCCAGCTCCAAACCCCAAGCACTTTCCTGGCATCTCTGGATCCAAGTAATGGCCGTCGAAGTCAAGAGCATCTTATAGGAAGAAAACCCCAACTGCCTTTATCTGCAAATTGGGCCCCGAAGTTTACCTACCGGGTGTCAGGCTGGATTACCCATGGCTGACCAAAAGCGACACTCTCTCACAAAGCCTCATTAAAATTCGATTCTTCTTTTGGTAGATTGCTAATGGATGAGGATATGAAGTAAGATAATAAGAGTATAAAACGTAAATACACATGTATAGTTCTTCTGTCGCTTTCTCCCTCTCTCTTTCACTGTGTATAAATACAACCTCTCTGTATATAAATATATAACTACGCATCTTTGTGTACCGCAGCCCAGGGCTAATGTTGAGCTGACAATAGTGGCACTAATGCTAATGAATTCTGATTATTCGGATCGGTCATTAAACTAATAAGCCCATCTCCAAATTAGCGTGGCTGCTTCAGCCAGCGAAAATTTAATCAAATCTGCTTCATTATTTCAGACGTGGTGCACTTGGCGAAAGTGACTGCGGGAAAGGAGAATGGGACCCTCATCTGATAATTTTATCACTTGACTGCCAGACCATGAAAAAATCGGTGTGATGCATTTTTTTTTTCTGGGGGGTGAGGGTGTGGAGCAGAGGGTGTGTGCGTGCGCTGCTTGAGCTGTCTCTCATGTTCCCTCCTAATTAAACTAAACCCATCCTCCCTTCCTCTGCCCTGTAACTGTTTTGTTTTTCCACATCTTCCCCACCCCCTTCAACATCTTGACTCTCTTCTCTTCCTTCCCCCAGGTCCTGCTCTGCCCCCATCTCATAGCCTTTGCACGCATGACCAAGGAGCAGCTTTCAGCATCCAAGACAGAGGTTGATGGGCCTTTCGTGAGCTACACCGCAATACAGTCTCTGTCTCGCCCAACTCCAGCCTCCTTACACACAGATTCGCCCCCCTTTTTGCCGCCTCACTCTTACTGTTCTCTTCATTTCTGAAGAAATCAAAAGCAGCAAATATATCTCCTGGCAAAAAAAAAATTTTTTTTTTTTTATCCCTCCCTTGTTTTTACTTGGATGGTTAGCATATGAAATTTGGTGGGGAACATAGGTCCTACAAGCACACGCATCTCTATGTACACAAGCATGGGGCATACATAAGAAGCAAACTGAGGACACACAATCTCAGAACATGTAACCAAAAATCATAAGCACACACTTAAATGCAAACTCAAAGCTACCTTTCATGGTTGTATTTTGTAGCACTCTTACACCTGTGTATAAATTAGAAGCACATTTATTGATTCCAATGGCAACGCTGCAAATTAACCCCAATGTGTCTACAACTACAATTTCTTGCCCATTCCTTCTTCCTCCGGCAGGCCCACCAGCACCCTAAGAATGAAGGCAAGCCCACCTTGGCAAGAGAGACTCATCCGTTACAGAAATCTATCCCACTCACACGCGTCTATAAGGTAAAGAGACTCATTAATTCCTCCAGTTACTAAAGCTAAATAAAACATTAAAGTATTCCCCAGACCAGACACCAGATAAAAACCAGACAAAAAAACCACTCCAAACCCAGAATGCAAATAAATTATGAAAAAAAGATCAGGCCTCACAAAGGCATGAGACTCCTCAACGTGCAGCCATGCTCAATGCACTTCTCTCAGCAACTGTGTTCAGAAAGACGTATCTCGCATTCCTTCTGGTACTGGACAGTCCCGCTGGAAATTAAAGAGAGAAATACATCTTGCTAGTAAAGAAATAATAAAGCACTGGCCATCCCAATAGCCAGGAACAGGAAAGCAGCCAAAGCGAAGCACTGCCTTCTCCAGTAACAAGCCACTGTCCAAAATCTGGGAACGCACATGAAGGAAGAACAGTCATTCCCAACAGCACCAGCCATTCCTGCTGTGGCGCACAGCAGATTTAGCAGGACTTTATTGGCAATGGTACTGAAGGCATCTGGAGACCTTACATTGTTCCCAGAGGGAGACACTCTTCAATTTCTGGCACAGATTTCCTCTCAAAAGTTGGGATTCATTTCCCACGACTAATAGCTTTCCAGATCTAAATTAGTCACCCAGATTCCCTTTATCTGCAAAAGACACAACAGGTGCTTCCTAAAGGGCTAGTCCTTGATTTCAATCACACGTCTTACATTTCAAGATAGGAGGAACGCTCCCTGGAGAATAGCCTATTTCTCTTCGCTATTGGAAATACAGACAGTTCACTTTGACTTGACAAAAGTTACAAGTCTAAAATTAGGTAAGTTGAGTTCTGGACCAAGGAAAAATTATATGTGATCTATCCTAGCCTGACAACGTTTATGAAGATCTGAAGCATCTAGGTGCACAAAATTGATCTGCAACAGAAATACTTGTAACTGAAATCAGACACTGAAGATAAAGTTGACTGGCAGCCGACCAAGCTGTCAACAGCATCAAATACAATTGTACAGATGCCTTCTTAAGAAAGGTACCAGAATGATATTCTGCCATCAAGCATATAAGCTCTAAATACTAACAGGAAAGCAGAAAGAAAGACTATGGATCTAATGCCATCAGTTCAATGAGGCAAACAAAACGTATGCCCCCTGAGTTGAATCTCAGCATGTTTGCTGCTCACTAGATGTCAAGCTTCAGCACGTTACATTTTCCACTTTGCCGAAGTACTTTTCCTCTCCCCTTCCATCACCTACTACTTCCACGTCTTATCTAGTTATCTCTCCTTATGCAAAACACAGCCTATGGACCTCCTAATAGACAGATCTCATCAAAATGCTCTTTGATTTTGCACGGAGGGGTCCGTATAGACTGGGCTTATTACCCCAAACAACAGTCAGAGCTCTTGAGCAGGACCTCACTGCGCTCTCCTTCCCCCGACCTTGCTTAGACTATTAAGTGGTTGAGGACAATTCTGCTCCTCCTTGCTGCCCTGGTAAGCCTTCAGAGCTCGCTTATTCAGTAAGACATTTAGATCTAATTTTAGATTTGAAGAACTGGAAAGCTAAAAGGCAATTAGTCTGACTACGGCTATATGAGATAGTAGCTGGGAAAGGAACTGAGACCTCGTGACTGATGGGGTTGGCTATTAGACCACTCTTCCTTTTGAGATTTGGGTTGGTTACGCTCCAAGAGGGATCACTCTCGCTGGGCCACATGAGAACAGAGGAGGGGTAGCAGTGACAGGTACACACGTCAAGTTCCCATTAAAAAGAACACACGGTCATTATGGGAAGCAATGCAAAAAGGAGCCTCACACCTGAATGTGGAAACCATCACAGCACTGACTATCTGTGCCCTGCTCCCCCCGAGAAGAAAGCCAAGCAAGCTCCAAAGCAAATTTGGAGAACGAACGGCTGCAAAACACAACTCAAAAGTTATAGCAAAAATATTATTATGGAAACAAAAGAGCTACAGAGAATATGAGCAAGCAGCTCACAGAAGAAAATGAGGAACCAGGCTCTGCTGCTTGCTTTGATGAGGTTCATCAGAATATTTATAAAGGGGCAAAATGCACTCCTGTGCAATGGTACTGAATGAATATAAACTAGGCTGAATTACGGACAAAACGGGAGGTAACACGTGCAGCTCTCAATATCACACATCAGTGTTTGAAAAAGTCCCAGATTTAACAAAATAACGTAAAGAACATTCTGGATGCCAAGCACTAATAGTAATGGCAATCTATCATTTCGGAAAATCTTTTTCTGTCACCACAGTCTTTCCAAGACCTTATAATTCCACCCTCAAAAAAAATTTAAAATAGCATAAACCTGAAACTAGAACTCACAAACCACGGTGCAACTGGAATCAGAATTACTACCTTCGTTCTTCAGTGACCCCAGAGTGGAGGTGAAAGCACTCAGCAACCTTCCAAAGAAAGATGTAACACAGACTTTCAGACATCAGAGGAACCAAAGAACAGACAATACAAAATTAAGCTCAAGAGCTGCAAAGCAGCCTCGCTCAGCCAGAGAGACCGGCTGCACCTCAGTCATTACCTCCCACTTCTACCCTCTTGAGAGACACGTCACAGAAAAGGAGCCAGAAAACACTTTTAAAGCCATGACCATGGAAAGGCATTTAGAAAAACATTTTGCCAAGCAAGGCTGGTTGACCCTACTATCCTTTCAAATCAACACAGCAAAAACAATTCATTTTCTTTTTAGCCCAGGAATTAGTGACAGTCAAGATGAAGGTATATATAGAGAGATACGTACACACACAGAGCAGGTTTGCTATGAGAAAGGTTCGAGCTCTCATGTCCTATCGCCTGGAGGAGGCCGGGACATTTAGATCGTCCTCCGAGAGGGCCACTGAGACCTTTAAAAAATGACACACAGTTTGGGAGTCCTCAGATTCAGAGAGACAGGTATTCCGGTGGCCTTCTCAACTCTCTCTTCAGTCCTCAAGACAAAACTTCATTGCAGACATGAACTATCCCCTCCTCTAAAAGGCCTCGCAATAGATCTGTGTCAACAGTGATTAGCTGTTGCCTGGCACGTCATCCATTTGCCATTTGTTAGGCCAAACATGCCAACATTGGTAATCTAATCTTTGGCCGGCAACGGCCTCTTCCAGGTTAAATGTATTAAAGGAGTCGAGGAAACCGGGCTTATTTCACAGGCTGTGGCCTGCAGCTTTCTAACATGGCCTGACCCCCCTTCCCGCCCCCTTCCCCTGGAGATTGCAGGGGTCAGGACCTCCACAGCATGGAGCTGAGTAAAACACTAACAGAGAGAGATGAGAGGATATTGGAAACATATTCGCAAGGCCTCAGTGCTTTGGAAATCTGAGAAGAACATGAGGCGTTAAGTTAGAGCTTTCACTGCTGGGTTGTGTGTGTTTTTTTTTTTTTAAAAAAAAACATGTTTCAACAAGAATTTGATAAAGATATCAGTAAGACAAGGTTGAGGGTTTTTAACACAGCAGCAGCAAAAAATGTTGTGCTCTGTTCATGGGAAAATCCAGGCTACAAGACACCTTAACTCACAGCTCACATGTTGGGAAGAGGGATATTTTGGTTTTAAGGAAATACTTCAAGCATAGCAAGTCTATCTTCTCCAGCAAAACCTTTCACTTTTATCTGCCATGGATTCCAATGTATCCAGAGCTAACAGCATTGTTTGGTGGCCTGGCAGGAGGGGTTGTTCCTAGGAATTCTTAAACCTGGGGATTATGTATGTGAAACCAGGAAAAATAGCCACCAGGACTCTGAGACAGGTGGTTTTTTCCCCCCAGAGGTTAAGGGAACTCTTCTAGAGAGGTGCCACATACCTGTTTGCGTGAGACCCCCTGGAGCTCTGTCTCAGGCCCAGGAGCAGAATGAATTCCCTAATGAGATAATTTCACTAATGTTAGGGGTGAGAAATGAACAAAAGGCTTTAACACAAAAATAACATGCACAGGACCAGTACTGAATACCAGAGACAGTCTCTCCAGCAGTCTGGCATAAAATTACAGATGAAAACACTGATGAAAGATTTCCCAGAAAGCTCCCTTTCTTTGAAAACAATACTCAGGATGTTCCACAAACGACCCCAAAAAAAGAGAGATTTTTCTGGCTTTAGTCCACCACAGCAGCCAGGATTGTGTTGGTTCCCAAAAACCTCACGGACATGAGCTGCCCATTCTCATTATTATCACTGCTTTTATTTGCATGTATCTCTCCAAAGATTAGCTTGGGACATGCGTATCCTCTGCCCTGTCAACATCCATGTACTTGGAGGAAATTTCATACTCAGATGCATAAAAACTGTAACAAGTACGCAATGCCCATTGTGAATGAAAGACAACTTCCTCGTGTAGTGTCAAAATCCACACTTACATGGTGCAAGACCTTTGTTTCGAATGCCTCACCACAAAATACTATTCGCATGTTGGAATTTGTACTTCCCTTTGGGAGAAATGTTTAATCAAGCTAAAATATTTGTGGCAAAATGTAGTCTGTTCCTAGACACTGAGAGTTCCCAGATGCTTACCGAATGCTAACTTCAGGAAGCCAATTCCTTCTTTGTACTTTGCTTGGTGGTAATGTGTATTTTTTATCAGTTATTTCTTTGGTGCTAATTCACTCAACATCAAATAGGCTGTTGACACTCGTCGGTGGGGTAGGAAATGGATACAAAGGTGGAACCCATCAGGGAAGGGAGAGCAATCAGCGCATTGGATTGTGCTGGCAATTTGGTGCTGTGCATATACAGAACCTGACACCCAAAAGGAGGCATTTAATACCACTGATGCTAAGTGGAACAGACAGGATATAGCAGCTGCAAGCAAACTTCACTTTCTTTAATCCTGTGTTCCTGCTTAACATCCCCTTTAAGAGAAGAAGGGATTGGGGGAGATGTCCATGATCTGTCTGAAGAGATGACAGACGAGACCGAGGCTTCGGGGGGTTGCTAAAGGACAAAGACTCTGGGCAGTGCAAGATAAGTGCCATCCCATTCACCGCTTGTACTTAGCATAATGGCCCGGTAGGTCAGGCATCCAAAAATCACTATATAGATTTGATTCCCACTGCTTTGACCTGCCCTCCCAAATACCAGTGTTACGAGAACAAGACTTTTCAAACGAGATCATCCTATGATACTCAAATGCTACAAAAAATTTTCTCTGAGTTTTGCACTTTCTGGTTCATGCTCAGAAGTAGAAAAGGCAGAACTGTGTCTAAAAATCACCGTACCTCACTTTTCCCAATTGTTTACCTCAAATTCACAATAAAACTTCACAGCTGAAGGACCTATTTTACCTAGTAAATCCACCTACAACACAGACGCGTAGCAAGGTCCCCTGAGAAAGATCACATTCTCATTTGGGCATGATTCGAAGACCTGAGAGCTCTAGGAAGTATCTCACTTATATTGAGGACTTGGGAGAGACTGCTGCAGAGACCAGCTGAAACACTCCAACCAGCAACCCCTCAGGACAGGTCCTTCCTCGGGTCTGGAATCTGGAGAACACTTGCCTTATTCACATCCCCTTCAAATGACCTGCAAGATCTGGCTACAAAGCTTACCTCTCCCCTAGATTTTATTTCTCCCCCAGAAAGAAAAGTTAAGTGAGTTCAGGAAATGTTTTCTATTTTGGACAATGGTTCTATTTTCCCCATTTACTATATGAATTCTCTATGCAAAGCCAGAGCCGAGCATGACTGTATTTATAAATATGTTTACTTTAATGAATTTGATGGGGTAACTCAACATTTCCTGCTCTGGCCCAAGTCCATCCTTCAAAATATCATTTTCCTTGCTGCTCTCTGAGTTTTTTTGTTTTGTTTCTGTTTTCTAATTGACAAGGGTGAAACGCACTGAAACCTGAACAAGACACAAATCTGAGACCTACTGGTGTCAATCAGGTTTGGCATCAGATTTGTATAAAGATTACCTAAATTAGTGTTTACTGACTGCTGTGCATTTTGAATCAGGCCCTTGAACTGCAGGCATGATTTTTTTCAGAAGGAAGCTGTTTAGGGTTCTTTAGTGCTGTTAAGAAACAGAAAGGGAGCTGCGGTGGTGAATTATTGGTATGACATTACTCTTGGGACCCCAAAAAAGAAATCCTATTAAATAGAGTCCTTGTGATCTCATCACTGTGTATTTCATGACTCTTCAAGAGGTTCTGCTAAAGTCATTCACAGAAAATTTCCCCTGGAAAGGCTCAGGGGAGAGAGGGGCTGGATCACCAGTTGGTCTGTTTAGCATTTACTGCCTCTGAAAGCAAGAGGGTTTTTTTCTACAAGCAGCACCGCTGTCTAAAGATGCATGGAGATTCCTGGAGGAAAAAGAAACTGTAGCCAGGATGCAATATTTCACAACATTCTGCCTTTACAGGGAGCCCTCAGGTCACAGTACACCTTCACATATTAGAAGTATACTACTGACGCTGTTCCCGCTAATAACAATTACTTTTCATATACATAGTTAGCCAAAAGTCACGGTGTGGTATAAAAAGGACACACCCTACTAAATGCCTGAAATCTTAAATAATCATAACCCCTAAGCAGAGGGCCAGAGAGAGCTATCTCTAGGATATTGCCAATATCCATTTCTTACAGGGGAATCCCAAACCAATGCACTCCCTGACGATTAACGTAGAGGTTTTAATAAAGTTCTCCTTTACAAAAGGGTCCCTTGGATAAGAACACTGTTCCCTGCTGATCTAATCCCTCTGGATGTTTTCTGTCTGTTACAGACCCTGACTACTGATCACATTAATTCAGCAACTGTAGGAAATTAATGCTTACCAAGATGTGATCTGGAATCACTCATTCTTCCTCACTTTCATTATCTTTTCTCACTCTCTTTAAGCATACCAGTAAGGAAAAAGTCTGAAATTTAAAACTACTCTTCTTACTGCTTGCACAGCCAAACTCCAGCCTGCGGCTCTCCCCATAGGTGCAACTGGAAGTAGTGGGGGAGGAAGTAAGGACAGTCCCACCTGAGCCTACCCCAACACGACTTTGAAGGCTCAATTTCAAATCTGCGAACCCAACCCTCCTGGGCAGGCTGTGTGCATGCAATAAAGGACCGCTTGGTGGGTTGGAACCCCCAGATTTCAACAAGGAGCCAAGGACAAGTCTCAAGAGACACAGTAAGACACGTCAGGATGAAAATGCGAAGAGCTTTTCCAAAACAGTGAGTTCATTTCCTTGCCAGCTGCTCTGGTACTTGACGAGAACACAGCAGAGAAATCTCAGTTTTATCTAGCTTTATATTCTCTCAGATGACAAAAAAAAAAACATCTCACACTGAAGGAAAATTGTACACCCAAAGAAAAATACGTTTAAAAGCTAAGATTGTTATTATATTACATTCTCTATATAAGCAACACTATGTTTAAGAGCTGTGCGAAAGCTGCAGCTTCGCAGATGGGTATCAGCATCAGGCAGCGCTGTTTCCCCACCTACACCCACAAGTGGCCAGGCTGGTGGCTGCTCCATTCAGGAGGTGCAGGTCTCGCACACCACGCCACCCCAGAAACACGCACAAGAGCAGTTGGCAGGTGAATCTCCATCCCCCCAAGACCCCCAAGCACAGGCGCACAGCCCCGGGGACACTGCCACAAACTCCCCCCACAGCAAACCCTCCTGCGGAGCTTTCCACCCTTGCTGGGAACGACAGAAGGGCTTGGGCGTTAGTTCACTGTCACACACAAAGAGGAAAGCCAAAAGAAGCATTTTTTAGCTGCTCAGAACTGTTTCAGCATATCACTGTTCCATACAGTTTTAGATTAAGTCCCCGATAGAAACATCTCAGTTTCTTCTATATATTTAAAAGAACAAGGTACCTGTAATGTTCTGTACAGAATCCTTTGCAGAACAAGAAAGAAATCTATTTCTGTTCAAGTTTCCTTACCCCGTGGTCCTAGGCTGCAGTGGAGGTTGGGATGACTACTCATAACAGACATGTTTCTTTTTTTTTTGTTTTTTCTCTGAAATTTTCCACAGGAAAAGTGGTGGTGTAAAGTTCAAAGCTCAGCACTACTTGGAGCACAAACGCTCCAAATGGCGTTTGACTGCAGAGCAAATGAAGCACAAACTACTCCTAAGTTTTCTTTGCTCACCAACAGGTATTAGCAGAGCTCCCTCACCGTGACCTCTACCGTGGGAAGTTCTCTCCTGCCACAAGCAGGTGTCCTTCACTGAAACAGTGACATCAAGTGACACAAAAGGCTGGAAGAACTTCAGAAGGAAAGGAATTTGGCAACAAACCATTTAGCCTCCCCTGGCTTTGGGTTTTTTTTTGTCAATACTTAACACTATTAACATATCAGACATAAACAACTTTTCTTAAAAATTCACTTGTCTCTTCAGTTAAGATTCTAGAGCACACGGTATCTCTGGCAAATACAAGCAGTCTTCCAGGAAAACACAGAAAAGGTAACTTCATATTTCTGATATTTTCAAGACACAAGCAACATACAATTTTTTAAAATATAAAACAAACGTACAAACAGAAAACCCTCAGAGGCTTTCAGAAAGCTTCCTAGAGAAGCAAACTAAGGCCAACCTCAAAAAACAAACAAACAAAAATAAAACCGAAAGGGAAGTCTTTTGCAAGTCATCTTCAAGCACATGCCTGCTTCATCGCTGTCGGCACCAAGTCACCATAATAAAACTCTTATTTTCCTGTAACCAGCACCATTTTTCTAGAAACTGTCTCGATTGAACTCTGTCCTGGACTGTAGCTACATCACTCCCTGCTCTCCAGGGGATGAAGGCAGCACTGCAGAGAAGGGAGAGATGTTTTATCTTCATTTGAAAATCACCCTTTCTCTGCAACTTAAATGAAAAGAAGGGAGAAAAACAAGTGTTTCATGCTGGGAAATACTAAGCAAGATATAAAACATAGTCAAAACAATAAAATCAGATTCATCTTTAACGGTGAAATTGTTAGGTTTTTAACTGGATCCAGTTCATATTGGATTTTGCCTTTTGGCTGTCATATAGTGTACAGGCTCCTCCACGTGGGAGCGGACAACAGCTAGTCCTGGAGCGTGATTTGTGTGAGCTATCACGGTAATGAAAACTGGGCCTCTACCCTTTTTTTGGTTTGGTTTTTTTTTTTCCCCTTTTTCTTCTTTTCCTCTTTTTCTCTGGCCAGAGGAGACAAATTTCTCAGTGCTGCCAGTCTCAGGGGTGAACACGGGGAGAGGGTAACACAGGAAAGGAAGGGTAAGATTATAGTTCACGGGGGTCATAAAGTCCCAACAGAACAAATAGGTTTGGGCTGCTCCATCTTAGGCACTGTCTAAAGGACTTTTTCCTCTGATAATCTGTTCCTTCCGGTGAGAGCGCTCCATACGTGAGCTTTGCCCGTAGCTCCCTTCACATCCCATAAGGAAAGACAATATATCCTAAGTACCTTCTTGATATATGGCAAATAGCCGCTTTCAATTTCCAATCACGCTCTTCACTTTTGCCCATATGTTGATTGGAATCTATTCTGAAGATGATGCATATTTATTTTCTGGGCTGGGTACAAAGCGGGGAAAGCTCACAGAAGTTAGCTTTCTGGGGAATTTCAGAAATGGCTCTAAATTACAGCTGAATGGAGGGACCTTCCGATACAAATCGTTCCCCCACCTCGGCAGTAAATCACTTGGAGGCATCTCTCATGCAGCTGTAAGAGGAGAGGAAGGTGGTCTTTCTTATCAGGAATAGAAGTTACAAAATATTAAGCTGAGAAGTAAGGCAAAGGAGGATGACTAAGGAATAAATGGGAAATTTCATCTGCACAGAACAGTCAATTTGCGAAAGGGTCATGATTTGGAGAATGTAAAAGTTTAGGAGAGGAGGAAGAGTGAGAAATCCCTGTACTTTTTATAAGTAGTTTATACAATTTTTAGCAAGGCTTTCTCATTGTATAGTATTTTGTCTTTCCCTGCTATACTGCCTCTCGTAGGAAATTATGACCGGATCTACGGATCGCTCTTTATATTCTCAGAGTGGGGAAGGTACAGAGGAATTTTGTTCTCAACCACTGTTAGTGTGAGGACTGCGATGCTCTTGGGATTATTTCAGCACAGTTTAGACAGGGGACTTTTAATACTCCTGTAAAATTTCCTACAATGTGGCAGGGGCTTTCCCAAACTCCTGATGCTTAGTCTGACGCCATGAGCCCATATCCAAAGAGAGGGAAGTGATGAGACATTTATTCCAACCTGGGCTCCTTATCACTTTGAATCTCATCTAACACTATCAAGGTGCAGAGAGTCTCCCGTTGTCTACAAGAGAAAACTCTTAACAGCTCACAGCCACCAGCTTCAGCGCCGCAGTAAGCCCAAAGTGAAGAACAAGGTCATCCCTCTGAAGGAGACAAAGCCAAGCAACGAACTGAAACACAAGCTCAGAACCCGAGGAAGTGACGAATGTGATCCCAAACACTGTTTCATTTCAGCTTCACGTCCTTTCTTTTTCCAGCGACTCCTGCTCACAGCTGGTCTTATTAGAAACAGTCAAGAGATTTTATTTAAAAAAAAAAAAATCTTGAAAAAGACACTGGTTTTCTTTCTTCTTTGTTTCTTTCACTTAATGTGCATACCTTCAAAAGATTACAATCAGAATCTCATTAGTAATTTCCATCCAATTCAAATTAAAATGTCATTAAAAAACGTTCATTTTGTCACTCATTGTTTTCCTGAGAAGCAAGGGCAACACAGCATTTCACTCACACAGATATCCAACATCCGTATTTGTACAAGAAATCAAAATGTAATTTTGCATGAGCAAATATTGAAACGCCTTAAAATTTGGGACCACATTCATTTGTTAATTTATTATTTAAAATTAGTCAAGCAATTTTTATAACCCTTTTCATGACCTCTAGCTAACAAATGACTTGTTACTAACCCTTCAAACTTTCCACACAATTAAAAAATGATTAACAACTGATGAATGGGCTACAATTGAAGAAATTAGGTTGCAATTAAGAAGACATTTAAATGAATGTTTAAAACTGCTTGGATTATAATTAGAACCAGATCAACTACGAAGGTCACTCCAGAGTGGTGTTCTCGTGGCATCAGAGATAATTCAGCCAATAAAGCTGAGCAGTGAGATGTTAGTGGTCACTGTTGGCACGGGACCGCGCGTGGCTGAAATCTTCCTCAAAGGATTAACGGAGCCAGCCGAAGCCAGGGGCTAATCTTAAAACTGACCCTAGGCCTCGGCCTTGCAGCCGCAGTCTTGTCAGCGGGGTCCTTTCAGAAGCAAGAATTGCTGTATTTCTCTCTTGAGAGCATCTCAGCGTTTTGCCCAGAAAGGAGATAAGAAATACGACGACGCGAGACCAGAAGAGATACCAGAATCTATCAACTTCTCTACGACGCAACACTAGACCCTTCGCACAGCTGTAAGAGAGCGACTGGTCAGATGTTACCAACAATTTTAGCCAACTACAGGAGTGTTTTCAGTCATGGTGACAGAGAGAGTCCTTCATCAACGTAGGGCTGAAAGCACGGTAATTGTACATAAAGTACTGGGAATAGATTATTATTTTTGGCTGTTCTGCCAATCTCAGCCATATTTCAAGGCACTCAAAGGAAAGGATTTTCAATCTTTCGAGGGGGGTTGGACACCCATTTCAAATGACTTAAGGCAGTTTTGAAAGTCTCGGTCAAGAGCTAATACTAAACCACCTCAGCACACTAAAAGCCGTCCCTCACTTTAAAAAAAAATTACCATCAATATACCATCATTTATGCACAGTAATTGCTCTACACAAAGTAAGTAATTACTAAATTCAAGCCAAGAAAATGTAAAGATTCATGTGACAAACCTTTGGGCTCACACAAGAAACCACACAAAACAAAAACTAAGAAACACACCAAGAGAAAACCAACAATTTTGATCATTCATTTTCTCCAAAAAAGTAACCAGCTACAGCACTGCTATCAAAATGCAGGAACTTGTGGAGATAGGCTGTAGTGTTTAGCCTTGGGATCATTCCTTGTGAATGTTCCATCTGGCCCATCACCACTGACCAAAACATCGCCTTTTACTGCACTCTTGTTTCCATCATCATTGCTTCTCCCTCTTCATCACCAAAAAGAAATGACATCACATTTTTTATTCAAATTATTACTCCAGGCAACTTCACCTTCTGTGAATCCTCCCCATTTTTGTACTCTGGGGGACAAGTTACGCCTTTCTTTCGTATTTTGACCAGCTCCCAGCATACAGGCAGACCTTACCAAGCAGCGGGACACGTGGCTGCACCTGGTACCACACCAGAACGGGTGCCTTGGCCAGTCGGTTAGCAGCACACCTTTTCCAAAGATGTTGTATTGGAGCCTCTGACAGCATCTTTAAGAAAGGCTAAAGACTCTGCTGGCGATGTTGACACCTGTCCAGCTGGAGCAGATGGCATGAACAATTCTGCATACTGGAAAACAGTTGCTTCTTAGTCACCTTCAACCCCCGTTTCCAGAAAAACACTGCCTTCTTTTGCACCATGTCCCGTTGATCATTTCATCCCAACCCAGCTCCTCACACTGTAACAAACACCCAAGGAAGGACAACGCAAATGAAACTACTGATTTGTTATTAACAACAGCTCGTGCTTTTTGCCTTACTTGTCACCTCAGGATCTCAAAGTAGATCGCAAGAAATGGGGAAACACCACTACAGTTAGTTCCCCACAAGCACTGACTTACCAAGAAGAGGGAGAATAGGCCACGGCTGACTTCTGCAGCTGCCTTTACAAGAGCCTCTGGATAAGATTTGTTCCATGTTACTCCTTGAAACGCATTTGTTTCTTTTTTCCCTGGACACAGGCTGAAGACTCTTTCTGATATTCAAAACTTGTAAGACTAGAACATTAATTAGCTCAACTACTATGGCTGGGAAGAGAGCAGATGGCAAGTGTTAGAGAGATTTTCAGAGACCGGTGCCTGTGCTGGAAGAGCCCGTCTGAGAGGGCTCAGATAACAGATAAGGCTGGCTGTACATTTTTAAAACTGAGGCTGCATGTATGTGATGTACCGAGGGAACTCTTCAGCCTCACCTGCACGGAGCTGAATGCAGTCCTTGATCTGAGTACCAATTGCCATCGTCGCGCTTGTTGCACAAGACTGAAACAACATTCAACCCAGCTGAGTGGGTTTTGCCCTTAACAGGAAGACTGTTGCAGAACAGAAAAGACAGAGCTTTGCACATTTAAAATGAACAGAAAAAGCTACACAAAGGAGCTGCAAAGCAGCCTGAGGTTTGATTTGAGGAAGCTGAATCTTAAAATGGAATAGAGCAAGGGTGATTCACAGACTAGCACAAACAGGCTTTTCCAGAGAAAGTGGAAACCAGTCAGGTCAGAAATAACTATGGATGCCTTCATTCGCGTATCAAACACGGGAGGAGAACGTATAGACAAGAAAAAAGATACTTCGCTAAACAGAAGGAGATGAGAAACTCTGAAACTCTGTGATGTCCCAGACCTCTTCAAACTCCCATCACCAGCCCTTCTCTGTCCAGAGAATTCAATACTCATTGAATTCACTATTAAATTGCAAAAGGTATATGGGAAAACCAAACAAAATGACCCTTTGAGACCAAATCCAGCGCTGATGTAAAGCCTATGGAGTAGTTCCAGCCTCCCCTAGGCCTGAACTGAGCTCCCACCATCCACTGTCCCTTCTGATGTCAAGTTGATGGATTACAACTTCCTAATGCAGGACTGATGCATTATGACATCCTAATGTTGGGACGATTGATTGTGACTCTTTTTTTAAGTATGGCTTACTAGGCAATTATTGACACCATCCATGCATTAGAGCCCTAATTCAGCAAAAAAGGGCTGACAGGCCAGTGCTGTGGGAAAAGATTAACCTATTCCAAATTTTATAGATCAGGGTGAGACGGGTCTTGTTCTGGGACAGGGCCACCCTCTCATTACAGGCCTTTGGAGACAGCAAAAACTAAACAGTTTATGCCACATCTTGAAGAAAATTGCTTTATCCCTTCACCTTTAAGTGGATTCAGACGCTGCCAGTTGACTTGGGAGTGCTTTGGGGTCAGTGTACACACGCCGGAACATGGAGAGGGGGGAAAAAAAAATCCAAATAAAGGAAAGAGAGAGGTAAAAGCCAATGCTGTCAGCTCCTACCCTCTAACATCTGTGAATAATGGAAGTGCGGAACCAAGGCTGGGAGTGGGGAGGTGAAGGGAGAAAGGGATGGTTGTAACAGTGACAAACAAGTCTAAAGGGACCTCTCTCCTCTCAAATGTCACTGGGGGAAGCAGACAGGAGACGGGGGAGGTAAGGAAGAGAGAAGGTCACGGCTGTAATACCCAGAGCGAGTGGACAATCAAATGTTTGCAGCTGGGCTAGGAAATGGCAATCCAGTTGCAGAGCACATCTGGCTCCCTTGCTGCACGCCATGGGGGCCACCTGGTTTTAATCATGCTGGGATCACCTTTGCAAAACAGAACTTAATCATAGGCCTAGTCCTAGCAATAGTGTTACATCCAGACTTCTCTCCAGGGGAGAAGAGGGCGGGAAGGGGATATAAGATGAGCTGGGGGGGGGGGGAAATATTTCTTCTGTGTTTTGCTCAATCAAACATGGAACTTTTTCAACAATTTCCCCTTTGTTAGGTTAAAGGGAGTAACTTTTGATTTTCTGCCTCTTTGCATTTGATTCCGCTTAGTTTACACTTTCCTTATTATTATTTAGACAGGTTACATGTCTGTGGGTGCTAAAGAGCACAGCAAGTAGAAGAAGCTATTTAAGGAGGCATAATTGTCTTTCTACCCCACCTCTCCCACCAGAGATGGACAAATGCATTGTACGTTGGATTTAAAGGCCTTACACCTTTCCTGGATAGTCTTCAAGAACTCAGCTAGGTGTGCCACGAGGAAAAGCCTCCCTTGGTTCAGAAAAGGCCCAAACAGCATCGTCCTTCACCATAATGGCCACACTGGGTCAAAACAAAAGTCCACCTCATCCACACTTTCCTTCCAACACCGGCTGGTAGCACATGCCCTGGAGAAAGACTGAAGAAACTACAAGTACCGAGTAACCACCCTTGGCACCACCTGACAGGTTTTATCCATCAAAATTTTAAAGATGTGCTTTCTCTCCCAGATTAATTAAAATCAATCTACACATTTTGATCTGAAAATGTTGAGGGGGGGATGGGGAAGACATGTTAATCTAACCTTGGACATGGTACATCCTGAGAGGACCAAAACCAGTTCTGCTGTTGCAAAATACCCATGTCATTTGCTCTTCTAGTATCATCTAGAATCAACCCATGTCAGTAACCAAACAACAAAACCCCAGCCCTCTTCTTCACCTTCACTTTCTAATCTCCATCATTTCTCATCTCTAGAAAAGAAGCATCTGAGCAGCCTGTGATAGAGGTCATGAGAATCTTGGACATGGCAGAAAATAAGCATTCGTTGCTTTTTCGTAATACTTTTCCATCATAATTTGAGGGAATCAGATGGAGGCAGCAGTTGACAGAGGGTCAGAATAACAAAAGCAGCACTTCTTTACACAGACCGTTGTTAAGCGAGGGAACTCATTGCCACAGGATGTGACACATGGCAGAAGTTTACACGGATACAGGCGAGATCAGAAAGGAGGGAGAAGAGGCAGGAATCAGTCTTTAAATGAAAGCATTCTAGGGGCAGAGACAAAGACACTGGAAGCACAACATCCCTAAACAAAAAGCAAACTTCTCATTCTTGTTGACTAGTTGCTGGGGCAACAGTAGGTTGGTTCATAAAGCCAAGGTCTCAGCTTTATTTCTTTCCCTCCACGTAGAGGAGAAAACATGTTATTTCTAAGCAACTCTCACTTGAGGCAACTATTGTATTAAAAAAAAAGAAAAAAAAAAAAAAAGAAGAAAGAAATGCAAAAAAAGATTCATTAGGCTAGCAGATGTTTCCACAAACGTAAAAACCCTCAGTTCAGTTCCTTACGGTCCATTCTGCATTGCAGGACTGAGAAGCAACTCTGGATGTAAGCGTGCATGAAGACACGACCTGACAAGACTCAGGATGTGCACTTTACCCCTTCTGGTAATGGAAAGGAAACCTCAAACCTTCAGCCTTACTTATCAAATGCTTCAAGTAACTAACCTTTCTGCTAAAGTTAAGATCAGCTCATGAATAATCTTCTGTGCATGTAGTTCATTTTGTCACAGACACTGGGGTTAGATTCACTGGAATGCTTCAGCTACCTCACACTGTTGTCACGCTGCAACGGAGCTTTAAACTCAGCTTAACCACACCAACCACAAGTTGTTTTATATCTCATTAGAAAAATGACTTAATTTCCGGTGTAATCTTGTACAGGAGCTCAAATCTGCAACAGCAACAGCATCAGTATTGTAATATAATCTAGAAGTATTATAATAAAAATAAACATAGTCAAAGAGTATTTTACACATGTTAATTATTACTAGGGGAGAAAATCCTGTCAGGTAGGTATGCGATAGTAATAGTTATCTTATTTTACAGGCAGAGAAACTGAGCCAGAGATTAAGAAGTTAAGTGACTTGCCCAAGGCCATGAAGAGAAGCAAAGTTAGAGCAAGGCCTAATAAGCAGGAATTCCCAGCAGCCCTGCAGGCTACAAGGCCATTTTCTATGCACCTTTTTCACAATTCCCAAATCGGTTCCACTTGACTCCAATGGCTGCTGAAGAGATTTTCTGATAACAAGACCCGCCTGACAGAGAATACATAGGGAGTGTGCAACTAAGACTTAAAAACTTATCTTGATTTTTAGGAGGCTGCCTGCACATTCTTTCCCAACTTCAGCTTGGAAGTAGTGTGAGAGCATCCAAAACGTCCTGACGCAGCAAAAAGAAAATTATCTGCTTTCTCTGTACCCATCCAAAACAAAGCCCTGGAAACAGCCTGAGAAAAGACCTGATGTTTTGCTAGCCAGCATATCACACTAGTCTTTTTTAACAGTCTTTCCCATCACAGCTGCTTTTGCGCTGTAAAATGATAGGAAGGGAAGACAGCGACTGCTAACGTTGCTTGGAAACACAAGGCTCGCTGTGCCACCTGCAGGGCTGGCTTGAAAAGATGCCTGTTGTAGGGATTAGCACCATCTCAGGAGTCAGGAGCCACCGTTTCTACCCAGGATGGAGCAGCTTTGCAACATCCAATTAGCCTGGTGAGCAATTATAGAACGATGCTGTCTCATTCCATTGGGATGTTTCACTCCATTCCTGCCCAGGCTCACCTACCTGGGAAATTTATGTCCTGTTGAACAGGGGAACCTAAGAAAAGGAAACACAGAGGAGAATCAAAAGCAGAGGTATAGTTTAGATACAAGTTCTGTGGGACCCTCTCCTACCTGTATCTACCTCCATTTGTCTCTGCACTGAGCTGCAGTTCTTCCCCAGGACGTTCGCGTTATGTTTTGCTTCTGATTTAACGCAATTATCTCCCCGTAATTAGTTACTAGTATTTCTCCAAATGCACACTTTTACCCAGTGTTTTGCTGGAGCGAATAACCCAAACACAGCAGTTCAGGATTTGGCCTAAATATATACCTAAACTAATCTTGAAAAAGATGAAAGTTTTTCTGGATGGTTGAAAAGATATATTCCATTTTGGCTGGGGCTTGCTTTGCTTTCTTTTTTGGTTGTGAGAACCTAGAGTGGAGGACAGCAGCAGTCAGAAGCTGAAAGGGATCTATTAAGTCGTTGTGCCTTTGCTCATGGTGACATATGCTGGACAGGCAGTCCAGAATAATGAAGTCCTCTTCATTTGATCCTTCTGCCAACATATGATTATTCCCCAACACACTGATTGTTAGTGCTTTCTGCAGTGTAGTTTTAAACGTCCCAAGAGATAGGGTTTCTACCGCTTTCACTAGAAAATCGTTTACATAGCCTAGTAGATTTGGCCCCTGGGGAGACTTTTTTATTGTGTTTGGTTTCACTAAGAGCCTCGAAGGTGTTGGTCAGTGATTGATTATTGTTTGTATTGTGGTAGCACCTAGAGGCACCAGCTGAAACTGCAGACCTGTTGTGCTAGGTACAGTACATAAGCAAAGTGAGGAACTGTCTCTTCCCCAACACCTTGCGGTAAGAAGAGTTCAGCCAAGCAAAGAGGCACAGAGAGATAAAATGATTTACCAAGACCCAACAGTGGCGTGTAAACGCAGTGAGGAGTGGAAAAAAGTTGCTATAAATCTGAGTCAATTCCTGCATTCACACCTGGACACAACATCCAGAACAACACCTTGAACACCCAGGTGATATGCGCACACTCATGGGAGTGGGTTCTGATGAAAGCAGCACAAAAAAAAAAAATTATGCTACAAAGTGAAACAATAATCCCTTAAAAACTAAAACCCATTAGGAATAAGGCTTGTTTTACATTGCTCCGGTGCTTCAGCAGAAACCCCTTGCAAACAGGTTAAGCCTCCACTGCACAATTTTCCCTCGAGCCATGGTGAAAACAGTGAGAATTCTGAGGACAGTAACAGAAATGGAGACAAATAAAGAAAGTATCAAAGGTTAAGCCACCAGAGGAGGTTGCAGGAGGCGGCAGATTACGTGATTCTCTTGTATTTTAATTCAATTCTTCCCTTCCCGCTTTAAACGAATCCTCTCTTTCGGAAACCAATGGCCTCCTTCCCATTTGTTCTCAGATGAGGTTTATTATGAGAAGCAAGCACCCAGACTAAACCGCCATTCCAGAGTGAAAGCAAACCATTTGTTGACTTCTCAAATGGCAAGGGGGACATAGGCATCAAGATCAAGGTTAACACCTTCATTCAACCAGGCTCTCCATTCAGTTAGGGCATCACTCAACAGCTCTGCAAACAGAATCCACGATCTCACTGATTTCGTTACTTTCTTCCTTCCCTGTGCAACCCTTATTCACAGGCCATCAGAGAACAGAAATACAGTACCACTTCTGAAGAATAAAAAAAACAAAAAAAATTACTACACTGTGGTGTCTGTTAATCTGATGGATGGTTAAAACAGAAGTGAAAACTTGAGATGCATAAATAACTGATTTTGCATTTTGCTTGCATTATAGAGAAATGAAGGAAGAGAGATTAGTTGGGCAGCAACCCAAAAAAAACGTATTTTTTTCAGTGAACTGGAAAACAAAAACAAGGAACATCATGGCCTCAAACAAGACATTTAATTTGACCCAAGGAAGAAAAACTTTAACACTGAAGTTAATTTCTAAGTTTCTCATTTGAAACAAAAATACCAAGCTGCTTTTTTTCTCCCAGTGTCCAAGTGTTGTGACTATTTGCAAAAACTAGTAGCAGCACACATTGACTCTGCTTTAACCAATGTATTTCAGCACCTATTTGTGAGATACGTCATCTGACCCAAATCTGTATTTCCTGAGGGGTAAAGAAAAGAGGAGAAAAGAAGAGATTTTGGCCAACAAGTGCCTCAGCTTTGGTCAGTACCGATCGCACTTGCCTTCCCCACTACTGGCACAGCCTTATGTTTGTTTACTACACTGTAAAGCACAAACACAGTGACATTCAAAAGACCCTCTCTCCCCAGGAAACTAAACACACATTCATTGAACCTATCTACGTTCCTGCAAACCAACAGGCTTTTTTGGGCTGCCCCTGATGACACCCCGCTGGACTTGCCTGCTGTCCTGCAGCAGCCATTCTCCCAAGGGGGTGGTCCAGGCTGGCTGCAGTTTTGCTGGCATCAAACCTCACCGGCTACACCCAAAGTTTTCTAATCGTTAGGTCCTGCATTTCCCAATCGCATTCACAGGTATCTTTCCCCAAGAGCAAGGAAAACCAGAGAACATGAGGATCTCGTCAAAAGATTAAAGCTCCATTTCTTGTGTCAGTATTAAGGCAGACTGGAGAGGACACCGGGGCATACACTGAAATGAGCCTGAAAATGAGCCCCAGTTTAGCCTGAAAGTTAGGGTAGGACCGAATGTGTGTTAAGGGATGCTTTTACTCCCAGTGTCTTTTCTCCTGTGATTCATCCTACCAGAAGCATCTTGGGAGAATGTACACAGTCCCAGCATATGCCACCATCACTTGGATCCTCCTGTCTCATTCTTGAGGTCTGTTTATGAGGCTGAGAAAAGCTATCACAAAGCCCACCATAATCCATGGTCTGTCTAAAATATCCACAAGAGCCCTCCTGAGTCACGAAGATGACAAATGTGTATCCAACAAGGACTGTTCTCCACTCCTTCAGTTTCAGCAATTCAAGATGAACACTTAGAGCATCATGACCCTGTGAAGCCAAATCGTGTGTCCCTTGAGACCATCTCATTCCTTTCTCGCTCCCCCTCCAGCCCCCTCATCAAATAAAGCCAAGAGTACGTGCGTCATTCTGACACATACCCTTCAGGAAGTGATGGGAATAGGATAGATTTTCGTCCTCCTAATGCCCCGACTGTGTCCCTACAGCACGAGGTCCTTCATTCCCACAGTCACAGGCCCCCTCTGCTCCAGCGCCGGCCGGTAACCTGAGGAGCCATGACCAATCTGATGTCGGATTAGCATCGCTCTGTGACACTGTCAGCAGCATTTTGCTGGGCTCTTTAAGAGAATATCCTGCTGTGATTCACAACAAGCCTTGTGTTTGGGAGACACAGAGATCTCATCCAGCAAATTGAAACACGCTACAGTGAATTTCAGTATTTCTGCTTGGAGGTCTCCCAGGGACTGACCTAAATGGCGTGTGCTATATCAAGAGTAAAAGCCACCTGCTACAAAAAGCCTGGACTCGCACCACCGAGACCCACCTGTGACAAATGAGCAGAACCGACTGCGCGAGAGCGACTGGGACCGGGCTGGAACCACAAAAGCTGCTTCTCAACCTCTCCACAGTCCGGCAAAGTAAGAAATAGGTTCACTTCACCGCAGCAATTTGTCTAAAACATGTTGGGTCACGTATCAGTAACTCTTCGATACATTCTGCATTATTCACTGACACATATTTGTTATCTTAATTACTAATTACAAAATGTGGGATGACTCATTTACAAGATAGGTTGGAAAGACCACTGGTTTTCCCAGCCTTGCCAGCTGTATCGCTGGATGGCTGCTAGTTGTGTGCACAGCTGGAACGAACTCCAACAAAAGCCTGCTGCTCTCAAACCTTCTCACTTCAGCCCGTTTTATCCGCTCTGTGACAGACAAAGCATCAGGTACCAAACCACGAGCAGATCGGTGAGCTGAAACTCACGGAAATATTCATAACACTCTCGATGTGAAAAAAACACTGAGCAGAGTATGAAGGAATGCAGGAATTATTTGCATTTTTGCTTGACGAATACCATAGTGCCAGAGAAAAATGCTGCATCCCTAACAAGCAACAGCAGAAGTGAAACAGGCAGGGGGAAATGAGAAGAATGTAATTGATTTCACTGCAACATGCCAAGAATACCAGGCTTAACACCTCTTTTCTTGTAAAATGGGTTTTGTACGTCCTCAAACGTCAGAACCGTGGTTTTACATCTCCTTGGGAAGTCAATGCTTAGATCAGCACAGCGCTTGCTAAATCCAACACTGAAAATTGCTTCCCTTTTAACAGAAAGCACAGAATTCCATCAACTGCCATACTCTGGTCGCTTGCTGTAGCAACATTCTCCACAGCAAACCCTCCTAGGAACTCACTGCTAAACCGGGTCCTGCTTAGTTCGCAGAAGCCACCAATATCCAAGCCCAAGGTAATATACCTCCAAACGCATTTTGATTACACCAAAAGAACAAAACCGCTCAGCTGTGCTGCGTCTCCTCCTTTTTTCTCCCGCTGGCCTCCCACATTACAGATTAAAACAACAGCGCATCTGGCATTTGCCGAGCGTCAAATACTTCTCCGAGACCTCCTAGAACAAACAGGCCCTGGCTGCCTTCCTCCGAGCTGCTGATAGGTCTCCAGCATTGTGCAAGGGGTCAGACTTCGGAACTGTCAACAGCTTCCTAATGTATGCTCTTTCTCCGGGAAAGGGGGTCCCAGGTTTTATAGCCTAATAGATTCGTTAATCAGAACACACACAGGCTAGGAAAGCCACTGTTTGTTTTCTCTGACAAGTTTGGCATTTTCCTCCTGGGAGCCAGGAAGCTTTAAAGGCATAAGACTCTCCTACTTAACTGGACAAGAAAACCAGTCTGGACAAACTGAGACATGTCATTGTGGCTGCTTAATTCTGAGCCAGAAGGTGCCATTTTAGAGACTTTACAACAACATCAATGTCAGGGTAAAGGAAATTAAATTCCCCTCCCTCTCCTCCCCTGACGACTCCATTTTCTCCAGGCTTCCCCTCCTGTACCTAAGGACAGAGTTTGGCCCATCACAGGCACAATCCACGTGATTATACTGAGGAGAATGATGTTCCGTTCAGAAAGCTGTTCCAGAGGGAGGGCTTAAAGCAAAGCAAGACCGTCTTGTGCAACAGTGGCAACATGCCCACAAACTGCTGCTGTTCACTCACGACAGCGGTTTAAAACACAGAAACATGAAATGGCAAAGACAGCGAGTAAAACTTCTAAATGAAACTACACACACACCTTCAAGTTCGCAGCTCTCAAACTGTGATGTAGACTCTGCCATCGCAATAAGGACTTACTATAAATAACCCACATAGAATCACAAAGGGGAATTCCAAGTGTTTCCGAGGCTGTGTAGCCCGCCCACTAAAAATAAAAAGAAGTATCTTAAATCCTAGAAGCTGACACAATTTATTACACTTTCACAGTCTGGATGAGACAAGACAATTGTATTCTAAGATTTTATGCCATCGAGAAGAAGGAACCAACAGGGGGATTTCAGTAAAAATAATTTCAGGCTCTTTCCCTCATGTCCTGATAAACAGTGAAAGTTCCCCTCCTATGAAACCATTCCAGCATCAGGACTAAATCCCCTCAGTCTGAAGGGACCCCTTGCTATGTTCCCAGCACAAAACAAATGTTACATTCCACATGGAGCATCCAGCTCAGCAAGTCCCCAGGCCACTGACTCCCACCACCCGAGTGTTTGTACCAGGGCAGGGGGTCTTCAACGCTTTTCCTATTTCTTAAACTGTTTCTCTAAGCACTGCTGTAAGGCACTGCCAGAGACAGCTTCTGGGGATGGATGGATGGATCTTCGCTCTAATGCTGTCTATCAGGTGTGAGACCCTGGCTCATGGGCACATTCCCATTTTTCCTTCATGCTATTCCTCCGTCCTTCTTCCCTTTGACTGCAATCCCATGGTCTGCACAACCTCTGCTGGCTCTGGTACTCCAGCTATTAAAACACGGCATGATAGGTACGGCCGAGATTAAGAAAGTGCTTAGTCCAACAGCATTTCCTTGCAGGAAGAACATTCAATTCTCCTTCTTTAGAAGGGAAACTAGCTTTACTTTTGGTTTTTAAGCACACCACACACACCCCCGGCCAAGTCATACAGTCATTTCTGCTGTCACTGGTTGAAGCAACGCTCCTATCTTGCTGAAGTCAAAGTAAGTCCCATTGAAGTTACAATGAAACACTGTGCTTAAGTGCTTTGCTGAATCAGAGCCATCGTAACTATCCATTAGGCTTTGATCTGGTTAATGTTTGTCCAAATATGGCCCCACGACGGGAAAGCAATGAACCATTATTAAAAGAAGGAAGGACAGCTGGAATTATTTTAGTGTACAACTACATGCACAAACACACACCAACTAACAGATTGAAAAGCTGTTCTTTTCATTCCTCAAATTATGCTTCTCTCATTCCCTTAGTCACAAAACTACTAATTAGGGTCTTATTTTTGTTCCCCGTCCCCCTTAATGTACTCGGTGCTCATCCAATTTACACACAGTTTATCTTGGCAAAAAAAGAAAGGGAAGGAGAAGAATCCCTGCGCAGGGGCGGAGAGGGGAGAGGTGTTTGTTTGAGGGGAGTCACCGCAGTCATCACTCAGTCACTGCAGAATTGAAGAAGGAGAAAGACTAAGAAGGCTTAACTCTTCATGCTATTAATACATGATAGAGATATGATGTGTATAACTGAAAGGCAATTAAGTAAATACTTGCCTCTTCTTCACTCATACACACAAATCTATTCTTTCCATTTCTTAACAAAAAAGCTGGCCTGTTCCAGTCCAGTTTCTTGAAAAGCAGGTTAGTTGCCAGAACATGCAGAAAGACGACCTCTCAGCACAAAATTAGAAAGAACTGACTACACCCATGACAGCAAGCTAAAACAAATGCAAGGTCCATCCTCAGTGAAGTCAGTGACTTTCTTCCTCTTTCTGAGCTGAACCTTCCCCACCATATCTGAGGTTACAAAAGTCTCATATCATGTAATATGCTTACACTTTATTGATGATGAATTAATAGACATCCGCCACCGCACACTCCTAGCCTCTAGCTTGCATGACAGCGCTGACTAAGAAAGGAGCCAGATCTACCTTCAAGCGTACGGGCGGCTCCAGCACTTCCAGTTGATGGACTGCAGCAGAAGGGCACCATTCTTTTCTAAATCTTCCTGAGCTCTTTCTCCAATGACAGGAATGGAGGACTTCAATTCACCTTTGCCATTGCAAAGATACCGTATGTTCTGTTTGGACAGCAGAGGTTTAAGAGATAAGCAAACTGACTTTGTGTATGTTCTGATTAGAAAACACAAGTAAAAAGGCTCTCTTGATCTGCCTGATTAGGCTATTATAAATAAGACAGACATTCTCTTTCAAAAACGGTCTTCCATTCATCCATAGTTGATAAAGAGCAGTTTTTCAGAGGTACGGAAGACTAGCCATTTCTGCTGGCGTCAGTGAGGGTTGTGCGTCTGTGAGTGAAGGTGATGTACAACCATGTGTGGATACGTGTATTCCGCCCAACATACTTCTTTTCAAATGGAACCTCGTAACACTGCTCCACCTCAAGGAAACATAAATATCAAAGGCAAGCTTAACACTAGCGTGAATAAAGCAGCCGCGTGCCCTAAGTTTGGCATGGACAGGAGGCACCACCCTGCCCGTTTCCTGTTTTCCACTAGAATTAGCGCAAGGAACTCCTGTCCCCTTGCCCGAATCCCATCCCAGCAGCCGTGCTTCAAAGACACTGCCCTGGGGATAGGAACTTCAGCACACGCAAAGCAGGGACATCCCACATGAGCTGCACGTGGCCCGTAACAAAGCAAGAAGGGAGACTTTGATTTCACAAAGTTCACAATGGCACACGACCCTGCGGCCAGGGCTCCTAAGGGGCGTTGGCAGACCTGAGCGTGATCTTCAACTTCACCAGTGACCGACTACTGGAGGCTGGGCCTCAACAGCTGTCAAAGGAGCACAACGCTTCTGGCCTCATTTTTCTCAGACTTAGTGCCCCATCTCCAGACCGGGGAAATAGCATCACTTGTACTACCTGTGTAAATGCTTTGGAAAGCCAGGGACAGAAATGCTAAACTTTCACATTATCTCACTGGAAGTCTGGAACCTATCTCACCCTTCAAGGGACAACCATCCAAGTAACGCTGGTGGAGCAGACACCAAACCATTCCACAATGCATCCTTACTTAGAAACCAAGCCCCACCTGCCCCTCAGCACTGCTGGGTTTGACACAACTCCAGCTAAAGCAAATGGAAAGACTAGTCATTTCCAGAGGAACATAAAAAATTGGTTTACAGATCCGTCCCACAGTTTATTGGTTTCATTAGATCCAGTCTAATCTGATTCATTTTCTGTGACTTTTTTTTTTTTAAACTTTTTCCCATTCAGATTACAATTCTTCCATTTCAAAACAGAACAATAAAACAAATTGGAAAACCCTCTTCCTCTTTTCTAACACTATGGCTTATTCTAGTAACCTATTTTTAGACCTCTGACATGTATATAAAAATATATGTTCCCAGAGGAATTTCATACCATTATGCAATGTGAACTTGTTAGAGCACTTACTAATGACACACCCAGATTTATTGCTTCCCAGGCTCCATCTACAGTTTATTTTTTGATGTAAAAAAAAACAAAACAAACCCATAGCAAATAAAAAGGCACATATTTGTATGTTTGGCTAAAAAAAAAAATAATTTTTTTTTATAAGCTGTGCACTGATACAAGATTTATCTTCTTTGTACACAGCTTTTAGGCCAAACCCTCTTCTTTTTATGGAGACTTGATAAAAATCTAGCTATGCCAGTATTTTTGAAACAACCTCTTTCTAGCTTCTTTTTGTGCTGATGAAAACCTAGCCTGCATAGCAAACGAAGAATTTCCCCACAGAAATATTCAAGATTCTCAAAACCACAAGATCCGAGTACATCTTGACAGATCTGAAGACCTTGATAAATGATTTATATACGAAGGTGCCACAATTTCGTGACACCTATCTGTTCTGCCTTCCTGCAAGTATTTTCAAACATTTCGCTCCTGATCTACAGGACCGAGCACATCTGAAGGATAAGCTGTAGTTTCAAATAAAAACTTGGTATCAAAATCTGATTTCAATGGAAGAAAATGGACAAACCATGGAGAAGGAAACATGTACCCAAGACGATTTCTCAGTTCTTGATCAGATAGACCAAGATGGGACGGACAGATGGATGAAGGAAGGGAAGAAAGCAAGCAAGGAAGGAAAGCACTTACCATGGACAAGAGGCCCAAGCTCAGCATCCTTGAGGGGCTGGTCCTAGGAACAGAGCACTCACCATTCTTTGGATACCAACCGCATGTGATGGGCAGTAAGCCTGGACAGGAGAATTTATGGGTCCATGAGGTTTTCACAAGCTTCCAGATGTTTCACTGCCATTGAAGACAGCAAGAATGAGAAATCTGTGTCTGAACATTTACCTCAAATGGCTATATCTGCAAGGACCGTACGTCCCATTTCATTTGTATCTCACTTGGGGTATTGCTGCTGTTTACTTTTAGAATGCGCTCCTCGGTTCTCTCTACTTGGCCGCTAAACAACGCTAAACAGCAGGGAGCGTAAAGCTGCAGTCCAGTTTAAAAGCTTGTTTAATCTTCAGCTCATGTGTAGCATGAAAATGTGTGTCCACATTGTTAAAACTGCAGATAAGCAATACTGAAAAAATCAAGCCTTTTTCTATGCATAAAAATACACGAGTGGAGCTTCTCTGCAAACCTCTTCTCAAAGAAGGGCTCTACAAAATTGGCTGTCTCCGACATTTGTAGTACTCACAGCCACCCTCGCTCTCACTCATTTGAACCCTCTCTCACAAAGCAATGGATACACTCTCTAATCCGTAATACCCTTTAAGGCCTTTGGAGTAGACAACTGGCAGTGCCCAGCTCATCGTCGGCTTTACCTTAATAACAGTACTACCCTGAAAATATCTAGGAGTAGGAAGAGCATCTTTCTAGGAAGCATGAATCCTATACGCAAGATCTTCATTCAAAAGGAATTTGGCACCCTATTGAATGTCTCCTCCTGGCCAGGTCTCCAGGTCAAGTACTGCAAGCTGTGATAATGAGCCTTGATTCTGACAATTCTGACCAGTAGCTGTTGTCATCCTGACTGCTTATAAACCATCAAGACGACACTGAATGATTTAGGCAGGGTTTATTTTTGGTATACAAATGTAAAGGAAAATGTAATTCAATGTCACAATGTCTGCCACAGTCTCCAAGGAAATCTGATTTGAGAAGCACATGAAGAATCTCCCCAGCCCAGAGCGTGCTTTCTCTAACCAGATTTCCCTTTCTCAGTCACTCAGGTAGGATTTTGGGGGCTTTTTTTCTTTCTTTCTTTTTTCATTCCAGAACCCTTAAAATTCCACCTTTCCTACAAAAGATTTTCTGCCCTGAGGAAAAATTCTGTCATGAATTGATGTGTACATTACGTCTCAGTATGTGAATACCGACCAGAAGCAGCTGCCTGTAATGTACCAACAGTGGGGACAAAAGAAAGGTGGGGAGGAGGAGACACAATTGAGTGAGAATATTAACTCCAGCCCTTTTCTTTCTTCTTTTGTTTTCTTCTGGCCCCCACCATTTAAATCGCACAAACGTGCCTGCACTTCAGATGAGTTACACCCTGTTTACATCCCTTTGCAATACATCTTCAGCAATGCCAGTACGAACCGGCATAGCTGTCACTGCAGCCTCCGGGAGGGATGTGGTTCTACAGGCTCCAAGCCGGGAGGCTTTTAAAAGTAGCCCACAGTATTCTGTCAGAAAGAGTCAAGTAAGAGACAGCCTGTGCTAGGCTGGAGTGGTATGTAAGACGCTAGCCGTTTTGAGAAGGCATTACCCAGCAAGAGGAGAAAGCCATGATGTTAAGGCCTTAAACTGGACGTACAGCCTAATTTCAGCTCTGTCACACAACGTGTGTGACACTGAGCACATAACTGACTGTTCCTCAGTCTTCCTAGCTGTGAAATGGCAGCAAGAATCTTACTTTTGTCTTTCTAAAATGTGATTTTTCCATTTTTGAGACCGTCACTCACTCTGGGTACACATAACAGGGACTTGACCTTAGTTATGGCTTCTAGTCGCTATTGTAATAACTTGATATTGTAGCGTGTTCTAGGATAGTTCTAAGATAGTTCTAAGAGACACTTGCCCATACTTATCCAAAGTTTGTGCGGACAGCTGACGGCTACAATTCACAGAGAACTTTTCAAAGGTAAGTAGAGACTCCAAACGTATGGATCCCTTTGTCAGCTCAGCACTAACAGCTGCAACTTAAGAGCAGTGAAAATAATGGCCACAGGATCACGGTGCTATTCGAATTAGCATCGCTAAGTACAGTAGTGGAAAAGACATACAGAAAAAGAGCAAAGCATAAACTTGTCAAGTGCAAAAACTATAGTATGGATTCATGTTCCTGTCATTTATATCTTATTTACGTTCTTGTTAAGTTATTCTACAGAAGGATTTTTAAAAGTCTAGAAGGAAGAACACTGCCCATTTATTACTCTATGTCATTTACATATTTATCTATTGGCGTTCAACTGAAAAGCTTACTCATTTAATTCATATGAAATCCTACAGAAATGTTTCAGAACATTATAGAACTCCAGAAGTATCACCACTAAACGTCTGATAAAATCTTCAGCCGAGTCACATCACCAGTAAAGTTAAGCTGAAATGTCTTTAAACCAGCAGAAGATGAGGCTCAGGTAAGTCAGGTCTCCACTGTCATTCTGCTGGGGTACATCATTTAGCTCTGACAGTGTGACAGAACCACTCTCCTCCTGAGGTCATCACTCATATTCCATCATCACTGCAGGTCCATCCTACCCAAGAACTGGAGAGGCCGCATGTTCTTATAACACCTTGGACAATGAGTGTGAATCTGAAAATTATGGGTAAAGCCCAGAGATCTATTAAGCATCACTGGTTCAACAGAACTGAGAGACTGAGATTCAAGTTTTTGCGTCAAAGGCTGCAGCAGAATGGGAGACCCACACTGCGCTGTATCCTATCCAAAAATCAATCAAGCGTAAAGCTTCATAAGTTGTGACCAAAACCTTGGGCCATCTGACCCTCTGATGCAAGGCAGATGAATTTCCTCAGGGCAACACAGTAACATCCATTTTCACTTCTCTCAGCAGCATCCGAAGCCCAGGCAGCAGCACAGCACGGCTGGACTCCAGGACCAGACTTTCAAACAAGCTCAGGGACAGAGATTCAAGCGTTCATCATCCAAAATATGAGTTGCTATTACAGAGTTCAGATCCTCTTGAGCACTGAAGACACTGCGTTATCTAGGTGAGAATGACACAACAACATTGAGAACATTAAAAGTCTAGTCTCAAGTGCTCAAAGTGGTGTGCTAAAATATTGACCCGTTGTATTACTCATCTTCTCCCATTTTTTCAGGCTTAGGAGAAGACCTCATGCATTCAAAGAATTCATGAAAGGAACGAGAACTGCAAAAACTTCCCATCCATCCCACCAGTAGATACGTCTTACTACCAGAACTGTTTATGATTTTGAACGCTGAACAAATGAGGCATAAGAAGTAAAAGAGAAAGAACTCAAGAGAAAAAAAAAAAAAAAAAAGGGCAAAGAGATCACAATTTTTCTACACTGAAGTCTGGAGAAATTTTGCTAGAAGGAAAAGGCTCTGGGCCAGTAGAACAGTCGCACGCTTTTTTTCAACCAGTCATCAGGATTGTTATTACTAACTTCAGAGGAAACAGCGCTAGGCTTATATCCCGGAGCCTATGCTGCTTTTGGTTATACTATTATACACTTCACCATAAATCAACCATCACCAAATTTAAAACAACTCTGAGTGGTGAGTGTGGAGCAACACTGCACAACCACGTAAGGAAACGCAGGCACAGACAACCTATTGACGCAAGCTCTGTTTTATGCAAATGCAGGACATGACACATGCAAAAACTAGGAAAAAACCAGTATGATCACAATACTTCCCTTGTCACTGGGATGACATTTACTCCCAAGCAGCCTTTACGATGGCACCAGAAACTTACTTTGCCCTAGGGTGAGAAGGAAACATCTAATTAAGCAGACTCAAAAATCTGGTTGTCAGGACTTAAACCACACTTTACACTAGGCAGACAAAACTCCTGCTCTTTGCAGGAGCTTCAACAAGACCGGACCAGAAAGGGGTCCTAAAAACCAGCAGAAGTGGAAGATATCAAAAAAGAAACAACAGGAAAATTGCTCAGTTAAACTGTCCCCTTTTTTCCTCAATAAAAAGTCTTGTTGAGTCTCTCTTTTCCCCCTCTCTAAGTTCATTCTGATTCAATGCTTGCTGAAGCTAAACTTTCATTAGGCTTTGCATCCTGCATGCTTAATCCTTTCTTGAGCTTTGTCACCTGGAAGATGAATGTTTAGGGGGTTGTAAGCAGTGAAGAGGACATCACAACCCACGTGATAACTAGCACGCTGTGACAGCAGAGAGAATTCTTCTACTTCTAAGACTGTCGGCACTCATTTTTCTCCTGCCTCTACGGAAACCTCTACAGATACAAAAGTAAAGTCCACAGCCAGCGTAAATTCTCTGCATAAACCTGGGATTATTAAGGACTTTTGCAACACAACCACTTGTAACTGCGTCTCCCCCCTTGAAAGACAGATCCTTGAAGATCCAAGACAAGATAGTCACAAACCTCTAAGTACTATCTAAGGCTATCATAAAAGTTTATGGGCCACACCCACATAAGCCATAATTCTGATCCCTATCCAGATTGGCTCCAGTTATTTAACCTCCCAGTTATCTTCAGATCAGAAGCAAAGCGCTCAGGCACTAGACGGTGCTTAAACTCCCACCCAGAGCTGGTGTGTTAAATCATGACTCCACAATATTGCCTCATGTCTTTAACTAAACTAGAGGAGGGAAGGACATCAAACCTTGGAGATCTGTTATCCCACCGCTTACATATTTGGCCTAGGCAGAAATCATCTGGCTAAATGCTTAAGTAGAGTCCCCGGCATTGCAAAATCAAACATAGTATGAAAATAAAAAAATAGCAGGGCTTTATTCTAAATGCTGTTAAAAGGAAATACAATGGCTTAAAGAAGAAGGAAACCTCTTAGAAGACCTGGAGCATCAACTACCCTCCCAACAAGGTCTAGTTTTATTAAATTTTTTTCCACTACTTAGGTCATTGGTTTGTGCATTTCAGCACAGGACTTAAACTCTTGTGATCCCCCGGCTACGAACTTCAGGAAGCTGGGATGGATCAGTTTTAATTGTCCTGTTTCTTTATGTTCTCTCCCAAGAGATCCCTTATTAGATACTAGGCCAGACGGGCCTCAGGACTAACCCAATACAGGCAATTCTTATGAGCCCAAATCACACAGACGCACAAATAGTAAGGGCGAGTATTAGAACCTGGAGGCCTGCAGCCAGTGAGAGCCGGTCCATTGCAACGCCTGCCCCTACACTTCGTTGTCAAAACCACTGAGACTTGGACGTCCTTGCAACAGAGGAAGGCGCATAGTTCACACGCTGCCAGCCACCTCTACACTCCTCCCTTAGGCCACCCCACTTCTGAGGCAACACCCAGCCAGCAACGCAGCACCCCTCTGGCCAACGCAAGTCAGTCCACCTTGTATTTCCTCTTCTGCTCATCACTTTTTTATCTCATATCTACACATATAACAGTCTACTCCATTGACAGGTCATAAGCAGGGTGTTCCTTTGCAAGGTTAAGGAACACACCATGGCATCGTCGGAGCAGTGATCAATGTGGTGTTGATTTGGTTTCCTGGTGAAATTCCTCAAGTATTTCCTGTAAAGAGGCTGACATTACCTGCTGCCTCTAAACAAGCAAAGCCTGTCTACTGGACCAGCAGTGACACACAAAAGTCATATGATGCCAAAGGTGCTGTTATTTGAGGACTAAAGTTATACAGTAAATGGCTTATAAAGTTAATCAGGAAGCACTAAGGTGGCATTTATGTGGCTGTCATGTGGACTTACACAGAAAGGTCACTGTCACTGAGCAATTAGCTAATGGAGCATTTCTAGTTACTGAAGATTGTCAGAACTCAGTAGTCAGATCTATTCAGAATACCTGAGAACAAAGATTATCTAGAGAGAAATCGGAAAGTAGATGTAGAAGCACCATTTAGTAAAGCACTTCCTACGACAAAGGGAAGGGCAGTTTATTTCCAAGTTAAGCATTTATTTTCCTTTTGAATCACCTGTCATTTCCATCTTTTACAGTATTGTCACACAGTAATACTTCTGGGATGAAGAAATGCTTTGGGTAATAAACCTGGATCTACCTCACACTGATCAGAACTGGAGTCAAACTTTCCCAGATTTCACAAGAAGGTTTTGCATTTCCAGGATTTTGGATCATACCATGGCCCCATAGTCTGAGCATCTCTCACCTCATTACTGCCAGAAGATTCTTCCTTTGTTCTTTTCTAAGGACAATTCCTCCCTTCTTTCAATCTTCTTAGTAAACTTAACTCTGAACATACATCACTTGACAATATTAAAAGATGGTCCTTGAAAATATAAAAAGTGACATCATTAATAAGCATTAAAAATCTAAGCTGCGTGGTGTTTTAATTGAAGAGATGACTCTTTCAAGAAAAGGCTTTCAAAGAAACAGAGAATTCAGTCATCTGATGTCCCTAAATCTTTAAATATATCCTCCCAAGATCAGAGAACACAATTCTGCTTCCAGCTCACCATTAATCTTCTGTATATCTTGGCCTCGCAACAGATGAGAAAAAAACCCCTTGATACACGGAATTCCCGTGTTTCTCATCTCTCTGTGGTTACTGCACTGCAAGATGCTCGACTAACAAGAACACAGTTGCAACAGCTGGATTTGCAAAGACAACCTCAGACTTCAAATTCAAGCTGAATTCTCTCTCTTTTTACACACCTGGTAACAGAGGTTCTGATTTTCAGATGAGTGCTGGTCTGCTGAGTGAGATGGTGTGTTTTTCTACAGACCCTTTTGAAGAGTAGCCCATAGACGGATGGTCCTGAACTGCTGGGATACTGCCACATGAAAGATTTTGGGGAGGACACCCAGACTGTGAGGAGGAAGACTACAAGGCTGGCTGAACAACTCTTGACTTGTTCAGGGTTTTGGCAGGGAAAATAAGAAAGGGAGACATGGCAAACAAGCGAAAGGTGAAAGTTCATCTCCCCACCATAAATGAGGGCAGGCGACAGTGAGAGCTGGAAATCGATGTGCACGCTGTATGGTGTTTACTCATCCCCGCATGCAGACGAGAGAGCCACCTGACTTCAGCACACAGCCACGTTCCGGGCAGCAGCATGGCGCCGGCCTCTCTCTGCTCCAGCACGGCCACTGAAACGAGCCGATACAGACTTGACGGCGCCAGCAAACCTGCAATAACTTGTTTGTTGCCACAGTGCCCATCCCATCACCTATCTCCATTCACACTCCTCCTTATTGCTCACCTGATAAGGACAGACCTGACCGTAATTGCTGTGCTGCAGAGCGGCAGAGAAGCGGATAAGGAGTATCTATCCCTCCTCTCAGCACAAACGTGTAAAAGTTTGTTCACGGTTTTATGAGGCACGGAGCAAAACAGCTGCTTTCAGTGAGAGTCGAGGTGTTAACTGCTGAGGTATTGTGAGGTGGCTCCTGCCAGCCCACTGTGTCTCTCTGGACAGGTCAACACACAGGCTTCTGTGTTGGGCTGAAACAGGTGTTAGGAAGGAAACTATTTCATGGTGGAAGGTGGGAGAGAGGTAGGGATTTCTTGAAGTTTTAAAAGGCTGGAAAAACTTGCTTTCAGTTCAGGCTTCAAAAAGAACATACACGCTTGGGAAGTGAAGGCTTTCCCTGCCAAGTCTCTAGTTCTCCACCTCTGCCTGGCGTTGCAGGCCCGTTTCTAAAACTCCAAGAGGAATTCATCTGACTCCAGATCTACAGCATCTCCTTCCAGGCTGTCACACTGTGAAAGTGGGTTCTACGATGTAGTTGCAAGTCCTATAATGATCAAATTGAGACTTCTGACTCGTTCTGTATATAGGCCACAGAACAGCTGTCAAGTAGTAAAACGTCTCGGGTGCAGGAGCCAGGCATTAATCAGATGAGAAAGCCGCAACTGAGCACAGGCTCTTATTAGTGGGCTTTTAATAGCATCCGTACGTATACACACGGAAGGATATTTCTCATGTTTACTGGACACTTAGTCCTGTCACCTGGGGAAGGCAGGTGTTGCACACTCCATTAAGAAAAGCCAGAAGGAGGATTTTCACCTCATTTTGTCTGCACGTAAAGCTTATTCAAAGCAACAAGCTAATCCTTGGCCTCTGCTGAGGCTGGCCACAAAACTGGAGGGACGGTGCATTTTTGACAGCAATGGCCAGGCACCGGTCTAAGATCTGAGAGGCATCTCACCAGGGCTACCAAACATGTCAGTCAGTAGAACATTATAAATGGAGGAATCACGTTGGCTAATGAAGGCTTCCAGCTGTGCAAACAAACTCCTAGAAGCTTGCACTACAGATCCCAGACTAGTTGGGGAAATACAGCAAAGAACTATTATCCCAGCAATTCATCAGGCCCCTTTGCTTAGCAAAGCACCTGAGACACGAAGGAATACTGAATCACTGCTCAACGCGTCGTGCCCTGCTACTGCTGAGACGGTACAGACCAGCATCTCAGTGTCTTGGGGTATCTTGGTTTTCTCCCTCTGATTTAAAGACGTTATATATCATATAAGATACTGTAGCCTTAAATTATATCCTGCTGGTGACTTTGAGATTACTTTTTCCTTGCTCCCAGAATAAGACCAGATATAATTTTTCCATGCAGGACAAACTGGGTTAAAGAAAGTTGGGACTGTGGAAAATGGTGAAGAGACAGAGGTTGTGGGAGGAGAAAAGTGCAGCTGGAGGAAAGACGAAGAAAAGCTGGAATTTCTGGGCATTCCAAGATCAGATGGAAAAGATGGTACAAAGGTAACTCTGGAAAGGATGTGAGAGAAGGAGGGGGAAGAAAAACAAAAAAGAAAAGGAAAAAAAAAAAAAAAAGAAGAGGAACAGCACCAGAACTACCTCGTAATGAGAGCACATAACACCCTAAGACAGGTGCCTCAGACCTCAAACAAGCACCAAAACTGTGAACCTATGAAAAGTCTGCCCTTACCCTGTCGTAAAAAGAGACCAGTTCTGGACCAAGGCTGGAAAATACCACCTCAGGGCAATAAATCTCCCATTGATAGGGTCTGGCAAACGCAAGCTTCAAGAAAAGTTGAAGTCAGCTCTGAAGTATATAATGACTCACTTAGGATTGAGGGAATTAGAACGAAAGGTGACACTCAATATAACAGCGACATTAATAAGTAATCACTGCCTGCAAATGTCTGGGCAGTTATAAAACATTGGCAAGACAAACCTTAATCTCACAAGCCTGGCTCAGCTACATACAGCAAAATGTTCTTTATCAAGTAGCTGGGGGAAAGTCCTCCAAAGGATCCGTGCCGATAGATGATCACAGGTATCTGTTATGCCTCAGCCCACACCTCCCATAAAGTCCTGTCGTCCAGCACAGCCAGGACCTTCCCAGAGTCTCCCTCACAATCTTTCTGAGGATGCCAGTCAGTTCTCCCCCACTCTCACATCTAGTCCCATAAGGGAAAATTATTCCTGGCCAACTCCTGCATTTTGCACTGTATTTTAAACAAACCAAGGTGCTGGTAAGTAACACACAGCATCGGTGTAATCTGAGAAATGAGCTTTTTGGTCGTTAGAAATGCAGCTAAAGCAAATAATAAATATGGCACAGTGACATTTATGGTGAAAGCCGCCAGAGCTTCGGAGATTTCCCCGCCTGGTGCCGTAAAGGCCTACCCAGCACCAAAGGCATTTAAAGCTAAATTAAAATCCTCATTAGCTGCTCTTGAGTGTATTTGCATTGATGAGGTCCCTGGTGGATGTGGTTTTATGGGCACGGAGGTAAACCTGTGTGGCATAACTACAGAGAGAGCTTTCAGCTGCACTGATGTAACCTGCATGTGATATGCCAGTGATTGAGATATTCCATCATAAGCCAACCTAGTAGGAGTGCTCCACGCCACAAAATAAAAATAAACAAACACAAAACCCACATGCAATTGCCACTATGTTATCTGATTCAAAGAGGAAGCTGTAGGTTTAAATACAGGCGAGGATGTTTATCCTTATACCCCGATACATGAAGACCTCAGAGCTACTGTTTATGTTTACAGTGAAAAGACTGACCAGCACACTTTGTCCAACTCTAAAATGAGGGGGATACAACCTGTTTGCATAAAGAACAAGTGACCATAATCGCCCCTGCGGAGTCTTTCACATCACATGCTTTCTAGCATCAGATGGATTTTTAACTTGACTTTGCTTAATGCTATCATGTGACAGTGATAGGTAATACATAAAAACCTTAAAAAGATAGACTGGCATATTAAATATACTCAACCAGCTATGCATTAAGATTAAAAGAAAAAGGAAGTTCAAGAAGAGCTCTTGAAGCACCTTTCCAAGAAAAAGAACTGTAGGTGTGAGTTGGGATGAAAGGAGAGAACTACGGTGAGAGGCATTGCATACGGTGCAGAAACCATGGGAAAACAAGCCCTTTGGGGACCTCTAGATGTGTGGTTTGATACAAAACCCCAAGACAGCTGTTTAACTGTGGGTGTCTAATTTCATATTAGAAAAGCACTGTATCTTGCACATATATCTCCATTACCATCATGAAATAACCCTCTCAACATCCTGGCCAAGTACTGGAGACGAAACTCCCTGCAGGGAGAATATCCACTTGATGTTATGCCATTTCGCTCAGTAAAGAGCCTGAGTCAAACAATATAACAGGCACCGTAGCACTTGTGCAACAGAAAGCTGATGTTTAAATACAATTCAGAATAATTACATTGTACTTATCCATGATCCTTCTCCGACTCCTTGGGATGCAGGACACTCTGCTTTCTGTCTAAATAGTTTTTGAACATTTCTGTAACTAATGCCAGATTCCCTCTCAAACGTGACTGCCTTTCTGCGCAGGGTAAGCACGCGTGTGTATGTATGCGTGTGCGTGTTTTACATACACGCTGCTTTATACTGCCGTAAATGCAGTTGTGGTTTGCAAAATGGATTCCATGAATCATTAATTAATGATAATACAAATATGAATAATGTAGGAGACAGAAGGGCAAGAGTCACCACTCCATCTTGAACACCATCTTGGCTGCTTGGATAAGCACTGTGCCCACACTAGTCTCCCCTGCCAAGAGCACCATTACACACAGAAATGCTGAAGGAAACAAAACGACTGCAGTGCGTATCATGGGAAATTAAAGGACTTTATCAATAGCATGCTAATGCAGAGGACTTTAACCCTTTCAATCTTTCTGTCCAGTATGGTCAAACCCAGGTATTCAGACTCCCCAATTCCTGTTCCCTCAACAGTGGTTCCTTTTGGTCCATGGAATTGTGAGATACTGCTGCATCCTGCTGTTAGAAACTGAACTGCAACTTGCGGGCTGTTCACAAGTTCACAAAGGGAGTTTTCCCGTCTTATCTTTATTAACTGTGAATTTATCTCTCTTCCCAGATACAATGTTGAGAGAGAAGGTGAGCTGGAGGGGGTCATTCCTGCTGTACAAGGATCAAATGCCATAAACGGCCCAGAGTGTGACTGTGTTTCGCTTCTGCCCTTTTAATTGCCCCCGTTAAAGCACACATTAAACACGCAATCCCTGTGACCAAAGGTAAGAGGGAGTTTGGGTGTAAGCAAGCAATCACTCGATAAGACAACAGCATTTCAAAACACCATAAATTAATTCCCTAGGCTAATTTCCCTAAGAGCAATGGAGATAATAAATCTCATTGTTGGCGTTAAGGGTGACTGAAGAATCTGCTTCATGTGCCTGCCAACATGCTACCGGAGCAGTGCCACAGAACTGAAACCTGCTGACTTCTTCCAGGGAGGAAGAAAACAGTAGACATGTAAAAACGTGCCGCAGCCTGTGCTGCTGGGGCAGGTTACTTTTACCAGGGAGAGAGGGCGGGGGGGGGGAAAGAAACCAAGAAAAGGAAGGTTCCACCAAATGAAACCGAGCAGGGACATTTCACATGGCAGACTGCTAGAGATGTCCTAAGAACAGGGGCAGAAAATCATTCTTGAAGGCACAAGACATAAATCTAAGTTGCTGTGGATTAATGAGTCAAGAGGAACAGGTCAGAAGGGGAATTTAAGGACACATACTGTCCTTGATCAATGTCTGCAACTCCCCTTGAAGTTTTACAGAAGACCCTTTACACATCAGAGTTACAAGAGGTCCATAATGGCCATTCACCCTCACGCACACTCACGCTCATCATCTCTTTTTAATGAGCGCAGAACACCTCCCAAGCCTCCTAACTTCACTGCCATCCTTCCAACATACATCTGCTCGCATAGAAAGCCAAGATGGAGCAAGAGTGGATATTACAACTTGCAAATTTGTCCAATCACCTCTTTTAGGTTTACACTGAATCCATTTTTTTCACCACAGTGGTTCAATAAAACTCAAAAACTTTAAAGAGTTTGCACAATAAATACAGTGGGCGCCACATAAGCCACCAGCGTCAAAAATCTATATCCACCAAGTTAAAGGCTAACTCTAATCTCCCTTTTAGTGGTTTAAATTAAAAACAATTTAGTTAACAAAAGCCAATATGGTAGCAGGATCAGATCAGCCTGTCTACTTCTCCTCCCGAGTTACATCAGTTTATGTTTCAGAGAAGCAGATGCAAAGTCTCTCCCTTTATCCCAACACCATCTTGGCTGTATCTGCCTTTGCTCAGACCTTTCTGTCTGAAGAGTGGACTGTACTAGTTTACTATTATTAGAGTTGTTCAGAAATTCATTTGAGTATCCTTACAGCACGTGTAACTAACGGGTTGGCAGGGGGGCAGAGGCACAAAAGGAAAACTAAACTTAAGCACTTTTTCACCAGAAGGGTCTCCAAAAGCCTGAAGACCGGTCCAGATGAGCAGACAAGACAGTCTACTTACTATAGCTCCAGAAATCCTATTAAAGAAAGTTGGGAAGTGACAAGCCGTCCCCGTGCCCCAGCGCATGCACAAGTAGAGCTCTGCTGCTTTGAGACCACATCAGCAATGACTTGGGATTTTAAAATTCAGGGTTTTTTTAACTTAGATTATTAACATCATTAAGGGCTAAACAACCTTGCATTCCTGGCATGCATCCGTAGGCTCATCTGTGTGTTCAGTGAATAAATAAAGGAACTTAAAACGAAAACCAATATATATTCCGTTTATATATACATATATAATGCATACACACATTTAGGGGCATATAGTTGCCTAACCATGTTGCATAACTATGTATTTATTAGACATACTATGGTACGTGTATATCATAATGCGCTGAATATTTAAAAATAATTTAGAAAATTGGCTGGTTTCCTTACAATTTAGCTTACATGGTACAACATAATATATTTTAAATACCGTGGAAATTGGCCAATTTTCCAATATTTAGATATCTGTGATATATCATTACAAACATTTTACAAAAGAAACATATGGAAAATTTTGTATTCCTTCCAGATGAGTGATATCCAGACCCTCTGATGTATGAATGACCTCCAGAGAGTCCTGCATTTTCACTATTTTGAATGCTTTGCTTCTGGTTTGGCGTCCGTCATTGAAACTTTGTCAATTAGAATGAAATGTTGGGTATCTAAAATTAAAATGCCTTAGGAGTGACAAGTGAGTGGTTTAGCAAGGGTATTTAGGCAATCCATTCATTCAGTTCAATCGAAAATACAGTATTAATTAATTAATGTGACTCTATTCCCCTCAGTCTATTCTCAGTCCGTTGTGCCGATTCAATGCCTATTTGAACAGAGACGCACAGGACCCCCAAAACACTCAGTTCCTCTAAATTTCATGCAAACAAGCAGCAAGGGGAGAAAAGGGAGACAGTACTATCACCTCACTTGGAAAGACTATGGCACAACTCACCCTCATCAGAGAATCTACGCAGCAGAGCCATTAATTCACCTGCTCATGAAACCTGTCGAATGGTGCCTTTTGTGCCAAGCCATCCTCAGCTGCCTGTTGCTTCACACATGCAGGAAGGTTGGTGACACACAGTTTGGTGCAGCACCAGTGATGTATGTCACAGGAAAAATAGCTATCAGGAGCGTGAATACAGACGTAGGGTTGGAACAACTGGTCAAACTGTATTTTAAAAAACCTAATGTGCTATAGGTAGAACTGAGTCTAAATTCACAATCCAGAGGAAGAGATGCATTTTCTTGCAGAGAGAGTTGCAAAAATAACACACGCACCGCAAAAGTTATATGACATATTTAACTGGGTAGTGGGAAAACCCAAACTGAAAGCCTGAAGGCTTGATTCAAAGCTTTAAAAGTTGCTTTCCAACAGAGATGATGATTCCTTTTTGAAGGAAGTAGATGCCTTCTAGGAAAATGTTCATTTCAAATGAAATTAATTTTCCTGTGAGGGTGATTTTGCTAGAAATTTTTTTTCAATCAGCCTGGTACTGTCAGTACTCTAATGGCAGGCACTGCAATCGCAGGATGTTGCAGACTGTAATAGCCAAGTAACAATATTAACTCAAGAACATAGACATAAATGAATGTAGGCTTTGGTTCCTCGTTTATACTCCCACCTCTTTGCCATCACCCCCTCAGGCAGCCCCCTCCACTTCTCTCCAAAGAGAGAGAGCACACGTGCACAAAAGGGAGAGGAAAAGATGCTCCTCAAAAGAGCTCTCTCTATTGAAGCACAGGCATGAGCGGGACAGCTGAGAGATGCACAGACCTGACTTCTTGATGTGTGACCTCTTTTTGAAGGGCTTTTGAACCCTTTAACTTCCATAAAGATCTGAATCCAGGATTACCCAATGCTGAAACAAGCGTGACTTTGGCCAAATTGTGTTCTGACAAAGGTACGAATCAAGTAGTGGATGTGATAGAGGGCAGATGCGAGAGGTGTCAACAATTTAAATACATCGAAGAACTAGGGTAGGAAAAAGATGGCCTGGAAAACGAATTCTATGTCATTTTGGAACTTCCACGAAGACCAAGATGCCAATTAGCACAGGAGGAGCCATACACTTGGCCTCAGTAGTTTTCTCCTTATCACAGGAAGGAAGAAACGTATTTGAAGATGTAAGACAATGTCAGACAATAGGCAGGCAATTCCGTAACTGGAAACTCACCAAGGTCAGAGGGAGGGCAAAAAAGCAATATGATGTTAATTATATCCACGTGCAGGATGAACAATACGTAGTTGCCAGCCTCCCTCACACACCTATTCAAGATTTTTCCCCGATACAGACAGAACCAGGAACCCAATCACAGAATTCCAGTTCATGGGATTTGCATTTCATGTCTCCACATCTTCTGTTTGTAACTTTAGTACTCAATGGCAACTAAATTGAAACTGTTTCGTAACAAAGTTAGCGTTCCAAAAGAGGTTCAGATTCTGGATCTACTTGACCGTCTCCACATTTCTAACGTTTTGCCTGTAAGACTTTCCAGCACCACGATTACCCAACAGGATTCTCAGTTTGTGCATAAGAAAGGCCAATTTAGAAGTTTAACCAAATTTCAGGATGGATTTTAGTGCTTTTCTTTTAAAAAAAGAAAAAAAACCTGTAAGCTGTGTTCCCTGCACATGGATATAGCCATTACAAATGATTAATTGAACATAAGACCCAGCATACTCTAAGTCTTTACTCAGGAGGACTGGGCAAATAAGCAAATAACCTGATGCCATTCACGCGGTTTTCAAGCAGGCTGAGACGTAAGCGATGCCCGTGGAAGACTGCAACACATCTGCAAGTATATTAAATCCCATGGTGAAAAGGTCCAGCAAAACTCACCTGAAATTTGTATCAGAATGCGGAAATAATTTCAGAGACTGGGGCAAAAAACCCCCATCAACCCATTAATATAGATAGAGAAAACAATTTGAAATACTCCATCCTAAAGGATTAAAACTCACAAGAAAAACAATAAATCCACAGCATCTGGCATTGCACCATATCTGCAGAGCTACACCATGGAACTCTGCTCAGGAACTGGAAAAGGATTTAGTGTGTCTGAAGAATAAAATTGCAATGAAACATGAAAGGGAAAGTGGATCCGTTCAGAGGATACATTTTTGCGCTTACCAAACCAATTCATTCCATTTGCCCTGCTCACTGAAGCTCTCCTGCGTTACTGGAGAGTCTGACAGAAGAGCACGGTACACCTGTTGGAGTAATATAGTTTTAAATCCACACAGTTACATCTTTAAACAGGGTTTTACCCTGCATCGTGTGCAGTGGGAGACAGATGGCACCTGCTGCTACAGCTGCTGGCCGTTTTCCATCTGCAGGCCACTGATCATAACTTGTTGCAAGTGACAGCATTAGGACGCTGCAACCCTCCACTCCTGAGCAAAGCTCTGTTCAGGAAAATTTGCCAGGATTCTCTCCGCTCGAGACTCCCAGTTCTTTTTTATTCTAAGAGGCAGTATCCTAAAGGCAGCATTTCTGGGGACGGGAAGAAGATGCATGTCCTAGCAGTTAAGAGAAGTCTCTTCACAGGACAGCCAGCAGCACAGTAACTCTCAGCACACAGGCAACACCCTTTTTCCGTAACAGATTCAATTTTGAGGAAGTTACTGTCAGTATTGATTTATATATCACTAGCACCTTGAACCTTCAGCTGATGTCAAAACTTACTGCACTGGGTGTTACACAAGCCCGCGGCGTGGTGCAAAGGACACAAATGGAGAAAGAGGAACAGAAGCGTAAGATTTGCTGAAGGTTACCAGCTGAGATAGATACCCTGTCCAAGGACCACATCACGCTGGGCAGCTTGTTAGCCACGTTCACCCAAGCTTAAACACCCCGGTGGGATTGGAGCTGTAAGGATGGGAAACCCGTGCCTAATCCTGGGGTGACATTAGGTCAACCCAAACCAGGTTTGGGCTGCAAGGGGCAGAAGCTGGCATTGTACAAGTTGTGGAAGGGTCTTCATCAGTCTCATACTCCAGAACTGATTCAAGAGAAACTGAATTTAAAATATGTGATAATGATCTCAAAACACAAGTCATCGCTTCCTGGCTCTGCCAACTCAGGCTGAACACGCACAAACCAAAAGACATGGAGAATGGCTGGGCAGTGAACAGCAGAATGAGTGATACCAGAGCAAGATAACAAGGTTTCCAACTCAGTTTTGTGCATGCAATAGGTTCATATTAGCACATAGTCGATAACCCTTCTCATCATCAGCAAAATAAAGAAGTAGTAACTCTACTGGCTTAAATAAAATTATACTCATGCAAAGAGACAGGGCTATGACACAAAGTTTGAAGAATCTCAGTTCCTGGGAGTCTTCTAGATCCTTTGAAGATTTTTCTTTTCTAATAATCTCCGTGCGAATCATGAAGCTTAGTTTCACTTACGTCGTGAAATGGTGAAACTTACTCTGAACACCTCTAACAGTTGTTAGAAATACAACGTACGATACTTCAAACAACAGTATTTCAAGTGGAGCATGGTCCGGAGGAAGAGGTTCAAGAACTTTGTGAAGAAAGAATAGGTCTATTTTTATCCTGTTAACTAGGCAAATGTAATAAATACCAACATTTTTCAAGAGGTTGCCTAAATCAAAACACTGAACAATTATCATCTTAGCACATCATTAGTATCACCTTCGGCAGCAAACACTTCACTGACTTAACCAATCCATGAAACATACTTCTTAATTTAGAAAATTTTCTTACAACATTACCGCCACATTCACTTATCAGGAGTTTCAGTGTTCAACACGTCTGAAGGTCAGACCTAACAGACTACAAGCCATGTCTGCAGCTCACGGGATATCTCACTTTAAGTGGCACCTGTATCTCTCTGTTTTCATTAATTCTGTAGCATTCAGTACCCTACTGCACTTGTAACCAAATGAATGCATAAGAGCACCTGCATGAGCAGAAATCTTACCTATAAATGCTGTATTACCAGGTTCTTTTGAGACATAAAATAATACTGGAATGGTCAGCCTCATCCTACAATGTTGAATAGCAACTATCTTCTTGTACTATTTAACAAAAGCAAAACGGAGAATTTTTACACTCTGCTAAAGCACAGCAGAGAATTCAGGGCAGAACGAGCAGCGGACGCTGTTTAATAATGCACAACATCGTCACAAATACACATTAGTTCCCTGCAGGGAGTGAGAATGCCTCTGCATACAGATCAAACAGAAGCGGGAAGGAGAATTTAGGAAAGAGAATTTGTTCAGTCTGGTCAAAAAGCATCTTGATCTTTGTGACACAGGCCACGTTTGCTTTAGTAACCGCTGCTAACCAGGACCGCAGAAATCCTGCTTTCTGGAAGATGTGGGGCTGTCTGGTGCATTGCCCCCGTGGTCGCTGCGCTGGGACACCAGCCTGGCTCTGCTGCAGAGAACTGGACGTGGGGCTGGGCAGTGGGGTGTCCGCTTCTCTCGCACGTGTGCTGGCAGCCCCAGCCTTCACCAACAAGTGTTACCTTGGAGTGGAAGGTGACATCCCCCTGAACCTGCCCACAATAAACCAATTCCTGTGGCTTTTCCTCGACCAAGTCTCCCAGCAGAGTCCTGCTAACCAGGGACAACCCTAATAAGTTTTGTCCGATCAGCTAACAAGCTACTGTAGATACGGATGCTGGCCAGTTTTTTGTTTGTTTGCTTGTTTTTAAGGGGTCTATTAGATACAGGCTTACACATATTCCAACTTTCCTAATCTTTCCAAAGGGTCACTTTTATTTCCTAAAGTGCCTGAATATCGCAGGCCAGGTTCACCAACTGCTCAAGAAATTAGGCAAGTTTAAATGTTTTTGTTCTTTTCCCAGGGACATGTTTTCGCACGGGGGTCACTGAACAAGCGTCGCCGTCCCCTCCACCCCTCCACTCCCCCCACTCCTCCCCGCTCCACCCCAGCCCCTGGGGGATTCTGGGAATCCGACTGTAAATGACACTACCAGCTGAGATGTAATGGGTGTTGGAGCAGCAGCCGTTTCCTGTCTAGCAGGAACCCGAACGTAGAGGAATGTGGGAAGACTCCAGCGAGCCTCCTTAAGCAGCCAGAGCGGGCTGGGAACTAGAGAAGAGATAAGGGATGCCCTTTCCTCCTCCACCCACTCCAGCAGATAAGCATCATACACCCCAGACATCTTGTCCACTGATCTGGGCTTTTCAACTGCGTCTCAGTATCTCTGACTCTACCTTCCTTCCTCTGCTCCCCAGCACACCCCCCGTTAATGAGCCAGTCCGGGCTGATAACAGAGAGCAGCGCCTGGGAGTGAGGGACCAGGGGTGTGTAAGGGTTTCGCAGCCAGGAGACACCTGGCTCTTCCGGGGACGGGACACGGATAAGAGGCCTGGGCTCCACAGAGAGCAAACCTCTGTGTTTGAGGGGACAGGTGTGCTCTAACAGACGGAGTCAGAGCCTGTTTGTTCAGGCAACATCCAAGGGCCAGGCTCTAATACCAATTGATTTATAGTCTATTTGGCAACCAGCACAATCACATACAAATAAAAAGTTCAGATTGCCATGAAATTGCAACACCTTGCTCAGCATTCTGCAACAGCATGCCACTGCCCGCGGAGACGGAGAGGACACACTGGGGGGACTGAGAGGCAAAATCTTGCACTGAGGACGCGTTCCTGTCTACAAAGGGAGGGACAACCACTACCGCAGTGAGTTTGCTATCTGGTCAGACAATACAGAAACGGGGCCAGAGGGTAAACGAGACGGCACCAAATTGAAAGTATGCAAGAGGCAGCAGAAAAAACTGATCACAGATTCCACATCTTCTGTCTCTGGAAGGAAGGCACTAAATAACTGTTCTGCCTTGCAAACTTGCAGGCTTCAGGCCAAGATAATGGCAGTAACGCAGGCTGCGTGTCATTCCAGAGCACCCCATGATGCTGAGACAGAAGGCAGCAGCCAGTTAGACAGTTCTGGAATTTAGGGCCAGGAGAAACTAAAGATAAAGGAGCAAAATTCTTAGAAAAAGGATCTGGGGACCTTTAGATCCTGTGTACAAAGAAATAACCTTTCCACCTAGTCACCTCCCCCTCAACTGCCCCGAGTAAAACTAATTCCAAAGTTAGTTCAGATAAAACAATCCTAAATCTATCTGGAGATTCAGAGGACCAGAAAGCCTGAGCTTTTTACACTCTTTCAGGTTTTCTTGTTGCTCATCTAGGTGTTTGTCAGGGAGATTGTGCAAACGAAAGAATTCTGAATCTCTGGCTTATCATCGGCCCTAGTGCAGGAGCCAGAAGATAAGAGCAGGCAGGACTGGTCCCAGTGAAAAAACTCAGCTCTGGCACTGGAGTTTTCCTTTTGGGTGAAGAATTGCTTGAAACTAAGGAATGCTGCATTGATTTGAAAGGGAAAAAAAACCCAAGAACAACACTGAAAAAGCCACAGATTCAGCAACGTTATAAGGTTTTCCTTTGGAGAAGAGGAGAATATTATTTTAATACCACCTTTCCACTTTCTCTCTTGCTACAAGCCTTCCTAGAAGAGAAGGAATGGCATTTTAGCCTAAGCCCTCACCTACTTTGGTCTTTAAAGTTTCATTATTACTGAAAAATTGCAGCAACCTTCCAGACCCTGCCGCCTTCTTATTAAGCCTTGCCTTGCTCTTACTACCCCTTGTCTGGGACTGAATGTTCAGGGGGTTCTGAAATGATTGCCCAGCTCATGAATTTCTTCTCTTCTATGTTTCATCTGACAGAAAATTGGAAGAGCTGAAATACTGTTAAAGAGGTGGGTCTTGGGAACTTTCTAATTCAGTTTTGTACTGCCAGCTTCAAAGAAAAGCAGTAAAAAGACAATACTTAGCTGAGCAAGTTTTTCCCATTTACTGTAGGAGCTCATGCTGACCACTCCTCTGATGGCAACCCCGACAGATTCAGCTCTGCGCCACGCACAAGTGTGTCAATGAACGTGCATTTGAATTGGTACCCGCAGAGCTGTCCTCCTCTAGATGGAATCTGACCTCTTCCAGGACCAGCCTGCTCCTCACGTGAATTCAATAATGGATTTGTATTTCCACAAAGGGGGGTAGGGGGGTGGTGCCTCTTGCTACTGCCTGTCCATTTACAGAGGTATCCTGAGAATTAGGACTGTCAGCAATGTGGAGGACAGCGGTATTTTGCTGTCTCTGCCTGCCCCCACCCCTCCCCATACACATCCTCACACACCCTCCTTTGTCAGCCTCTCTTGTTTGGCTGTGATTGACAGACTCCTGAATTATGAAAAGGTAGAAAGAGCCTTGGTGAAGCACAGAGGTATTTTTATCGCAGTTTGTGGCCCCCCACCCCCATCATATATAGCAGAGAAAGAATGCTTTTACACGGGGAAAAAAAAAAATAAATCTATAGAGTCCTCGAAGGAACAGTTTTTATACTCCTCTCAGCAGCCTGTCCTCAGTCTAGCTCCCTTTTCAATGGGCTGCTGGCTCCTAACTGTCTGCTGATAGGAAGGATTAGCTACAGAAATGGCACAGGGAAAAAGTCAAAACCAGAGGGGAGCACAGACCTCCAGCCCACCCAAGCAATTTGTTCACATTCAGCCACAGTTCCATAAAAGAAGAAACTGCAGGTGCTGCAATATTGCCTTTCACTCTGGCTGTGCCGTCCCCAATAAAAGGCAAGAGTCAAGTGTGCTCAAAAATTCTGAGAGGTTAAAATGAAACAGGAAAACTTGAAGTTATTAATGTATTCATGCTTTCTCCCTTTCCCACCATTTTTTGTTTTAGGGACTATGTTTTCAAGTGGTTCTTTACAAACATGGACAGATATTTTAATCTGTTTTCACACTAAATGCAGAGTTTTCAAACCCGGATGCCAGACATTACAAAGCCAGACTTTGTAATCTGAGTTAGTCATTGTTCCTGAAGCGTTGAGCATTCCCCCCCTCACTGCCTTCCACAGGAATCTTGGGAATCTTAGAAGCCAGGTTACTTTCATTGAGATGCACAAAAATAATGTTACATTTTGGACACCAACCAAATTGGTTATTTCCATAACCAAATCAATGGAGGAGTTGTGGGGCTGGTTAAAAACAAGCAACAAGCAAGACGACACCAAATATGACAAGGCTTGAAATGGAATCTTCATATTTATCAATGCTTCTGCTACACAATGAATCTCTCTTACGTTATCCACTGTTTCTGCTTCGCCCTTCAGTCCCCTGTTCAACCTCTCATCAGAAGCAGCCACTTTCTTCCTGAAAGGGAGAGATGAGCTACAAATCCTCCACTGACCTCCCCACCAACAGAAAACTTTAATCCACATTACCTCTGTTTCTATGTCTTCAAAATACATGCCATCTTGAGCCGAGCAACTTCTCAGTGAAGGAATCAGGTGATTCCATTAACCAGAAGCTAGAAATAAAACTGAATTCAGAGAAAACAAGAGCTATTACTATCAGGTGCATGAAAGGTCATCCAGTAACCAGAAGGAAAAAATACTTTCTTCGATACCAAACGCACAATACTCAACCTGCCAGCCTCCATCTATTCCTTCTGCCCACAGGTAAACAATAAGATGGCCTGGGCTGCTTCCTAGACAAACCTTCCAGTGCTGTCCATCAGCAAACTGGATGGATGCAGAACCCTGTAAATATCCTGAATTCCGAGTCGAGGCTGCCTAGAAGGAAAATAAAAATGCCAGATCTGAGGAGTGCCATGGACTCAAGTACAATATCAGTAATACCACTAGTAGGACTTCATCCTGACCTCTTGCTTGATTTGATGATTATTTGCACCTCCTGCACAGATTTCTGTAGTAAAACTGGCCTAAAATACAGCAAAGAGAGAAAACCACTTCTCTTCAGCTTTTGCTGCAGCCAAAAGTCAGTTCAACATCTTCTCTCTACTTCAGCCAAATGTTTCCCTGCCTTTTATCCCCCACCCACTCAGCCACATGAGGAAAGGTAGCTCCAAGAGAAAAGAGAGGCAATTAGCTGCAGAGTTCATGTAACAGGATGCACAGAAAATTATAATGTTACCTGAGAACATAGTCCTGAGGAAAAGAAGCTGAACCAGGTTCCTCTGCATCCCCACAGATAGGAACATAATGCAAGCAGGAGCACAGACTCCCAAAGTTCACACTCTTTTCAAGGCAAAGAGGCATCAGGTGCATATAACACACATTTTACTCTTTATATAACACATCCTCTGGTTTGGAAGTGCTTTCAGTCTGGACTAGCTTACCTGGCGAGAGAAAATTATTTAGAAGCTCAACAATGTTTTCACTCATTGTAGAACATACCTGCTTTGGTTTGAGAACAAATAAAAGATCATTCAGGTGCTGATGGTCCCCTGATGCCTTCCCACAGCTGCGCCACATCGACCAGGAAATGAATGCTAATGCAATTTGTTAAACAGAACTATGGGATATTCCTCCTGACGCACAAGAAAACCACAGAAACAGCACCATGAGCACGCTATTTCTATCCGAATGTTCAGATAAATGGGTACACTAATATTGATGTTGAGATCTGGGTGTCAAACATCACAATCAGATGAGTGGAGACAAACCCTTAATAATTTTTCCGAGTCACGCATTAAGTCACTAGCAGAATCAGAGACAAAATTTCAGGGTTTTTAACTGCACAGGGCAATTCCTTCCTTCCCCAAATGCTGACTTTTCTGCACTTTGGACATTTTTTTTTATAATCAGTTTGGAATTGTTTCACCTATTTGTCATGGTGGCCACCTTTTTAACGAGACCCTCCACAACGCTTTGAAAGAAAACTCTTACACCAAATGCATGCAGCACCTTGGGAAGGAGCTGATATCCCTGGTAAACATGCTACACCCCATCAATCACTCAGACCTTTACGATGCTTGCTCTGTTACATACCTACTGCCTCTCAAAGCTTGCCAGGACCAGGCCATACTGCTGAATCAGGTCTCCCTCCGCACCACACATAACAACACAAGACTTTTTCACAGGACAGAAGTATTTTGGGGACAGAGTTTCCAAAAAGCCACTTATGTGCCTAATTCCTGCTGAAGAACCATGAGGCTTAGGAGCTTATACCTTTGAAATTCTCTCTTGGCACCAGCAGAACAGTTGTTGTATATACACTGTGCAGTTTTATATTTATTTCCCAGCAGTGTAAAAAGTCATCTTCTCACCCGTTTTAAGTACATGAGCACAAGTAGGCCAAGGCCTGCCTTCCTGTTTTAAGAAGTGAAAGCGCTAGGGCAGACTGCCAGAGGACTTAATATAGTCTCAGATCTAAATTTAACAACAATAACATGGCTCCAGTCTGACCCTACAAAGAAAAGTTTGGAGAGAAAAAAAAAAAAAGCAATTCTTCACAAATTAAGAAAACAATAAAGGTCCCTTTCAAGTGTCAAGGAATATTCTTAGCCAGCCTGCAACACCTAAATCAAGAGAGAGGTTGTTAAAATGGCATAATACCAGGAAATTCGCCTACAGGGTCTACTTCCTCCTTGGAGACTACGGCCTAGAGTGCCGGAGTCAGTGTGCTTGCGATGGGGGAGGTGGGAGGGAGAAACAGGGATCTGACTAAAGCGACTCCATAAAAAAAGCCAAGGCTGGATATCAACACCACAGTCTCTAGATCTAAGATGATACAACCAGTCTTCCTGGCCTGAGATTCCGAGTCACATCAATAGCCTCTTTAATCCTTTCCCACCCAACATTTCCTGACACCAACCGCAAAAGTCAACAAGTTCAAACCCAGCACAGAAAATTAGCGCTTGCACACAATACAGCCAAGTGATAATGCGGCTGTATTTATAGCACAGAGGCAGCCCCCTCAGAGGAGTTATTAAAGATCCTGGTGGGAAGAAAACACAACTAGAAGAAAGTTATTCAAGTAAGTTAAAGATACACCTGAACCCTCCCTTCCTCTCCCACCCCTCTCTGAGGTCATAACATCACAATATAGTCTCCTAAGCAAGGACGTTCCTCCGGGACACTCTGATAGGGAAAGTGTGAACAACAAAAGCCCATTGTTAACAGGGAACGTTGGTGCCACTTAGACCCTCGTTAAGTTCCCCAGGGGCTGTGGTTTGCGTTGCAGGCTTAAAAATAAAAGGCACTAGGACAAGGGACAAACAAATAATGAAGTCATTTCCATTTACCTAGACCAGCAAGGGGGTTGCCAAGCAGGGTAACCGGTTATTGCTGGGTGTTAGCAGCATCTCCACCCTGGGACTCCCACCTCCTCTCCTCCACACTTTTCAAAGCAAAAGTTTTGACACTGAATTGCTTGAGGAGTTTGACTCCATCCCAGAATTAGGTGCGGATGATACCCTCAGACCAATACCACATCTTACAAATCTTTTGTATCTTGAGATTCTTCCTCATCCAATGCCAACAACGTAGAGTCTACTGATCCTCCACAGAACAGGAATACACCTTTTAAAAGGGCTGTGAGGTTTTCACTGGGCACCGCTCCTTAGTTCAAGGAAGATTTTTGAAGGAATACCTCAGCTGCACCCGTGCAGCTAATTTGCCTACCCTCAAATTACTACTGCTGAGCCATAAGGATGAGCAGTTACATCACCTAATAACATTCCAGCTATTAAATCTGAAATTTGCTTGCATGACAAATATCGTAACTCTGTGCACTGCTGAGCTGCTCCACTGCTGAGCTGCTTCCCAGTAACCTGCAGGAGAATTTCCTATCACACCCAAAGAGGAGCTTTGAAAGGGCTCAAATGGAGGCACCTTGAGTCCAGATTGAAGTAGCTGTGCTAGTGGCTGGTGAGGTGCACTAACCAAACACCAGCATTCCTCTTGGATCCAGCCCTTTGAATTAACAGCACTGCTGCGTTTGAGTGGAGAGCTCGTTTGTGTGAGTGGACCCCGTGCTGGGGGCAATACACAAGGGATGAGCTAATCTTCCAGTGAAGACAAGCCTTTAGGGCTATATCTGGTCTGACCCTCGAGTCCCAGCACAGTCCTCATTACCTTCCTCTGTGATGCACAACAGCTGTTAAATGAATGTAGACAGTCTGCGGGAGAGTCCTCCTGAAAAGGTAACACTTGGGTAGTACTGAATCCATATGCACCTTCACATCACTTCACACACTCTTGCAGCCTGAAAAGAAGCATTTTTGCATTTGCAGTGATTAGTAAATGCCCGAGCAGAGGGAAATAAGGACGGTACAAATTCATTTTTGCCACCTGCTCTAGTTGCACCGAGTGCTGCTTCAAGTTCACACCAGGAACAGTCTCACCAAGTGCAAAACCATGAGTTTCCTCCCAGTCCTGGCTCTGTTAAGCTGTGGAAGTTCTGCAACATGTTGGGAGGAGGTGCTGGAGGCATCAGGAATGTGCCGCTTCTTTCCTACAACTTCATCTTTGCTATGGCCTGCCAACTGAAATCCTCCCCAGAGAGGACTGGGGAACCTCAACCACATTAACTTGTATTGAAGCGTTCTGAAGACTAACTTCATTCCCAATGACAAGTCCTACCCACTGTAGTTTCATTTTGATGACCATTTACACATTTAGCTTGCTTACATTATAAACCAGCAAAACCAAAACTTCAAAACCCTATACCTCGACCCACAAGTTGCCCCTCAGAGTCAGCGGAGACAGCTCTCAGAATTTTGCTTCAAACTTCTCTTCCTCACAGTGTTGGTGCCTGGAGTCATGTGGTTACACAAGACTGTCAAATTTCATCAAGAAAAAAATAAAAAAGTTTCTAATCATCATGGTTTCAGGGGACAGACTGAAGACGTAAGACCCAGGAGGAAGAAATATCATAAGGCAAATGTAAAAACAACAAATGTGTTTTTAGATGTTTTTTTTAATCTCATCATTTTTAAGCCAGTCTCCATTTCAGAAGGCCTGATTCATGTTTTCAAAGGCTTGTGGTTTTCAATACTGCAAAGCTGAAATGCCAAACTGCCCCTCTGAATGCTCGCGGGTCTAGGCCAGCTGCTGGCTAAGGCTACAGCTGGGAAGTTCCTGCCTGTCTCTTCTCCCCGCAGTCGGTGCACAGTTTGCTGCCCAGACCGTGTGTCCACGCCGGGAGCGGTCACTTCGCAGTACAGCACATGTGCTGTTTTCCCTCTCCTCTGCCTTCAAACAAACTTTCACCACAACTGAATACTTGTGAAGCTTATTTAACATTTGATTTCATTCCAATCACAAACCACTAGAAAATCCCACATGCCATGTCAGTTTCCATTTGACTTACAATTGCATATTTTAACATGTAGTTATTTCTAGCCGTAATTGATTATCAGTAATCATGAGAAAGTTGCCCACTTTAATCCTGAAATAAAATCATAGAAAGCAGTTGTTCTACCCAAAGCTAGCCCTCTTTTTCCAGCAGCATGGATCCTCCATACGACAGCAACAGTGCTTCTATCTAGTTTCCTGTATTAAAGGATTGCCATAAAGATACACAGCAGTCCGAAACTCTAGTCCAGCTCTGTCTCATCTCCAAAATGTTTTGTGATCCAGAGGGATTTTTACTTTTCCTCTCCCTCAGTTTCCCCATTTGTAAAACAGTATTCATTTTCATCTTGTGTGGGCCGAGAAGTACAGTTTTAGGATGCATCAGTATGCAAATAAAATATTTATACATGCTAAGTATTATTTCATTTACTATTAGAGTAGTACTAGCAGCTGTGTCAGGATTAAGCCTGCATAGCAATTTTCAATTAGAGTGGAGATTTCACAGTGTGCGAACACCACACTCTGTAATCACTACCTTTATACAACCTGTCACTAAAACAAAGACTGAAAGTTTGTTTCACATTTACACTGAGGCTCCTTTATACCATTCTGGCAGCAAAAAAGGAGATTTCAAGTGGATGTAATACTTCAAGTCTCTCTGGTACTACTTGTAACAGGATTTTAGAAGTAAGGCAGACTGGATTCTGAACTTTCGACTAGTTCACAGTAAGTCTGTTGAGGAGATGCAAAAATAGAATATTTTAAAACTGACAGCTCACTGGGAACTGAGCTTGCCCTTTAAAGTCATTTAAGGCTACTTTTAGGTAACAAATGGTTTGCCTCTACCCGTCAGAGTCCCTAAACACAGATACGAAAGCTGTTCTTTTAATAAAATAATTTTAGTGAAGTACTTATACACGATAAACATTTTCTGCCTAGGCCTAGTAACGCTGACACGCATAGTCAGCACTCCAAAACTCCTAGCTTGGCACCTATATACATTTCCCAAGCTCTTATGCAAATGCAGCTGAAATTTCGAGTGCAGAAGCTTGGAAATCACTGCTGAGCTCCTCTGAACCCCGAGTAAAGGGAAAAGTCATTCTCTAGAGACAACTGCCAAAGGCTTGAGAGAAGACGGGATGAAAACCTCTGCACAGGCCCACTGTGGGTGATGGCCACTCAGCCCCATTCCCAGCTACAGAGGGGAACCACATGCATGGACTTGGAGAAGATGCATTATTTTACCTTCACTTCTATTCTCATTTCATTTGGAAGTAAGGCTCTGAACTTTGAGGTGCGTTTTCTAAGTCAATGGGGCCTTCTGCAGCGTTGCGGTCAGTAACATGGCAGCTATAAAGAAGACGCTGGGGTGGTTCAGGATTCACATACAGTTCCGGATATGAGGATCAAATGCGCCACACAATGAAATACATTTGTTAAGGAAATTGGCACCACTAAAAAAGAAACACTCTGCAGAGAGCCAAGTAACATCTAAGGCTTCTTAACCCAATGAGCTAAACACTCTTCTGCCGCTGAAAAAAAGAAAACAAAAACCACCTTGTGAAACTGAGATGAGTTTGGGGTAGAAAGTGAGTATCTTGATAAACTGTTGGTATCTCTGCCTGACAGAGCTATTAGCCAAGAGTCTGCTGAGTCTAGACAAAGGTTTGATTTTGAATTGAAAGGGGAATCATTTGCAGTGAGTAAAGCAATTTAGGTTTTGAAAAACAACCATGAATTTTTAACTATTAACCCAAAAGAGAGACAAGGAGCCTCTGCAGGCACATACTGCTTTTAAATATTACCCGCTGCCACAGGAGGTCACTGAGATTGGAGTGATTCTGAGATCAGAGAGCTTCATTAGGCCAAAACATTTAAAGTACCCGAAGGCTGGAAGGAAGAGAAGAGACTGGTGGAGCCAGCCATGTGAAGGGAGTATTTTGTATTTACATCATTTGCTGAAATCATCGGTTCTGCTCCATATGATACTAACAAGCAGCAGCTGACAGTCATGAATCGCAAGAGGTGATAAGCATGAAGTATCAGACTGTCCCTGTTCGTTGCATGACTGCACAGGAGACAGCGATCAGAAAGCTTGTTTCTTTGTTTGAGTCTCTGAGTGGATTCTAGATATGAAATTATTTCCCATGCAAGAACTTCTTCCTCACTAGGCTGGTTTCAAATGGAAATAAGGCCTGGGCCAGGTCTCTTCAACCATTTTTTTAGGAGATCTACATTGGAAAAAAGATAGGAATGAGTAGGCTAGAAACACAAGACAATGAGGAAAAACAAAGAGAAACTCACTGAGGGCAGCACCAAGAAGAGGCCCAAAGCCCTGGACAGGAGGAAGAAAAGGGATGCACGCTGGCGCCGGCGTGGGTATACACAGCCCCAGAAGATTAAGTCTGTGCTCCCCAGCTCTGCGTGCAGCCCTGGGGAGAGAGGAAAAAGCACCACAGCCTCCAGTTCATCCATCATGAAGAAACGAGCGTTAGACTGCAATGCTCAGCCAGCTGGAGACTGGCAGTTTAGACTGATGTTGTGACGAACAACAGAACAGAAATGATTAGGAGGCTTTAGCAGCTTTTTCTCCTCCCTGAGGTTATAAACACAGTTGAAGATACCCCCATCCCCGCTCACCCTGGACACAATGGAAGTGCTAACCAGGGAGGCTTTCCCTGCTCTCAGAACATCTCCAAGGGGACAGGCAGGTAGGAGACCCATAACCTTGCATCTTCATTAATAGCGATGGCACTCAGGCTGCGGCTGGGTGGAGAGATGGGTAGGAAATTACATGTTCTTCCTGCAAAGCAGAGAACTCCAGTAGGAACTGTGGCTCTTCTCAAATAGTTTCTTCAGCTTATTCTATGAACAGTAGAGAAAACCACTTTCTACCACACAGAACTTTGCAAAAAAATCAAGTGAAAGGCAACAACCTATCCGAGGAGATACGTATGAGACCCGGAGAAGCACCAGTCCCATCTCAGCGTTAACACACTGACGGAGGAAACCTGGTTGCTATTAGAAGACAGACAATCAGCAGTGTACCTATTGACTGCCTCAAAAAGGGGTCCCTGACTGGTATCAAAATGACACACGGGGTCAGGGAACGCAGGCTGCTCCTGTTTGTGTCTGAGGAAGCCAAACGGGGAAGGGCTCTGTACCGACCTCACGTGCTGTACACTAGAGCCATGTAAGCTTATAAAATTAGCACGTGCCCCTTTGAATGAGCAGTTGTTTTCTTTCAAGCCCCATGGCAAGATGTTATAGGAGGCTGGAGATGGAGATGAGAGCAGGGCACAAAAACGTGGGAAACCAATGGAATAATGAAGAAACAGTCTCTTCACCTTCCGTGGCTCTGTGTCATACAGGGGAGCTAGAAGGCATCTGGTTTGATCTTGGTTTCCGAAAGTGAGGATATGGTTTGACCGACTCCTTTGGTGGTTTAATAACATCTAATTGCTCTACGCCACATCAGTCAACACTTCTCAAAATATAAACCATTTGGCAGATGGGGAAACTGAGGCACTCGAAGGGGAGGGGACTTTCCTGATGTCACGCAAGAGCCTACTGACCCGTCTGTCCACTGTACAACAGTGCCTTCTAGTGGATAGATAACATTTATGCACGGAAAAAGGGGGTGGGCATGAGACTCCATAAAAGAACAAAAAAATATCTATTTAGGTCTAAACTGCTGTAGGCATGTGTCTTGACTACCGTCCTCTAGGAATTGTTCCTCACTTGGCAATTTTGCTTTGCATATTCTACCCAGATTATTTGAGACAACAAGGAGTCACTCTGGCCTTTGAGGATCCCTGGTAATCAAGCATCAGGAAGTCTTCCTTTTAGTAGCCACTAGCAGATCAAGCCACATCGTACTCCAAAGGTCACAACAGTGCAATGGGACAAATATATTTTTCGGAAGGCACAAGGCATTCAGTCTCTGCTTTTGTGTTCTCATGACAATGATTGTAATGACGCAGCTGGAGTGGGAAATGGCCCAGCATAAATCCATCCTGGCAACAATACTTTGTAACAAAAACCATAAAAGGAGGCAGGCATGTTTAGGATAAGTTGGAGATAGTAATCTGGTTATTATTCAGAGGCCCCACTCAGGCACTACACTGAGGAGATCCTGATTGTGTCACCTTGGCCCCATACCGCACATATCCTTTGCAGAAGAACAATGTAGACAGGAGTCTCTTGGACCATATGAAAATCTGGGAGATAATTCTCAAAACAGGAAGTTACATTATACAGTGTGTCTGCCACAATGGCTAATGGGGCTGCATTATGCAGCCAAGTAGTTAAAACTACAGCTCCTCTGCTGGTGCGAGCTCAGGCAGCACGGCCAAAGTCAACCGAGTTATGGCGATTCGCACCCATGGAAGAGAAGTTCAAAAGACAAACTCCCATGAAGAAGGCAAGGAACAGCTCTGAAAACTACATCTTGAGATGGCTTAACCAGCGAAGAGGACATATTTCATGCAAAGGGAGTTCTCCTGGACTGCTGTACAAGCAGCTTATGCTCACATCTAAGAAAACAGAGACAGTCAGTGAAGGCAAAGCAGCTGGTCAGTGGAAAGCTGGTCAGGAATTTACTGATGACAAGATCTTCTATTTGAAAAGTCAATTATCCAAAACAGAAATATTTCCCCTGAGAATGTAGCAGCATTGAAAAAACTGTTGTGGGAAGAGCATTCTCGTGTTCATGAGTAAACTTCCACCCTGAAAAAACCCCAAACCCAGGACACCCAACAAGCTCCTGCCTGGGAGAGGTCCTTGAGCTTCAGGAGACTCAGGTTTACAGCTTGTCTTCCCTTCCCCAGCAGAGCACTGGTCTCTTATCTATTTTGGGGGGGTTGGTTGGGTCAGTTTTTTGCTCATTTGCAAATCTCACCCAGTACTTGTCAGCAAAGGCTCTTGGAGCTTTGATCTCTCACCTTCCAGGTGCCCATCCTGGACACCAGACTTTGGGCTCTTCCACTCTACCTGTATCTCATTCCTCAGAAATTCCTTCCTAACCCTTGGGCAAAGTTCCTGTTGGTATTTGGAAACAGGTTACGTCACTGTCCTTTTACAATAAGACTATCCGTACAAATGAAGAGATACCAGTATAACTATACCAAGGGAAATGGAAACACCTCTTGTGCAGAGAAGCAACTGTTGATGGATTGAATGAAGACAGGTGACAGATGAAAGAAAAGAGTCTTTTCTTCTAACACGCATTGCAAGTACGACATGGAATGCTGTTTTACATTAGAGAATACATATCACTATGCACTATGTAAAGTTCAGTTATATAGGAGCATATGGTGAGAGCTTTCATCAGCCCTCACTGATGTTTAGAAAAAAAAAATTATAATCACAAACCTTCATTCTTATTACAGCATTTTTCACATACAGCTCCCAAACGACTTTACAAACAAACCAGAACATCCTAAGGAGAAGAAAAATGAGGCACAGGAAGGTATAACCTCAGGACTGAAATTCCATGAGCATGCGATACGTGTCAGCCCCTGCGCCGCAGCAGAGACCTGCACAGATGTGACTCTACCTGCTGGCCCAAATCACAAGAGGGCTCCGGGGGCTCCTCCAGCAGCCCTGCCCCGAGCGGGAGATGGGGCGAAACCATGGCCACCCAGGCAAATTCGTCCTCTCCATCCCAGTGGAGATCCAACCTACACGGATCTTGAAGTGCAAAAGCTATGCCTCACACCTGTATAATGAGAGTTCCGGGGCTGATGATCATCACTGACAAATGAAACATGCAAAAGAAATTAAAATACTGATTTGCTCATACACCAGCAGCAGCTGTAATGGCATTTGCTGCCACACCAGGGATCTCACTTCTGCCTGCCTTTGCTGGCAAAAGCTTGTAAGCAGACTCGGCTTCAGGCCACGACTATGTTCAAAGTCAGCTCCTAAAATCCAATTTATCATTAAAAGAGCTTCTGATATTGAAATTTTAATGAGAAATATGATTTCTACCAAAAATAAAAACAGCAATACAAAGCCTCATGAAGATGCCTTATACCAGAACATTTTATTTCCCATGCCATACAGGACTAAATAGATGAAAATCCCCACACAGAGACAATAGCAGCCACAACAGAAAAACTTTTATCACTCTAACCATCACATAATCCACAGAACAAGGCAGATTTCTAGATAATACGTGATCCTTGTGTTGGAGACTCAACACATCAGCTGATTTTCAGAAGCAACCAGGAACTACCAGCAAACCAAATAGCTCCCATGGAAGACACTGAGATCTTCTGGGTTTAAAATACTTCCAAAGAGCAGTTCCTTTGCGTATGCAGATTTTGTACATCAAGTATCTCAGTCCTCAGCAGCACCACAAATAAAAGATTTGCTGTACCCTGAGGAACACGTTCCAGTGCAGTGGCTAATCCAGTGCAAATCTGAACCTTCTCTCTTCAGCTGTGCTTTTGTAGAACTTGAAAAGTATAAGACAGTGTGACCAACTGTGCAACCACATACAGGAGAGGTGATTTAGTGATCAGGTGATTTCTTGGGCTCTTAATGCCCAAGCAGAAAACCAGAAGAGCACATTCCAAAACCATGCAGCTGCCATACCATTTACTGCCCCAACATGACAAATACAGCCAGTGAGCCATATGAGACCATCTTACACAGCTTCTGAGCTCCCAGTGTCTCGGCCTGACAGAACATCACTCATGAATCACACCAATCTCTGCTAGGGCTTCCTTTGCAAGTACTAATACATACAGTTTTAATCACAGCTTATCGGTCTACCAGTGGCTGTAGCGTAACGGGTATGATATTTCAGCACAGATACACAAATATACTTCTGCTGGTGTAGTTAATTTTTAATAAGCCTTTATTGATGTCGCTATCACTGTAGCCACATTGAAGAAATGCTTTCTATTGAGCTGTGAAGTAAAATTAAGAAAAGCTGCATATTTGCCCGGCATGAAGGGGAAAAGAACAAAAAAAAAAACATTCCATTTCTTCCTAACTCCTCCAAAAGCCGCTAATTTTGCACTTTTTTTAGACAACAGGTTGAACTCACAACTGAGAAGGGTTCTCCGTTCTTAACTTTGGCACTTGTCTGTTGCCCTTGCACTAATTCTTCTGGATTTGCATTTTGTGCAGAGTATTGTCACCTCCTGCTCTTTGGCTGGGTCCATTGTGATACAGAAGAGGTGCTAATCCTCTAGTAATTAGCACCTCATTGGGAGGTCAAGAAGAGGTCATGAAAGTGGGCTTGTTTATTTTGCAGAAGTATTCTGGTTTGCTCCTTGTTTTCATTAAGGCTGTGAGATGTTGAGGTGTTCCAGCTCTAAGCACGCTGATGCTTTGCAGACCAAGAAGAATAACCGCCCTTGCTCTAGGCATGGGCACCACTCAGAGCGGCTAATCTCCAGAGCAAAAGGGAGCTCAGGAGAGTAAACCAGTGATGACTCTCATTTTGACACTCCTAACCCTCATCAATCACCTCACGACAAGATCCCCCATATACCTGGCTTTCAGTTCTGTCTGGGGCTGGTCCTTCTCCAACTTCCTGCACGCAAATAAATGTTTGCTGCGTACTGCATAGTAGACAGAAATCCATTCACCTGGTTAACAGTATGATAGGATTCATGACTCCTGTCTGAGAGATCAGTGATTTACATAGTGGGCAGATTTAGGACCCCAAATTGTCTTTAAGGCTTTTCCTAACAAAGGAACAGGGCAGCTTCAAACAACCAAAGAAAATTCCATTCACCTTCAAACCAGGCAGCAAGGTCCTCTGGAGGGAACAGCGGTCTTCCTTGAAAAGCTGCTCTCTGTCTGCAATCTCCTCCTCCCTCGGCTGCCAACATGTTCTAACTTGGATGAGGAAACCAGGCCCCTACTGGTTTCTACCACCTAAGCCTCAAACAGAACCAGCTCTCCTTGCAAGTCTTCAAATGGCCCATATGCCTTTTTACTGTTTCTAGCGCTCTAACCTGAGGACACTAATTTGCTTTCAATTGGCATCAGCAAAAATACAGTTTTCCTGGCAACACTTACTAGGTCCATCAGCAAAGTAGATCAGCCCAACCCTAGACAGAACCACACATACAGACGATGCCTGTGCTGTATACAAAACGCGTATGTGGAGCTCTCAGTGGAGGGCTCATCTTCACTGGGGATCTAATTGCAGCCAGGACACGCAAGGGAAGTTAGAGAAAGCCCTGGATCCTCCGTGGCAAAAAGTTAGGGTCTCCTGCCCCATGCCTCTCAGAGATCTAACAATACCCCCATAAGAACTCAAAAGGATAATTTAGACCTTGATAACCTTCCTAAAGGGGAAATTGCTGGCTTTTAGGGATAGAGTGTGGTAGGGCTGATTTGGAAGGTTATATCCACCATTTACAGCTATTCTACATTTACTGGTGTATTCAAAGCAGGGCATCACAGTAAACTCAGCACACCCAAAGGACATGGGAATCCCAGTTGCATTGTGCCTACAGCTCTGTTCTGATCACAGATAACTCTGTCAGGTTATGTATCACACTGCAAAAGGGCACTTCCCAGAGGATCTAGGGCATCCAAACATCTCTAGTCTTATCTAGACAATGCTTACAAATGCCAGCAGGAGCTAACAATAAATGGAGATGTTTGTTTTCATGCAAAGGCCAGGACAACTGCATTCTCTAAGGGGTCACATCCCTTCCCTAAGACTCACTGTTTGAATACTCACTCTCCAGAAATTTCTCATTTCTCTAGAAATTGCAAGCACTTGCTCACCCCCCCACCTAAGAGCTGTCACAACCGCTCTCGCTCCCACTCCCACCTCCGTTCTCAGGCTAATCCAAAGAGACTGCAGAGGAAGAAATGCTAGGACTTAAATCAGCACCAGCAATGCCAAGGGAGCCGTTACTGTTCGAATTCACTGTTACTGAGTGGTCTCTATTAAGATCAATGAACCCTTGTGCTAGGCCCAGTACACAAATTATTAGCTAGCAGACACGTTAACTATTACTGCAGTGTCTATAGTGACACAGCATCCATGATCACTAGTTTCCATCAGGAAAAAATAAAGCATGGTTAGTATTTCCCACATCTTCATAGCAAGTTTCCTTGCTATCTATTTGTGAAAACGATTTTTAAATATACTATATATAAAACACAGACTTAAATTTTTTACAGATTTGGCCAGTTCTCAATACTTCAGTATATATGGAACGATCCAAATATGTTTTCAATATATTTCAACACATACAGTTGTCATATACAGACCTGTATATTTTACTTATTAGTAAAACTGGCCAAGTATGTGCTATTTTTCAATATATTTGCTCTATCGCCTCATATATTTTAGAGACATGATTGTACAGCGCATTTTAGGAAAGATATTACAAATGAAAAGAGATCATTTTTCTTTTACAGAAAGGATGTGGTTTGCTAAATAATTTGGAAGAGAGAAGAGAACCTGAACTGGATTGCTGCGTCACCTGGAATGGGCTCTGGGTACAATGCCTGGGAGAACCAGATCAGAGATTTCTCTCGTGCCCAGAATAACCTGTTAATGTGCTGCCTAATAGCTACAGGGTTTGGAAGAGCTTTCAGATACAAGACTAAGGAGAAGAGTAACCTGGTGCATCTGTCCAAAATGGACTCTGGGCTCAAGAAACAGGGAAAGATGTATGTTAAAGACAGCATAACCCAACTCTCTTTAAAATTATTAAGCTGGCATCACAGTGTGACTGATCCCATATGGACATCTGATGCCAGCATTGCCCAGTGACTTCACATTGCCCACAGACTTCATATTCACTAAACAGTGAGAAAACCAGTGACCCACAAGAAAAAAGGCTGACAAAAGTTGCAAGGAGAAAGGCCTCCAGGCCTCCCAAAGCCCTTTGGTCAACAAACAGCTTTGAATGTTAAAGCGAGTCCGGAGGAATAAAGAGCTGACCCAGACTGTCGGTACCTTCTTCAGATTTCCAAAGGATGGGAGACAAGTCAGCAGCTTTAATCAGATGCATCAGATCAGTAAATCAGAAGCAGCCATGCTTGGTTTTCTCAAGACTTGCACTACTAACGCAGGGTAAAGAACAGCACAGGACAAGAAGGATCAGCCAGGACACCTTTCACAAGCACTGCCAGCTTCAAATGTCTGTGCAACTATATCCTAAGTCCTCTCACTAAATTTCAAGGACTCAGCTACAGCTTTTCTATAAGACTTGTACAGGAGATGGATAATCAGATTTGTCGACAGCATCTGTAGGTCTGAAATGAGTATGGCTAACCTGTCCTGCATTGGATTAACAGTATCTGGAGCGCAGGCTTTCCAGATGGCCTATAGCCAGAATGCTGGACGCCAGCAATCCTGAATTCACCAATGAAAGAAGGAGGGCAATAGATAGGAATTAAAAGCAGTGATCTCCTGAAAAAAAAAACCCTAAACCAACAAACAAAGAAACCCCAAGCAAATCAAACAAAAAACCCCCAGACCTCTGCATCCATGCGTATCCTTGTGCCATCACAAGAGCACCCCAAGCACACGGCAAGAATTGCATTCTGAGAGGCTCTACACCCTCCTTTCTCTTCAACTAGCAGCATTGCACAGCACCCGTCAGACCAGCCTAAGATTTGTGCCTTGCAATGGAAAAGCTGCTTTACCCAGGAAGCTCCCAACAGCTTTACCCAGGAACTGCCCTTTCTCTCTCCCGCTACTCCTTTTGAAGTAGATTGCTTCCATATTTAGAGGACACTTGGTGTTGCTGGCCATGCTCTGCACGGTTCATGAGAGCTTCTCATGTTTTCTCTTGCCTCCTACACACTTAAAGACGTTTCAGTCACTTAACTGGACCCCTAAACTGTCCTCTAGATGACTTTTTAATGCTCATTTCAAAAGCAGTTCTTACAGTCAGAACACAGCACAGAACAAGGAGAGGCTTGAACTTTGCCACCACAGGAACAGAATCATGAAACTGTAAGATGTCCCTAGGTATTTGTATTTGAAATGAAGCCACCACATCTCTAAAAGAGCCCGGACTTGTATAAATTTTTCAAATTTTATACCATACCTAGATGAATAAAATAGTATTAAAATGACGCAAAAAGTGTTTTGCTTAATGCAAAATATTTTTCTTGATTTATATCCTTTTACCACAAACTGAAGAATGATCCATTGGTTTTCCTTAACAAATCAGAGCAGATGCTTGCTGCAAATCTGAGCACAATAATCCCAATGGAAAAGTCCTACCCACAATTCCCAGACCTGTGACAGGGAATTCTCTTAAGCTTTTAAGTTGAAGAGTCTGATATGTCCATAACAAAGTGTTTGCTCTTCCAAAAGCTCTTTCCAAAGGCCTCTAAATCACGTGGAAATTTGGAAAAAGTCTGCAAAAGCATCACCAAACTGTTGGAAGGAACTTGCTTGCCCTGCAAGGGCAACTGCCAACACCCTCTGTCAAACTGGCCTGCTGCCTTTCACACATTTCACAGGACCTGGGGATTGGTCACTTGGATCAAAGGGGGCCGCGTTTTTCAAAAGAGCTCATCTGGGTTTCCAAGAGCTCAGCACCTGACACAGATAGCTTATTTGGAGAGGAAAAAGCCAAAAAAATTCATAACCAAACTTAGTAACTCTGTTTTTCTGAACTGTATGGGTGCCGAGCTCTTCTGAATATCTGGTAGATGCGATGTGTTCCATTTCCCTAACTAATTATCCAAACCCTTGCATCTGAGGGAACGGATGAATTGTGTGTCGCCTCCGCAGGAACTGATGCAATTTCCTGCCTTCTACACCACTGTAATAACATAAAATATAGGGGGAGGGAGGAGAGGGAGGAAAAAAATTAAATAAATTTTTGAACTACAATCTACTAGGCCTTAGAAGAGTGATATAAAAATTCTTCTCTCCATCAGAAAAAAAAGAAGTGTTCTCAAACTCTCTAGAATTTTTAGAGAGTTCATGTATATAAGGTACAGTAAGATACTCATTGTTCATCTTTGGAAAAAATGACAGATTCTTACATCCAACACAGACTGAGAGAGTAGCCATCACTGGAAGAAATCCTGGCTTGTAGTCAAAACCCAGAGGTCTCTGCCACACCAGTTGCACAGCCTTTGGGCTTACAGATTTTAATGTACCGAGACTCAAGGCCCCTTTGGATGTCCGAAAATATCACAGGCTGCCTGCCGTCTTGCCGGCGCTCCTCCGATCTGTGTCCTTCCTCTAAGGCTGACAGAGCTGGTCTGACTGCACGCCCCAGAGCAAGGCAATGACCCACAAGATACCTCTGCACCCTGCAGGCAAACGCTCCTGCACCCCAGGGAGGTGAAGGGTCACTAGAAATCCAGGAATAATGACTCCTAACAACATCATCCAATTGTGATATCTGACCAAGAACAAGAAGAAGAATGGAATGATGGAGAAGCAGCATTTTTCTTTTGTTTAATCATCTTTTAGTTTCATCTTACAGATTCTTTGTAGAATTTGTTAATCTGTGAGAACAAAGAATATATCCCAGCGATACAAACAGAGGGACTGATAAGGAAAGTCCACCTGTCCTTCTCTTACCCCTGTCTCCCCTGATTTCTAGGTTGCATTTTATTTAAACAGAATTTACAATTCAAAGTCAGAATTAAATTCTGACTCCTTCAGGTATAAACCAGTCATGTTCACTACAGTAATTCCGAAGGGGAAAAAAAAATATTATGCTTTCCCCACTATTTTTTATCTCATGTGAATATCAGGCTTGCACAGACCTTTAAGTGATCTGCCAGTCACTGCTGGAAGGCTATTGATGGCTTCAGTAAAAGCAACTAAGTTTTTTTTTCTAGACTTTCCTTCTTCAGCAGTTCCCCTGTTGTAATCTCGTGAAGTACAGATGAGAGTCTGATGCCTATGCCTACATTTAACCTAACTAATAAGCCTCCAGCTCCTTGCAATGAGCCTTTGCAGCCTAAATCTCAGGGAAGGATGATAGGGGTTGTTCCCTCTCCTCCTTCATCACAAGGACAGCTTGTTACATTGCAAAAAGATTTACAGGTTTGTAAAAACCTGTAAAAAGATTTACAGGTTAGACTGTTGTGGGTGTTTCTTCCACATGTTAGCATTCACAAGGGACATCCAGTAATAGCTTGTTCCATCGGTTTTGTCAGTAGCCTGTGTTTGCTGGTTGGTGTCTCGTTGTACAGTATGCCATCAGCACGTTTCTGCTCATCACAGTTGCTGGGATGATATTGCAGCTGACAACTCGACTGCCTGTGATCGAACTGGTCATTAACCTAGAAATAAGGTGGCAAATGCAAAAGTTGGACAGCTGGCAGCCGCCTTCTCCAATGCTCGTAGTCCAGCATTTCCAAGGTGCCAAGCTTCCACACACTCTCTTTGCTGCGTTTTCTGAGCGTGGCCTTGTTTGCTCCTGCGATATTCTCACCTCCCAGAGAGCTCACTGAAATGACGACTGTGTCATGTTTCATGTACTGCCCTCTAGGTAATCACACTCAAGGACTCCAAGCTTGTAAACTTAAACTAGCTCTTTAGGATGAAAAGCATTTGCAGAAATGTTGTCTGAGCAAAGCACTGAATTCCCGTTTTAGTAATGAATGAGCCTTTGACCCTATTTTGACATAAGCTCACATCCACAAAGTAGATTGTATTAGCTGCTTAAGCACAAGAAAAGAAAGAAGATTGTCTCTTAGGTACTAGGGAAACTTCTTTTTTACAGCAAGTGAAGAACAAATGAATAATTATAACTCAAAGATATGTCCTGAAGGCATGCTGCTCTATCCTGGAGTTACTCCTTTTTTTTTTATTTTATTTTTTTTTTATTATTTTTTTTACAGCTATAGGCAAAATTTAGTAAGGTACTAGGGTGGTCATTAATTTTGTGAGTTGAAAGATAATTTTAAAAATGAGAGCTTATTTCCTGGGAACATTTAGCTGGATAAAGCTTGTGAAAAATTAGTTAAAGAAAAGTTATGTCAGCTATGTACAGACAAGTGTTGCTTGACCTTCCACTGTTCACAAATTTCATAGAGGATCTAAAAACTCAAAAGCCCACAAAATCATCAATAAGCCCACTCAAGAATACAAACAGAGAGATGAAGGCATGAAAAGGGAAGGGAAGGGGAAGAGATGTCCGGTTTCTATCCCATCTTTTGGCAGAAGTCACCTTCAGCACCTGAACCAAGCAAGTAAAACAGACAGAGAAAATAAACATAAGCCACAAAAACCTCAACCCTCGCAGAGACCATTTAGAAGGAGAAACTCAACAGGGCTTCTCCATTCCACCTCACCCTACTCATCAAATATTGATAAGAAACAGCAGTGGCAGTTGTTAGCTGGAGCTAGTAACAGAAGCATGAAAAGTAAAAATCAATGGGATTTTTTATTTTGATGAAGAAAGGGTAAAATGTGTGTGCTGTGACAGTGTATGCTGCTTGTGCCTGGAAGTGTTTCTGTTTGCAAGTACAGGGATGGGCTCATACGAATATTATTGGGTGCATAAATACATACTCTAATTTCTCTGAAGTCACATTTCTGCATCCAGTGGTAAAAGTGACAAATGTAAGCGATACACTTCGTACATTTGTGCTTCTGTCTGCGAAGGGCAAATGTTCTGGCATGGTCATGAGGGATTGTACATCACTCACTGGGTTGAATGGCCTTTGCATGTGTGTTTGTCTTTGCTGTTTCTTGCTCTGAGTACAAAGATGCGTTTTTTTGCTTTGCAAAGACACTCAGAAAAGAAACCTCAGTCATTCTCTCCCCTGCAAGTGTAGATAATGAGCTCCTTGATCGCTAATATGCACAAACATTTAGCAATATTTAGCTAGCTATCCACTGAGCCCTAGCTTTCAATGAGAGTGCTTTTGTGTACTAACATTAAAGCAGCAGTAATTAATAGCTATTTACCATGTAAAAATTACCTTATTGCAATGCACTGGCAATTGAGCTTCACAGGAGTGATGATATCACCAGATCAACTCTGCAGCTTGCGCAGCTCAGTAAGAATTTGCTTCTCTAAAAGTGAAGCCAGAAATTACTTCAGAACACATTTTATGAGGTCTATGTTGAGTGTCTCACCTACACCACACACAACAAAACACTGAGGGAGCAAATTCTTCCACTGGTTAATGGAAGAGTGAGGTCTTGGGTTCAGATACTTCCTGCTTCCACCCTGGTCAAAATTACAGTAATCACAGCCTTGCATTAAAGTTGCTGACCCCTCCTTTTTCAGCCTCGACTGGTTTGAAGGAGGAAGCTGAACAGAAGGTGTGAATCATCAGGCCTGTCAAACCCATCTCTTTCAGCACCAATGAATTCACTTAAAATGTATGTGCAGGGGAAAGGCATGGCGTGGAGGGAACAGCTTTGAAGAAAAATTATTCTGCAATTTAAGCCAGTGGATTTGGGTTCTTCTCTTTAGGCTTTGGTCACCGCTGCCTTTCAGTACTGCAATGTAAAATGTAGAAATCCTCTAAATGAAGAAAAGTAAGACGGAGGTTGATACAATGATTCAGTTCTCAATTTACCATATTTGGCACTGAACTACTGAAGCTAATACACACAGAAGAAAACACTCTGTCCTCTCCTTAAAGCCCCGATTACAAGCCTGCTGAGGTGAGCAGAGACTCTGGATTAGCTTTGTTCTGGGGTGTTAACCCATTACAAGTGAGGAAGCAGTCTGCTGTTACTTTCATTCCGTCAGAATAGCAGCTTTTCTTGTTTTCCCAACAATGAACTGTATCGTCTATTGTTTTTCATAGAAATATTCCCCGCACACACCTGTAGGCTGAACTCGGGGAAAGCTGTTAGCATAGGCTCTTTTCTTAAAGGACAGTTAGATAGATTCAAAGGCTCAAGACAGACTCTGCATGATGCCAAAGGGGAGTTTCATGCTTAAAGGTATGGATTATTATTTACAAGATCTGAATTCAGTCTCTTGCACTACCTACTTGTAACCTGACAGAGGACAGAAGTGCTACAGAGACCCTGCCCAAGACCCCAGCTCTACAGGCATTCACCTTTACAATCTGCATAACCTCTAGTGTTATGTGGTCAAGCAGGGGGTATTTGGATTAACCCAAACTACATTTGTCGGAGTAAGTTTATGGCTGGATTAAACCAACCTAAGACCACAAAGGGACAGTCTCAGTGCTCCTAACTACATGTTCTGTTTCTTTCTTTCCGTCAGCACTAGTGATCCTGCCACTACCCAACCAGCCAACTCAGCTTTTTCATCTACAAATTCACATAGCAAAACTATTAAAAAAAAAAAAAAAAAAAGAAAAAAGGAGGTATCTAAGCTTTCAGATGGATCAGAGAGCTGATTTACCACATGTCTGTAAGATCACTAGTGTTGACTCAAGGGAAAGCATGAGAACTCACAGCAGAAGGAAGGAAAAGGAAGGAAAAAAGAGAACACGAGCACAGTCTTAGAAGAGCTTATACCAACCATGCAACTGCATCTTTTGTTAGCTGACTATGAGCCAGCCTGGGTATCCCAGAATAGCACTGCACTACAGAGTTATATCCAGAGTGACGAGGAAAACAAGCCCATTAATAAGCAGAATTCAGGCTCTGGTGCTAAAGGTATTTTGTACACCCTGCAGGATACAGCAATAGCTCTAGTGTAAATGCCACATCATCTGAGAAAAGGATATGCTGAACCTGCACGAGTGGTGAACTCCTTTGAAGAGGAAGACTGAACTGAGAAAGGCTAGCCATGTACAGCATTTCTTTCTACCTGGTACAAGTCTGGCCTGATATATCCCTGATCTACAATGGGTTGCTTTTCTACCAAGCTTATAGGCTATCTTAAGGATGCCATATTCTAGAAGTTTGTGTCTGCATGGAAGAGGTAGGCATATTTTGATTGTAAGACAGAACTGATTGTTCATGAGCTTGGGATTTGGAACTTAGGTTTTGAAACAAATCACTCCGGAGCTCTCACTCACTTTCTGCCTTCCTTAGTAAAAGTGACGTGCTGTCAAATGAGTTTAAAGGCCTCATACATCAGTTCTATGATTACATTTTGGGAGGAAGAAAGAGGCAGAGAACTCTGGATGCCTAAGCCTTTCTACCCAAGAATCTGCTCATTGTGATAATTTATAAAAAGCTTAAAATTGCCTAGATATCAGTACATTAAAATTTAATTTTAGATTGAAACCGTTATCTGAATTCAGTGGCCTGTGATATATATATATATTCAGAACATCCTACCGAGAGAACCTATTAAAGTACTTTCTACAATTATTATTTAATATTGAACATTTTATAGCAGTAGTGCCCTGAGGCCGAGCAAGTCAAGTTCTCATCATGTTACATACCACACAAAGGTAACATAATTATAACAGTTCAAGGATTATAATTTTGAAGTTATTTGTGCATTGTTTTGCGCAGCATTGCAAGGTCTGAGTGACTTTTATGGTTATGGTCCATTTTTAGGTGGAACTAGGGACATGAACATCTTTTCATTTCTAATAAGAGTAAGATACCAATCATTCCTCTCTCTTCTGATCACACCTTCCCTTCCCCCTCCTTTGGGAAGGAATGATGCATATTAACTCCTTGATCCTGTTGAAAACTAATGGCAAACTAAGAAAATAACTGCTTTCAACTAAATCAGGAGATTTGTTTTCAAATCCAACTCACAGTCACATAATTACTTGAGCTTATTCAAAGGAGATGACAGGAACACACAGCAGGGATGCGACTCTGGGTGAATTGCCCTGCTTCACACAATCACACCGCCTTTAGTCAGTCATGAAACTGCATGACAAGGTTTCTGGGTCCTTCAAAAACAAGGCACAGGTACCTAAGTCACTTTGACCTTAAAACACTGAGGGGAACAAAGCTCAAAACATCGGAAAACCTAGTCACTTTAGCTTGGGGGAAATCTCTGCAGCATCAGGATTTGAGAGACAGGATCTGAATTCAGGTGCAACACAATGCCCTAGTCAAGGCTGTGGTACGGCACTTCCAAGCTTCTGCCACTTGGACTTTCGAAACCAATGGTGGCAACCAGAATACATAGTTCCCAGTGAGATTGCCAAATTCTTCCTAGGATATATTAAAGGCTGGTGTACCGTATCATCACTGGTAAAGTTATTCACCTTGGTTAAACCAGAGTGAAGAGTATTCTACCATATACCAAACTCACGCCTTTACCTTTATCCAGCACACCAACACAGCTAGGCGGTAAGGAAGTCATTTCTCTTCACAGAAGCTCTGCTTCCATCGCGGCGCAAGCTTAATTAGACCTTCCCTGCCTAATCAGAGATTAAAATCTTAGAAGCAAGACTGTATGCAGATACAATTCACGGCTCCAATCCTGATCTGAATCAGGGGTCCTCGCTCAAATGATTATTTCTGTACATATCAGCAACTCAGGCCAGTGAGTGGGTTGGGTTTTCTTGGAGAGGAAGGCTAAGATTTCAAATGCATAACTAGTGCAGATTTTGGCCTATCCAGCTTAAAAAACTGATATATGTATGTATTTTTAGATGACAATTTATTTATAATACACAGCAGATGTACTGTAGGACATCACTTCCTGCCCTTGACAATCTGCATTCTAGAAAAACAAATTATATGGTAACAGAATTCTTTGGGGGCACAAACAGAACAAGGATTTTTTGGGGAAAAAATCCAAATTGCAAAGAGTTCTGTAATAGCAAGCTGACCTAGAACAACGAGCTGCTCTTCAGGACCTGTACAGATGAAGGCTGAGAACTTTGACATAGTCAGCAGCAAAAATTACATAAATGGAACATGATCAGCCTAGATCAAATAAACAAAATCCCAAAGTTAACAACCTACCTCCTGCAAACACAACTCTGGGCTTTGGAAGATGCCACTGTCAACAGCAGACCTGTTCCTAACGCAGTGCAGTCTACTGGAACATTTCTAACTTAGAATAAAGCTAAAACTTGTACTTTTATACAGCAGGGAGTATGGCTTATCTACCTAGTTTTACCAACCTAGGTCCTAACATGGAAACGACAGAGGACAGACATATTTTGCTGAACCCACCCATAAGGTGGAAATGATCAATGCCTCCAGTCCCAGCTTTCCACCCCCACCCCACCCCCATTAGGAGCTTACTACCCAAACGACAACATTGACTTGACTAACACGTGTTGGAGAGCATTCACACAAGCATCTCTGCTGACAAACCAAAGACAGGATTCACCTCCAGCATGCAGTATTCATCCTCCAGGGGCTAAGGAGCTGGAAGAGGGTCAGCGCACAGTAATTCATTTCATAGGCACTGCTGTCCCCAGAGCACACATTTGTCCACAAAAAAGTTGAGCGAAAAAGTATTTTAATATGTAGATAGAGCGCATTCTGTTTGAAAAATTAATGACCTGTGTGAAATATGCAACTCCCATATAACTGCACAGCCATGACTACACCCATACTGGGGGTACAAATAGCTGTTTTAACTGTGCCATATATATCTGCGTAATTAACACATCAACACTTTCTGTGTAAACAAGCCTCACACCTGATACATGTAAACCTCCACTACCAGAAGTTTGATCAGACCTTTATAAGGAACAGCATCACACACGGTCAGCACTGCTCATCCTGGCCTTGCAGGTACAGATCAGACCTTACCCAGTTCCAGGGTAAGGAACACGCCCACAGCCTTCGCTCTCATTCTGTTCAGCCAAAATTTCCACACAACGAAGGCTAGTAAACATCTGATGCTCTAGAGCTGGAAAAGCGGAATCTTTGAAATAAAGAATGAAGTAGCGATGGCAGAAAGCAGAGAAGGTATGAAGAGGAATAAAGGATCGTTAGCAATTCTCACAATTAATTAAACAAAGCTAGGAAGGAAGTGGAAAACAGCACTTCAGATAGCCCATTGCTGGGGCTGGAGGGAGGGGGGTGGTATTCTCCCAGGCCTTTTGCGGGTTACCACAAAGAGAGTTCACAGATCTTCCACTCACTTACTTTAATATTTGATATGAAATTAAAGCCCTGTTCCAACTTTTATGACCGCTGTCTCCCTCACTCTCCCCTCCTCCTATTCCCAGCAGACCCCTTCATCCTTCACATGCCTGTCCTCAGACCAAGACATCAGCACAATTAGCACCAGCCCACTGGCGCCAATTAGCAGCCAATAGTGTCTATATTATGTGAGGGGGGGATGGAGGAGCGGGTCCTGTGTCTCCAGCCTGCCTTCACACTCAATTAGATTAAGTGGAGTCTCCTGGCTGTGGTTGGTTGGACAGTTGTTGCAGTAATTGTGTCTTCTCTGTTGCTGCAGGCAATCTCCTCCTAGGCTCTCCGATACCCCCTTTATTGACTCCCCGTGTTGTCCACTTACATCAACACACGCTTCTTCAAAGAGAAAAGGGGGGAGGGCAGCAAAAAGGAGCACGAGGGGGTTGGGGATGACAGAGAAAGACCCCAATGTCTTTGCGTAAAAGTTTTATTTAAGTCTGAAACTCCAGGGCCACGTCGCGTTGACCTCCCCAGGGTTCAGCTGTGATTGTTCACTGTGACTGTCACATGCCCGAGCTTCAAACAGGGACAGAGCGGGACAGCTCCAGTAAAAAGCCTCACTGGTGATCCAACTCACTTGGCATTTCACAGGGCAGCGCCCGACGTCTTTCTGGGGAATGAAACACTAATAATGAGGTTTTAACTCAGAAATAAACTTGACTACCAAACGAGCTGGTGGTTTCCCACTCTTGCTCTTGGCCAGTGGCAAATGCTGGGAAATGAGGAGGATAATTGGAAGACCTGGCTGAAGTTCCGCTCCTTTCTAACACCGAGCACAGAACTACAGCATCCTTTTTACTTTGGCTTTGTTCTGCTTCAGAACAATGCTTTGCAGGTATCTGATGAGACTGAAAATCCAGAATGTTGAATACAGAAGTTTAAAAAACAAAACAAAAGAAAACCCCACACCTGTTTTTATATGTGTTCCCAGTTAATTTAAAATTCCCTTCTTAAATTGTGTAACTTTTGTACACTGCTTTATGACACCACATTAACATAGTGCCCTGCTACCAGAGTTATAAAAGGGTGTACTTTGACAGAATACTCTTTGTTTTGCTTTCATTTTATTTTTAAACTCATGAAGAACAACTGCTACTTAGCACCAACATAAATATTTGTCCTTCTGGTGTAGATTCAAGTGTCTTCCTGTTTTTAACAGGACAGGCTGACTCTGAACAGGATTCATTTCTACTTTGACACCTATTTTAAGATGAGCTGAATTGTGCTCTGGAGCTGCTGATGTTCTCATACTGACTACAGAAGAGCTGTGGTGGAAGAGCATCAGACAGCTAGACCAAAACAAGATAAATCCCACCCTCGATGCAACATTATGTGTCATAATTATTCCACGTACTGTAATTTACATGCAATTTAAAAACAACAGAAACATGGAACACACACATGAATCTCTAAATATGATATTTGATACCAGGAAGAAGAAGAATCAATTTTCCAAAGTAAGATTTTTCACAGGATTTAAAGAAATACCAGGACATATAAAAGTGTTGATAATAAAATATATTATCCTTTGGAGGAAAAAAAAAATCCCAAACCCTATTTTGGCAAAAATGTGTGCGCAGGACCAGTTGGTGCTTTTATAATAAATCTGTTACAGGGGAAGGATAAAGGAGTAAGGGGTGGCTGTGAGAATGAAGTATATTTTCAAGGGGTATAAAGCCACAGCTTTATTCCTGCAATAGATGACAAAGTGCTACACATTTCTGGACAAACCTTTTGCATCAGCTCTCTGCTTCTTATCTGTAAGTCACAGATGATAGTTGCTATCCCAGCAGGGGACCTTCTAGTTGATGTTCATCGGTTGTGCAATACTTAAAATGGATTCTCTTTTGCTTTATGTCAAGATTAAAGCTTTTCCTTGAGAAGCTGGCAAGAAGGAAATCATAGGACTGATGTGGAATTCACGAAGGAAGTCCTTTCCCTGTGTTACAGTTGCCGGTCAGCTTACATTAGCCTAATAGACATTCCTGGTTTTAAAATCGCAGATTAATTATCTCAGCTAAGAGTAAAGAACACAACTATGAGTAACAAGGAAGAAATTGCCAACAAACACTCTCTGTCATAGCTCTGCTACCTCCTCAAGAGCCCAGGGAAGGCTGTGAATTTCTTGAAATTCCTTACCGCAAACTTACAAGGACAGAGTAATGTGCAAAGACAAAAAAATTATTCAAGATGAAAAAAAGAGAATGCACAAAGTAACGATGAAAGATTAGATCGCGGACAAGAATAGCTTAGTAGTCCAAGCACCAATGAGTTAAGTCTCCTAAGAAGGAAAGGTTTAGGTTTAAGCAGGTACGCATAGGAGTTGCATCTCCGAAAGATTTTTTTTTTTTTTTGAGCCAGATTGTTTTGAAAGATCCTACTGATATAATTGGTTTGACAGTATTGAACCAACTTGAGCATAAGATTTGTTAAAAAATACCAGCTGAAACTACATACCATGCTGTATTAGCAGAAAACTCTTGAAGTTTCATTTTGGTTTGTTATTTAACAATTTAACGATTTAATGATTTACACGTTTTTGGTCCATGACTGAAAGTGAACTTGAACTATAGGACTGAATATACAATCTGTGTTCTGCTTAGTCACGCAAAGTCAAATACTATTTTCTGAGTTATCTGGATCAAATTCTGCATTATATAATATCTAATTTATATACACCATATAATATTATATACATTTTATATATATGCATCTATATATCTGTAAAATTCCCTTCGCATTAGTGGTGTCCTCTAGTAAGAGCAGGAACACCTGCACAACATGAAAGAATGCAAATACTGGCTCCATTTCTACAAACTGACGAGCAATTCGAGCTCACAGGCTAGATTTTCAAAACTGCTCTGCTACTTCCAAGCTTCTCTTGGAAACGTATTGTCAGATTTTAGACAAAGTATATGCATGATAATGGATATCCAAGGCCAAGTCTATCAACCACCTACACTGAAAGCCCCCCAACTCAATTTCCAAGAGCCTGAGTCATGCCCGACTGTCCTTCCTGCCCCGCTCCCAGGATGTGCCCGGAGCACATCCACGCTGCAGTCTCCGAGTACAGGGTGCCCACAAGCAACACTCACACGGTGCCTGGTTCAGGCTTCCTGTCTATTTGCACTTCTTTTCCCATCTTCTGACTTGAAGTAGATGTCTTATTTTTTCTCTTGAGTCAACAGACTGCTTCAAGAGTAAGATTCAGAATGTTACATTAATGTCAGAAGTACTTTCTCCATCTCCTTTCCCCTAACTTCTCTATGCCAAGATTCCTCTTACAAGCGTTGTCCCACCCTTCATTGCTTTGGGCATCTCAAACTTTTCTGTGAAAAGCATCTGTTAGGTTAAACACTTCTCTCCACCTGCTAGTGCTTTCTTCTGTCATTCCTTTAGCTCTTTTTCTTCTGGCCCATTTCCGATGTGCTTTCAATATTTCCCATCTCAGGCCCCTTCCATCTATTTCTCCATTTCCTGCCTACTCCATCCAGACATCCTCGTTTTCTCTCTTCTGCCATGTGTTCTACTTTCTCTTTTCCTTCTTTTGCTCTTTCCCTGTCTTTTTTTCTCCTCCTTCAAGTAACATCTCTCCCTTTTCTTCCATCTCTCATCTGCATCCTATTCCCACATTCTTTCACTTCTGTCCTCCACCTCTTCTACTTCCCTGTTGTTCATAAGTGGGTTGTGAAGCTCACTGGCTTTTTGTTGTGATCAGGAAACATTTATTGACATTGGAAACATCCTCATTAGCTCTGGACAGGTGGGAACCATCTTTGTTTCCTGCAGGCACCATCTCCTGTCTGCTCAGTAACCCAGACTGACAGCTGCACGGCTCTGACGTGGAGATATCTTTTCCTCCCCACCCTTCCGTCTCCACCAGTTAGTAGGGCCCCAGCTCAACCCCCCCAGGTGGTGAGTAGGAAGAGACTGATGGGCAAAGACGACCCCAATTAAATTCAGTTAAAACTCTTTCCTCTCCTTTGGACTTTGCAGGGATTGGAAGGTCAGGCTCAAGGGCTAAACATTACAAAGCTCTCCCAGCTGAATGACAGAAGTCAAGCAATTAAGAGTGTGAGCAACAAACAAAGGAAGAGAAACAAAAACAGATTCAAATTTCTGCCCTCATACGAGCAGTAGAAAATTCCATTTTTTTTACCTTGATTTCACTGAAGTGTTGATGATACATCAATGAAAAGGATCTGTTGCAGATCAGGATCCGGTTCTGTTCTTGCTTATTGCATTGTAAGTAGGAAAACTGCAGGGAAATCAAGCACTTTTTACCAATTTAAACTGATGTCAGAATTAGACAAGTCTCTTTTCGAAAGACATCTTTGGTTCCGTAGCGCATGTGTGTTTCCTGACAAGGCACTGGGAAGTACATGCTAAGACCCACCAAGTCATTATTTCTTAAGACAATTTACTACAGAAATTCTAGTTCCAAAAGTAAATTCCTTCCCTTCGTGCTACTAGAAACTTCTAACATTACTTTGACTCTTAACTGACAGACAGCACGCCAGGGGGCTCCAGGCCAATAATCCCTCTACACGTTTCCAAAGCAGACCAGAGGCAGGGCAGAGATAACTGAGCTAACTCTGACCAAGCTGCCTGGGATACCAGAGAAGTGTTAGGCATAGCTCATCAGCAGGACAAATTGCTTTGCACTGCCTTCATGACACCACTGCTATATCATATCCATTTCTCATGACAGATACAGTTCTGTTTAGATGAGTCTTTAGTGCTTCACAGACAACGCTACCGTGACTAGAAGTACATAAGCTCTTAGATTATAAAACCCCAAGCTGGTCTGATTTTTCTGTTACGTGTTAGTACAACAACTAGTACAGCAGGACTACTAACAAATCTTTGGGTATCAGATTTGCCCAATGCCATCTCCAACCTGATCTGCAACATTCCTGGAGGTAACAGGGGATACACTTGACCACTGAAAGGCAGCTCATTGATCCCATGGATATTTTTCTCAGAAAGAAGTCACATGTTGGATGAAAGGATTTGCTGATCTGGAGATGTCCCTGAAATAAAGCCTGCTTCAAAACCTGTTCAGGCAAAATGAGTTTTGCTGATTTCAGTTAATGTGGGATCTGACCTATGGATCAAGGGAAGATGGCAGAATTAAATCCCCACTTTCAACTGCCCTTTCACTCCTTACATAAGTAAGGAAGCTTTATTCCATATTGAAAAATGACTTCACTCCCCCTCATGAAGCCGTAACCTGCTGCTCACTCCCCCACTACGAACCAGGGCAGCAACTTTCCTTCCGAATCGGGAACCACGAGAAAGATTACTCTTATCCTAAATGCACTGCAAGGATATCTCAGACACATCTTGTCAGCACTTAAACACCCATGACAGGCTTCCCGCAACATTTTCCAGGTGAGCACCCTCGCTCCTTCTACCGTGTCACACGCTCATCATTCACCACTCAGACACGGCGGGAGCAGCCTGTTGACATGGTTTCTCTCACTCTTCCTGGCCCCTGGAGCTGACCTCCTGTCTCCCCAGCTAGATCAAATCCAGAAGACTGTACTTAGGGCTGGGTCACTGGATGGTGTTAAAAGCCTTTCTCTTCTTCTCTCAGCAACCAAAGTTGGAAGGTGGCAAGTGGGAGAGAAAACACTTCAAGTTGATTTTCCTTCAGGTGACGCTTCCTGTCAGACGGCAAGGGCTCCCAAGCACAGGCAAGGCACGGGAAGGATTTGCAGAATGGCACATTCACGCTTCTGGAGATACAGGAACTACAGTGGCAGTGACCATGTTGCCAGATTTTCTTCTCTCTCTCAACTACAGGCACACAGCAAAGGCAAGGAGAAACGATGATACATGGAAAGTTCCCTCATTAGTTCTTCACTGCTGCTTACAAAAACTCAAGAAAACACCTCACCTCCTTCGAAGTGAGCCAAATCTACGCTCCAGGAGGTTCTGGCACCATGAAATGTCCTGTTTGCCATGCCAGTGTAAAACACCATCAGTTTGAAGGGGTTGGAGATTTGATTTTACCATGTGAAATATGGTAAGTTTGCCTCCGAGTTTAACTTAATCTGTCGCTGACTTCCTGAGAATTTGACAAAACACACTCGCAATTCAAACCACACGCTCCCTTTTCTGTCTCCAGCAAACCGGTTGAGTATCTCATGCAATTTCAAGGGAATGTTGTGCTCTTTTTGTGCACAAGTGGGGCAAGGCATCACTGCAAATATGCCCACACCCACTTTCAAGCCGTGAGTATACTAACGGGCCTCAACAGCCCTGGACAGCCTCACCTGGGATCTCTACCCAGGTATTCCAACTCCTTGCTCCTGGAGCTCCGTTTAAGCTCAGGCCCCCAGTTCTTGCGTGAGCTGTGACACAAAAGTTCCTGTCTCCTGCCTGTCCTTTCTTCATCCTGATTCACTGGCTGGACTTCCTTTTTTTGACATTACACATGACTCATCACCTTGCATTTGTCTGACCGTGCAAGACTACTGCATTGTAGTACAACTGATCTGCCCATAGTAAAATCACGAGACTCTGCTTCAAACAGCAAAGAATCAAGCAGAGTGAGTCAAATTTCAATCAAGAAATTAGTGGTTTACATTTCTTCAGAAAAGTCTCCTCTTTCAAACCCAACCCAATGAAGTAACACGCAGAGCACGCCATGGAATTGATTCTCCCATGTCTTGGGAGTTCACATATACCTATGTACAGTGAGCTGCAGCGGCAAGGCTTTCATACTCTCATTCGGCACACTTGACTTCGAAAGGCACTGTCAGATATGGAGTCTCCAGTGGCTGGGGCACAGAGGGCCAGCTCTGCGACCCTTAATATGTGGGAATTTACAGAGGAGCTTACAGTCACATGGAAGAACTGAGCAAGAGTGACCACATCTACACGGACAGCTATAAAAACATAGCTACTTGAGATACAATCTTAGCTGTGATTAAAGGAACAATTCTTCACTGAAACTGCTGAATACAGCTCTGCCATGCACGCTCTTTAGCTCACTCCCTTTGTGATAATGAACACAGCCTCCCTAACTAAATTCAAGCCAAGATGTTGAAGTATTCTGCCAAAAGAGGTAGACTGAAAATACCTTCACAGTATGACGCAGTTTAAGATCTGGATCCACTGCTAAGGAGCATATCTGTCTTTTCTTTTTTAACATCGCTTTTCCATCACATCATTTTTTCTTTGGCCACTGCAGGTAGAGGCATTTCCCTTTATACGGCACAAAGTGAATCAGTAGCTGATCCTCATGGGAGCTGAAACTCAGCTTTGCCCAAGCTGAACCACAATGTCTGCATCACATAAGCCCCCCACCGGAACTCAAGGTTTAAGACCTTATGCACTCACAAGTCTCCTGCTAGCCATCTCTAATTGTGCTGCCTGCTTTCCATGCAAAATAATGAGTTTTAACCATGGAAAGAATCTGCACTAAAAGTAGGCTCCCCCTTCCCAGAAGCGGTAATCAAACAACATTTCTATGGAAGCCATCTCCTTAAACGTGGCTTCCTCTCTCTTCAGAACGATGTGGTTGGGACACCTCATCCAGCCCATTGATCTCAGTGCTTTATAGCACAAGCCATAAAGCATATTAGCAAGTGAGCAAAGCTGCAAACACAAGTGTGTGAGCATCCAGCATGTCATCCTTAGTGGGTTGGCATAAACAGGGAGGGTAAAAAATTCCCATCATTTCAGCAGGCATAGGGATTTCTCAAGTGGCTTTTTTTAATAGGTCATGTGCCCCATTCAGCAGCTCCAGCTGATGCTTCCAAAAGAAACCCATTAACAGCCTCCCCTATGTGCTCCTTATTGTTTGCACAGCTTTAATGGCCCCATCTGGCATCATCTTAAAGCCTCCTGGTCAGAAGCAAACAGCAGCTTCTGGTTACAATGGCACAGGAAGTTGTACTTTTCAGCCTCCTTTCTTTACTCACAAGACTTAACTTTGTGAATAAATATATTTTATGAACAAGGCAAGGGTTTGAAGGTGTGTAACCACCTGCAACCTGAGTGACACCACTGTGATGTTGAACTTAAATTCTTTTCCCTTTCCCTAACAATATGGCAGTGCCTGCACACCAGGTGTCTGGGCCTCCTCAACCTTTGTGGTATCTGTCAGTCTGTGGTATCTCTAAAAAACTCATTCCATGGAAAGAAAAGAGGGAAACAAAGCGTATCTCTAGCAATGAGCAATTGAAGAGACCAGCCTCTGCTACCCCAATGTGCTGATGTGGGGATGGCCCACATGAGCTGAACAGAACAGGTTCCTATACAGAGGGCTATTACAACATATACTACCTCCCAGGAAAAGGTGAACATCTGTGTGTCATCTGTTTTATTTTGTTAACAAAGGCTGCTCAGACATGACACGATGATTCTCCTAGGATAGAAAGTGGCCAGGTTACTCTGGGCAGCTCCCAGCGCTGTTTTCTTTAGGCAGATCCCAGCTAGCTCAGGCAACAATACAGTAAAGATTGGCAGGACAGGCTGCGGCACAACTCAGAAAAGCAGAGTGTGTGTCTGCAGTCCCTGAATGGCACCTGCTGTGTTTGCTATGACAAACCGGTATGACTGACTGATTGACTGATTGATTGTTTTATCTGACTGCACAGACACAGGCTAACCTGGAACAAGTCTCTCCACTTGGGAGGTCTCAGGATGGCTCCTGGTCTGTCAGATAAACACCAGTTTATCAGTAACAGATGCTGTTTGGATACTCTTAAGAAGGCCATATCCTCTCTAGGCTTGGCCCTCGCTTCTCTTACGGGAGCTAGGCACACCTTTCTGAGGTAAGCCGCAGCCTAGCCAAGCATTTAAAAGCACATATGCCCTACTCTACACGCGCATGAATTCCCTTTGAAAGCCTTAGCCCATAGGCACCTTCTGAAAACAGACTCCATGCCATTAAGAGGTTTCCAGCGTGCTTCTGGGAAGCACAGCCAGACAGCAGGGTTATTATGAAAGCAAGAGCCAAGGCAGGAAGCTGACAGTTTGTTTTCTACCCTCTCTCCTTTCTTCTAAAAAACAGTGTTGCTGAGAGCTAGCTGAAAGGCCAGAGACAGTCTGCAGTCGGCTGGTCTTTACTAAACAAAAGTTTACTTTCATCCACTGTGCCGCAGCCGCTGGAGTCACTTCCTCCTTCCTCCGGCCTTTCTTAGAGGCGAGAAAACAGTCGGCTCTTTCACCACGTTAAGAAACCCATTACAATCAATTTAGCCAGTGCACAGACAGACTCCGTGTCTACTGTATTCTGTTACCACAGGCCAGGGGGAGCGGGGGGAGAAGACCTACTGCCCAGCCTCCCCTCGCACTCTCTTCCGTAATGGAAAGGATGCCGGCGCCGCCAGCTATTGGAATCACGCTAACAAATGAAGCTGTCATCAAACACCTCTTGGGGGAAGTGGTGGGCAGCAGGGGGAGGGTGCGTTCTTGTGGTGGAGTTGCCTTCACTGCAGTGGTCCTGCTGGCTAATTGCTCAGCATGGAGAGCACACACTTAAAGCGCTATCGTCCTCGTCAATAATGGGGTATTAGATGCCTCCTGTTCGGCATGGCATTGATCTGTTCCAGCTTTCCCCTGTTGTTGTTGTGTTGGGGTTTTGTTGTTTTTTGGTGTTTTTTTTTCTTTTCCTTTTTAAGTGTTTTCTGAGCCTGTGTTTAGCGTGAGTGCTGCTTAAGTGCTAATTGTTACACCACAGATTGATTGGCGACAAGATGGCTTGCCAAGTTTCTTCTCCCATCTCCCCGGGTGGGGTGTGGAGGAAGGACAGAGGGTGGGGGCTGAGAGGTGGGGAGAGAGGGAATCCTTTTGCACTCACTGACTTCCTCTCTCACTGTCTTTCTGAGCTGGAAACTTTTGGCCTTTCAGAGCTCCTCCTGCCAATTTCCATTCCTGTTTTGATGCTTTCCTCCCTGCTACAGAAGCTGTATACATCTTTCCGGTATTTGAAATTTCCCTGTTACGATACCGTGCTTTGAGCTAGATGACTTGGTGGGTAAGAGGAATGCTGCAATGACAGAAGAGTAAGTGTCTTGCCTTTTTAAGAAAAAAAAAAAACAAAAAACACCACAACCAAAAAACTTGCAAGGGTTTAATTCCTCCAGATACTACCTTTTTCTGCCATATTTGTGCTTCCAAAAAACCTGTAGTCCTGAGGCCAAAGGTGACATGCAAAGAGAATTGCATAATAAATGACACAGAAGTTCCATGACACTCTAGAATCCTGAAACATCTACGCAGGCCCTGGAGCAAATACTTGAAATCCTCCCAGAGAATCCAGAACAAAGATTTGAAACACACAGATACTGGATTCAATACCTATACTGCCCTGGGTAACGTGAAACATTAGGAATGTTCCACCTAAGTTTAAAGAAGGTGAAACTTACATTTTCTTCCAACATGTTCAACAGTTGCTTAGCTGAAGAAGTCCACTAGCCAAAAATTTTATGACTTCAAACCCTTTTTGTTGCGGTTGGTCACCAAACATTCATAAACTGCTGTAACATAAAAAGAAGAAACAGCATCTCTGGGAGGTAGATGAGTACACAGTACAATCCCCAATTAATTTGTAGGGAAACTGAGGCAGGAATGCTAGCTAACTTGTTGAAAGACAGAGTTAATGTCAAAGCTGAAAGAAGAACTCAGAATTGCTTGAACACAGAATCTGAAGAGAGTCCTCTTCCACTACACGGATTACACCCTCACCATCTTTTGTGGAAACCAGCAAGTATTCCACACTTACCACACTTGCTGTCAGGCACTCGTAACTGTCTTGCACCCAAGCCTCATGCTCTATATTAGAATCGAATGAACAGCTTATGCAAAACATTGCCGTTTTTTCTGATTTATCCAGAAAAGCATGCAACTCAAAATAATAATTTCAATTGCTACCCAGTGTCAGCCAGTCATGCTACTGGGAAATAAGAGTTTGTAATTGATCAACAGAGAAGCAAGTTGTGAATTGAAAAAAGCTGACAATGAAACGTATTACGTCAACTTTGCTTTTGCCAGTTACGTGAAACTTTGAATATAAAGGTCTGTTCTTCAGATATATCAATTTGTGTTGACTGAACTAAAAATCTTGGATTTTCTTGTAGTATAAAAAAAGTTCTAACAGAAGACAAAGCCTTAAACTGTGCTTTCTAATTAATATTCACACTAGTAGCACTTACGTACTTGAACATGACCAGGATGCAAACGCAAGCCACGCAAGCACGCTCGAGTTGCAATTTGCTTTTGAATTCAAGCAAATATGCACAGGCATGTTTTTCTCACTGATCCCTCAGCTCAGTTAAAAACACTGAGGTCTGGCAGCTCCCCAGCCCTGGGAAGGCTGCAAGAAACAGCTTTAACATTACCAGCAGCAGCTTTTTGGTCGTCATTCATTTCCCTCAGGAGATTAAGGACACCCAGGACTAGAATATCCAATCCCTCTTAAAAAAAAAAGCAAAAGAACCAGGTCAAACTATAGCAAAGGAAGAAAAAGGGCCCATTACACTCTTACTAATTTTACCCCCTAACAACGCATTTGACTCCCCTAGCTCTGGCTGCATAATGAGCAACAGAATAAAATGAGAAGCAACGAACATTCTTAAAAAAATCAGCCAACTGGATGTCAAAAGACGCACAGGTGCAGAATAATGAGAAACACAGTAAAACACAAGCAACTGAGAAACCAGGAAAATGAGACCTTTCCTGATTTCGTATCAGGTAGGGTGGTTTGTATTCTTTTCTTTGTTGATGGTGTGACAGAAAGTTAACACAGTGACTAAAAAAATATATGAGCATGGGAGTTATCACCTGATACCAGCCTGATCTTCAAAAGACACCAAGCACCTGAAGCTTTCCTTCACTTCCAGGAGCCCACTTTCTGTGGACCTCAGGACCTTTGAAAGTAGGTCATAAAAATAGAGTGGCAAAAATCCAAAAGAAGCTTCGACTGGAAGAAGAAAGTCAGAGGGGCGGGATGAGAATCTTCTCAACAACGTTTTCTGTGCTTAACTCTCACAGTTACGATAGCAAAACTGACCTCATTTGGTTACTAAACCCACGTGCAGATTCCAGCGAAAACTTCCCATTACCATTTGCAAATAGTAACACATTAACTTGGACTCCCAAAAAAGCACTTGCTCAGAACTTCTGCAAGACACATTCAGCAAAACACCAAGGTGGACGGGACCAGAAGGTACAGTGGATAAATTAGGATTTACAGAAGGCTTTGAATCACACAAACACACACAAATTAAACAAAAGAAAAACCCCAAACCAAACAAGGTAACAAAAAGAAACCCAAACCAGAAAGAAACAAATACACACCAGGAAGGAAAGGCAGTCATGCTAGGAGTGCACATACAAGGAAAACTGTTTTCTGAGCTACTCTTGTCCAAAAACCACAGAACAAATTGCTGAGGCTTTTCCCCACTGCACGAAGTGCCTTTTAGAATCCAAGGTTTTCTCCTGAGGGACAGGAGAAAAAGGGAAAGACAACTGGCGTCGAGCTGCATATTGTCTGAAGATGCTGTCAAGAACATCGTAAGGAAAGAGCTGTGTCTGAGGTCATCAGATTAGAGAAGAAACAAGGACCGGAGTAGGGGCTGGGAATGGAAAGGGAAGGGGGAGGCACAGTGACCCGTGTGACCTCTGCTGCACTAACTTGATATAACAAATAGTTCTGAAAAACCAAATACTGTTAACCCTTTTAAACTGGGTCATTCCCTGCTGTGGATGGCTCATAGAGCAGAATCCTTAACTCCTTCCTCCCCATATGCTTTCAGACATCTATAGCTGACAGCACATTATGTCATACTAAATTTACAGCTCTCACTACTGGCAAAATTGGTTTAAAAAGAATTGCACTCTACCCAAATGAAAATATTTTGTGGATTTCAGCTCCAAGTTTTAGCCAGCTTATTCAAGGTCAAATGCGGCCTCTGCAAACATAAATGTGATCCTTTTCTTTGCAAAGAGCTCACTGTTGGATGAAAAGGCCGGTGTTTCTCTTTGGTGATATCTTCACCCCCCTCAAAGATGAAGGGACGTTCTCAAGACCTATGTCCACATTCAGTGGAAATCTCTTTTCTCTTATGAGGGAAGGCAAAGGCAATGATTCTCCCCCCCCGCCTCAGACTCCATGGAGTAACAAGTGCAACCTCAGGCAGGGAAAATCTTCAAGACCCCAATCCTGCCTTTACAGGGCCCCACTCACACAGATCTCTCTGCAAACTCGGGGCCTGTACTTGACCCAAGGAAGCACTCGTAACTGTTGTCTAACTGGAAACTGAAGAAAACCTCCTAACTCTGCAAAACTGGGCTCCAAACCTTTGAGGAAATTATTAGCTTCTGTGTGATTTCTAGTACAGTTTTACTTCTGCTCACAACTCCAAATGCTAGAAGAAATTGTGAGGTATCTTGGTCTTTCTGGTTCTGTTCCTAACCACAAATTAAAATGGAAAAAATTATCCAGAAATTTCAGAACCCTAAAAACCAAGTTTAAATTCCGCTCTGGTTTTGAACATGGATAACCATTTCAACAGGGAACCTAGATTTTCCATTACCATCCTTCTATTCCTAATGAAAAACCTTAGTTTTCTCATCCTATTATTACCGTGATAACCACTTTTTAACATGTACAGCACCATAGCTATGTGCAGTTTTCCACTCGGGTGGGTGAAATGTATTTGCAATTTTGAGACACCCACAGCAAACCCAGTTCACCTCTGTTCAGTGCAGAGGTCAGACAGTCGCCTTCTGCCACAGTGGCCACGGAAAGGCCACTCCAGCAGGGAGGGTTGGCAGGACTGCAGCAATTCTGACTCTTGAAAACCCTGATGGGAAGAGTCAGTTCTTTATTGTATGGGATTAAGAATGGATGGCAGGATCCTGAACTGCTATCCCCCCCTGCTTTGCGCAGGGCTTGCATCACATGGCCTCCCAAAAGTCCCTTCCAACTTGAATTATTCTACAATTCTGTAAACAGATGAGGATCGCTTTGAAGAGCAATTGTTTGCCCTGTATCATAGAACTGGTTGGGTTGGAAGGGACCTTAAAGACCATCTCGTTCCAACCCCCCTGCCCTGGGCAGGGACACCTCCCACCAGCCCAGGTTGCTCCAAGCCCCGTCCAACCTGGCCTTGAACCCCTCCAGGGATGGGGCAGCCACAGCTTCTCTGGGCAACCTGGGCCAGGGGCTCACCACCCTCACAGCCAAGAATTTCCTCCTCAGATCTCATCTCAATCTCCCCTCTTCCAGTCTAAAACCGTTCCCCCTCGTCCCATGGCTCCCCTCCCTGATCCAGAGTCCCTCCCCAGCATTCCTGGAGCCCCTTTAGGGACTGGAAGGGGCTGGAAGGTCTCCCCGGAGCCTTCTCTTCTCCAGGCTGAACCCCCCCAGCTCTCTCAGCCTGTCCCCACAGCAGAGGGGCTCCAGCCCTCCCAGCATCTCCAGGGCCTCCTCTGGCCCCACTCCAACAGGGCCATGTCCTTCTGATGTTTGTGGCCCCAGAGCCAAACGCAGCACTGCAGATGGGGTCTCACAGAGCACAGCAGAAGGGCAGAATCCCCTCCCTCGCCCTGCTGGCCATGCTTCTTTTGATGCAGCCCAGGACTTGATGATCCCAAGGGTCTTTTCCAACCTGAGTGATTCTATGATTCTATGATGCCGTTGCCTTTCTGGGCTGTGAGCGCACATTACCTGCTCATGTTGAGCTGCTCATCAACCAACACCCCCAAGTCCTTCTCCTCAGGGCTGCTCTCAATCTACTCATACCCCAGCCTGTATTTGTGCTTGGGATTGCCCTGACACACGTGCAGGGCCTTGCACTTCGCTTTGTTGAACCTCACAAGGTTCGCACAGTCCCACCTCTCCAGCCTGTCCAGGTCCCTCTGGATGGCATCCCTTCCCTCCAGCGTGTCGACCGCACCACACAGCTTGGTGTCATCGGCAAACTTGCCAAAGGTGCACTCGATCCCACTGTCCATGTTGCCAAAGATGTTAAACAGCGTCAGTCCCAGTACCAACCCCTGTGGAATGCCACGTGTCACTTGTACATCGAACCATTGACCGCAACTCTCCGAGTGCAGCCATCCAGCCACTTCCTTATCCACCGAGTGGTCCATCCAGCAAATCCACGTCTCTCCAATTTAGAGACAAGGATACCATGCGGGACAGTGTAAAATGCTTTGCACAAGTCCAGGTAGGTGACGTCAGTTGCTCTTCCCTTATCCATCAACACCGGATATCAGGTGTCAAAAAACAGATGATGAAGGATGTCTTTGTAAACATTTTCCAACGTGCGACTGGACCAGAAAAATACGTTATTATCAATAAGCTGCATACTCCACCATGCTTAATATAAAATAAGAGACAGAAATTGCTCCTGCGGAAAAAAAAAACACCTCAAAAAACTACCTTCTTGACCTTTGCAATACACCAGTACATGAAGATCTTTATAGCTCTCCCTAAGGAAAGGAGCTTGTAGCACCAAGGGATATTTTTACTGCCCACCTTTTTATACCCCAGTTAGGTACGTTAGGGAAAGGACTTCTCCCTGAAGCCTCTGTGCAGACAGAAGAGGGAGGCAGGCAGGCTTCTGTACGAGAGCATTCAGAGCAGGAGCATAGCATATGTGATTAGTCTCCTTATCTTACCAATGAAGGTAGATACCTAAAAGCGGGGTAGTGAAAATACCCCACCAGTTCCAAACATCAGCAGATTCTTTCCAACAAAAACATCTCTTGTTTAATTACAGATGAAATAGCGTGGTTCATGAGACACAAAAATCTGCAGTAGGCCAGCAGGTTGACCTCCGGTTGCCATCAAGAAAAATGACCTTCAGTCTTCCCTGCTTTATTTGTTGCTCATCTAAAATTGAAAAAGGAGTGATGAGAGGATGGTAGGCATTCAGCTACTTTTGAAGAGCTCCATTTCTGTGTCTATGAGAGGGACTGGGCAAACCATGTAAGACGCTGGGAATGACTAAAGGGTAGCTTTGTGTCCAGGGCTCTGTCATTCTCAGCCGTTCTGCTCAGCCTGACAAAGAAGCTGAGCAGAGAAAGGGATTTTAAGGAATCAGACAGAAATTTCTTATACAATTGCTTTAAGTCAAAGAACAGAACTGCATTAAAAAAAGGGTGCCACTGGCTTTAGATCAAGGATTTTGTCTATAGAGACTGTACCCACTACAAGAAAACTGTCGATATGATTCTTCCTGTTACAAAACTTTGAAAAAAGTTCCCAGACGTAGGATTCATTCCTCCTGAATCTGGTAGGGTTATGAGGAAGTCTGCTGAGCTTTTTCCACTTCATATCAGTGGCTACATTAAGATGAAAATCTAGTCCATGTCCCATCGTTTCATTTCAGTAGGAGACGATTAAATTCCTCCAAACCCACTGGCACTGTTCTTGAACAGTTTGCTGTCTACGCAGCACTCCCGGGCACAGAGGACTGACAGGCAGGGTGCAGGCTGGAACCCTGAACTCCATCTGGCAGCACCAGCACTAACAAATGAGATAAGGACTAGACTGAGGGTCACAATACTGTGCTGTAACAATTGAGCCTTTATAAAGCTTACCACCAGCGGTGTGAGACTAATCAAAAGCCAATGCTTCCTTTGATTCTATTTGTATTCACATCCTTTCCATGATGGTTACAAACACCCAGATGCTCTTCCCCTCCCCTCAAATCAAAATAATGAACTGTAGCCATAGGCAAGGTGCGATGTAAGCTGTACACCCCGTCCAGAGAACATTGGCAAGATAAGCACTATTGGGGAATGGCACTGGCATTATACAACAATTGCTACTGCAAGTGAATGGGACATCAATTGGTTGTTAAAAATAATAATTGACTTAAAAAGGGATGTTATTGGATAACTTTCCATCATTTATCAGCAGTCCTGGCTAAACCAGAGAGGTCTCAGTTAACTGAAAGTTAGCAAATGTGATGCCCATCTACAAGAAGGGCCAGAAGGAGGATCCGGGGAACTACAGGCCTGTCAGTCTGACCTCAGTGCAGGGGAAGGTTATGGAGCAGATCATCTTGAGTGCCATCAGATGGCACATACAGGACAACCAGGTGATCAGGCCCAGTCACCATGGGTTTATGAAAGGCAGGTCCTGCTTGACTAACCTGATCTCCTTCTATGACAAGGTGACCCACACAGTGGATGAGGGAAAGGCTGTTCATGTTGTCTACCTAGACTTTAGCAAAGCCCTTGACACCATTTCCCACAGCACTTTCCTAGAGAAACTGGCTGCTCATGGCTTGGCTGCTCATGGCTCACCACACTTCGCTGGGTAAAAAACTTGCTGGATGGCCGGGCCCAAAGAGTTGTGGTGAATGGAGTTTAAATCCAGTTGGTGGCTGGTCACAAGTGGTGTTCAGGGCTCAGTACTGGGGCCAGTCCTATTCAATATCGTTATCAATGACCTAGATGAGGGGACCGAGCGCACCCTCAGTAAGTTTGCAGACAACACCAAGTTGGGTGGAAGTGTCAACCTGCTTGAGGGTAGGAAGGCTCTACAGAGGGATCTGGACAGGCTGGATCGATGGGCCCAGGCCAACGGTCTGAGGTTCAACAAGGCCGAGCGCTGGGTCCTGCACCGGGGTCACAACAACCCCCTGCAGCGCTACAGGCTTGGGGAACAGTGGCTGAAAAGCTGCCTGGCAGAAAAGGATGTGGGGGTGTTGGTCGACAGACCAGAATATGAGACAGCAGTGTGCCCAGGTGGCCAAGAAGGCCAACAGCATCCTGGCTTGTATGAGGAATAGTGTGGCCAGCAGGACTAGGGAAGTGACTGTCCCACTGTACTTGGCACTGGTGAGGCTGCACCTCAAGTACAGTGTTCAGTTTTGGGCCCCTCACTACAAGGAAGACACTGAGGTGCTGTAGTGTGCCCAGAGAAGGGCAACGGAGCTGGTGAGGGGTCTAGAGAACCAAGTCTGATGAGGAGCGGCTGAGGGAACTGGGGTTGTTCAGCCTGGAGAAAAGGAGGCTGAGGGGAGACCTTATTGATCTCTACAACTACCTGAAAGGAGGGTGTAGTGAGATGGGGGGTCCATCTCTTTTCCCAAGTAACAAGCGATAGGACAAGAGGAAACGGCCTCAAGTTGCACCAGGGGAGGTTTAGGATGGGTATTAGGAAAAATTTCTTCACTGAAAGGGTTATCAAGCATTGGAAAAGGCTGCCCAGGGAAGTGGTTGAGTCACCATCCCTGGAGGTATTTAAAAGCATGTGGACGTGGTACTGAGGGACATGGTTTAGTGGTGGACTTAAAGGTCTTTTCCAACCTAAACGACTCTATGATTCTAACTTACTTGTTCGACAGATGCTTTATATAATTGCCTATGACTTTTATATGTAACATCCTACATGTAACGTGAAGAGTCCACTACTCAAATGATTCCAAGTCCTAATGGACTGTCTAGCCATTCCTCACACAGAAATACTGCATCTACATAGAAAGGATTTTCAAGTTTAATATAGATTTGTGTTACGCTGCAGATCAATCACGCTGAGAAAGCAAATCTAACATCGAAGAGGAGACTTTAAATTGAACCCAGCAACTCTGGATTCTTAAGCAAGGAAGAGTAGAGTACTGTAAAAGTTAGTAGTCTCATAATTACTCAGCAGTGACCATTCTGTCTACCTGCATGGTCATAATCCCGTTGCACCAAATTTGTGGAGTACCCCCAGCACCATGGATGATTCCCATAAACTCATCAACAGGAAGCTGTGCCAATTTCTGTGCATGCAGCAGAGGCCTCTTATCTGCTTCCCTTTTTCTGTCCTTCCCCCCCGACCATCCTTACCCTAAATAATGTGAGTCCAGGATGAACACTGCTAGGACCTTCTGCTTTCTGGTTCACTTCCTCCTACCTGTAGCAACTACCTTTTCTTTTTCAGTGCAGACCACCACATGGGGAACATAGGACTTCACAGATTCCTTACCGCCCAGCCCTGCACTGTAAGGAATAAAGCAGAAGTGGGAGGCTGACTTGCCATGGCCTAAACTCAACTGCGCTCTGCCTGAAAAGCCCAGTTAAAATTCCGTAAGGTATTTAAGCAGGCCATGTCTGCTTAAATAAAACTGTCACTGATCTGAGATGACTGATACTCCTGCTCTTTGGTTAGTTCCGAACTTGAACAAGCCCATCAAAAGTGAAATGGAGATCTCCAGCAAATCAAGTGTTTTCATAGATTAATGGTTTCCTTCAGAGTTAACATCCAATAGATACCTGCTTCAGAGCAGTGTACGTGTCCTTCCTTCTACGTACTCTGGGCTCTAAAACATCTTATAAACAACATCGTAAAACATAAACTTTAAATCTGGAGTAAGAGACCAATAACCATAACCACTGTAGAGTCCAAAGAAAAGCAGAAGTACCCAGTCTGTGAGGTGCTGACATGAGCTGTGCTGAAGCCATGAAAAGATGCTTGCTCTCATCTAGCACTGGTGGGGGATTATGTTCAGTACTGACAAGGCTCCCTCACCCTCACTGCTTCCCTACCCAGCCTGTTCCACCTCAGCGCCAGTTCAAAACAAAGCTTTAAAGTTTTATCTTCATTTACATTCAGGAAACACAGGAAATCAGAACCATGACCATTTCCAGTACTTTCACTCCAAGAAGGCATGAGCTCCAACTCCTCTCCCTCTCGTGACACATCTGTTAGCAGAACTGAAACATGTCCTAGTAGCATATACTACTGTAAATTGTTCCTCTTTGATCTGAAAACGAGCTGAAGCAAAGGCCTACAACCCCAAGTTTGGATAAGCCACACAAGAAATTGACACCTGTATCTCAAGCAAGCCCCAGAAATGGGTTAGCGAGGAGGTAAGGTATTCTCAGGTAAGCTTAACAGTTCCCACACCAAAAGCCATCTGGCTCCAAGAACAGACTCCGTGCAATACACTTACTCCTTTAGCCTCAGGTAAGAAGCAAACAGGGCCTTGCTGCCTTTTAACGCTGGTATCTATAGCAAGTGCAGCAGTAAATCTCACTGCGCTCCAGTTGAAAGATGGGCTAGGAGCTGTTTCTTTCTGCCTTTCTCCCCCCTCATCCGCATCCTCCTGTTTCCATCAAGGAATGTCTCCTAAACCCAGCATGTGAGGAGATCTCCTTGGCCCTGCCTTTCTAAATAAAGCAGAAACTTCTCAGCTGCCTATTACGGGATGATTAAGGGGGAAGGGACAGCCTGATGAGAATTTACAGGTCGTCGGCTCCCTTTCCCCGCTGTCAACCAGGGGGCAACGCTTAATGGGGTGAAGCGGCTGCAGGAGAGCACAGGGCTCGCTCTTCAGTTCAGCCTCTAATGAGGGGCCATGGGCTCAGCTAGGTCAGCTTGTTAGAAGAGGAAGAACGCCGGCAGAATAAGAGTCAGGGAGGGAGGCTCACAATAGCTCTTGAGGGGCCATGAGCCTAAGCACTGGAGCTCAGGGGAAGGAGGGGGGGCAGGCAGCAACCATGTCGACGACTCCTTGCCTCTTAAAATCCCATTACCTTCCTTTTATTTCACAGTAGAGACTGATGGGGAGGGAAAAGGAGGGGGAGATGTCCGGGAGGAACTGCCTCAATCTAGTGCCTTCCGTCAGCAGAGGTCGGGCCCATAGGATCAATTTTTTTTCTGTGGATGTGATTTTCTTGTCTCTCTCTCTCTCTCTCTTTTTTTTTTTTTTTTAAAACAAGAATACGGGCGCCAGGCTTACAAGAGGTCCTCAAGAACTGTCAATCAGGGGCATGAAATATTCAGAGAGCTTAATCTTCTTAGGGGATCTGTAGAGACCCCCTCATGGGGTCTGAATGCTCTTCATGAACTTGCAAAGAATGGGTAAGGGGAGAGAGGAAAATAAACACAGCTGAAAAGAATGAAAAGAGAGATATCCTTAGACAGACACCCTCATATCTTGGTGAGGGGCACATTATAAGAATTTAAACAGAATAGAAAAGACCTTTTAAGACCCAATTAGTGGAACAGTCTCCCTTCTGACTGGGAACCTGGAAAACCACCTTTGGGTATTCTTCATCATGGCGATTTCTTCCTTTTTTTGCTCAACAGGTAGCCCAGCTCATTGGTATTCCTACCTCAACCATGACCCAGTTTTTGACCTTATACAAGTTACTACTTCTCCACAGATTTTGCCTTTTCTCTGGCCTGGTCGATATACAAGAATTCTGTCAATCTAGTTAGTTAATGGTCAGAAAGAGGTAGACTGGCCTAGTGGGTAGTCTGCGAGCTGCATAAATTTCCTTTGAGATCTCAGGAATTGAGCATGGAATTTTTAAGGTACTCACACAATTGAAAGTAAGCCAGTCTTTAGTTACTTAATTACTTTGGGCTAACAGCATGCACTCCTATTAAATGAACACTATTTTTAAAAAAACATATTGTGAGACGCAACTCAGATATGCAAGTAATAAGAGCCCTTATATATATCAAAGATAGATGTACATTATTACGTTTTATTATAGAAGTGAAATCTTGACTATCTATTTTTCAAAGTCTAGCCTGGGGCAGGCTGTTTCCTATTCAAAAGTTATAATGAGTTTTCTGAAAAGTGACTCCGTGTTTCTCTCTCGATCTCTTTATTTCTCTACTTAAACATCTTAAGGAAATCCCTTGTGAAGAATGAATACTGCAAATAAAATAGCTTGTATCAAGTGATCATCCTCACAAAGTCAACTATGTCTCTAAAACTTAATCTCCCTCTTCTGTTGTTTGAAGGACTACAACTAGCGTCTGTAACAAGTCACTGCAGTACCCCAAAGAGAATCATGTCCAGCACCTTTGTCTTTGGTAACACAGTTCAACCCTTAAGAAAAAAAAAAAAATTAAAATGAGCAGACTTGGAGAAAACGTGTATATTTTTCCCGTCCGTGAGTATACGAAATGCAGAAAAGAATTCTATTGCTGCTGTGAATTCTATGACAAGGAAGAACTTCAAATGAAGGAAGGATCCAGCATTTAAAAAACACCACTCCTGAATGGAAGCCATATAGGGTTTGAACATAAATGTCTCGTTAACCATTGGGCCTTCTGTAAATCAAGAAAAAGAAATTATCTTCATCACCTAGCTGGTTCAGTAAATCCTAGTCTGGGTAACAACTATGCAGCAGAGTGTGCGTCACCTGATGATTTGGCTTTTACCTCTCATCCCTGTCTCTCATTGACGTGTGTAAACACTGACAGAAAGGAGCAAGAGAAAGTCGTTTTCCCTTCAGAAGATGTATCCACTTACCACAATACACCAGAATGAGTCAGAGAAGGATTGTCACTTTCTCCCCTCCCAGCCCTCAGGGGAAAAAACTACCTTTATGTATGTGCTCATGAATCTTACAAAAACTGCAGTGAAGAATGGTGTTCATACAGTTTTACATCTGGAGGGCACAGTAAGGTTGGAAGTGTTTGCTTATTAATTTGAAGCAGTATCAATACAACAGCTACAGCTATGCAGATAGAATAAACTGGAGAAAGAGGAGAAAATCAAGTAACCAGCCAGTTAAGCCTACAAGGGGAAAACTTATACTGTAGCATTTAGGAAGAGAAGGTGCCAGCGTGGGTCGAGAGAGAGGGGGCAATACAAGGGCAAAGGCAAGGTATATTTTTTCCAGTGGTAGTAACAAAGGAAAAAAAAAAGAAAAAAGAAGAGAGAAAGCCTTCTTCTCCCTCCTCCTCTTCTCCTGCACCTGGGGTCATGCTGTGACCTTTTAGAAGATGGGATGTAAAAGTGACCTTTGTCAGAGTGTGACAGAGCATCCAAGCCCAGCTTTCCATGAGGAGACGTGGGAGGCCTACAGGCAGCACTCCTTCCGTGGGCAGAGGTCCTGACCTGCAGCAGCACACTCCGAGAGCTGTCAGGGCAGGCTCCCCATCCCCGGCTCCTCTGCTTTAGGAAACACAGATAAGAATACAGGCTAGCAGACAAAAAGCTTGGTCTTAAAACTTTCTCATCCTACCTGTAACAACAGCGGTATTGCTCAAGAGCTCTGAGACAATGCTTCTCTCTTTCTCCCTCTGTCCTCTCTCTGAGTCCTAAAATCATCTTATGAAAATGCCACAACCCTGAGATGCTTGAATTGCCTTCAAGAAGTCACAGGCACAGCTGCAGTCCTTTCAAAGACAAGAAAGAGATTCTTTGCTGCTTTACTTCCACCACTTTATAAAATCAAACAATCCTACATGCCTAACTGGATGCGTTGATGAGGCACCCAGCTAAGGAATGGCTTGGTGGGCATCCTTCTCTGGCTTCTCCCTGAGGTCCTGCGCTGTATGTGTATTTCTAAATGCTCTATGTCCCAAAAGTTTTAGTGGGCTATACCAGGGCAACATTCACGTATCCAAATATTTCTGCAGTCACTTGCACAGCTGTGGAAGAACAAACGAAGGCACTGAATAAATAATCCAGCAATGGGACAGACACCAGCTTGTGGTAAATATGTCAGTTCCATGGAGCAAAGCAAGCAAACCCTGGAGGACATAAAGAGAAAACATGCTAGGAGCTGTCTGACACTGGGTCAGCCCCACACAGAACACAACTGCTCTGCTGCCACTCACAAAGACAGGCACTTCCTCCTTCCTTACCCTAACCCCGCGTTTTGGCTAACATACAGCAGATCTTCTGAATAAACAGATCTCTGTTGGACACGCAGTTCAGGTGCCGGCTGCTCCAGCTGTGAATCCCTCATCCCCTTGCTATGTCCTGGAGGCATGAGAGGGCAGAGGAAGCAGGGCAATCTTCAACCTCCATCTCCTGCTGCCCCACGACCTCTGGGCTGCCACTGTTGACCCTGCTGGGGTTGCAAGGGGTTGACTAATTTGGACACGTTCAGGCAATTGCTGTCATCAGCTTCCTGCTTTGTTGATCAGGGAGGTTTTTGCTGTAGGCGGGAGTCAATTATTGGGCAATCTCAGGATGATCGGAAGAGACTATTAGTGTTTGACATTTTAAAGGGAAATGGAAAACAGCCCACCTCTCCCTTTCTGCCAGCTAAACCAGCCACTTCATATTAAACTTTGCATAGCTTCTTCCTCATACAAATTAGCTCAACAACTGCTGCTCTTCTACCATGTCAATGGGCCACCTCAAAAACCGAGGCTTGACCATTACTCCTAACCTGCCATCACACAAGATGGCCATCTGGACTGCAGGGGAGTCTCTGGAAGCCTATGTGCAGCAAAAATCCCTCATGGAAGACAGAAAACAGCAAGCTGAGTAGGGTACACATGTATGGAAGTATCCACCAATTTGTTAAAATAAACAAAAACGGAACTGCATGCTGTACATTCAATTCCCTGACCTGACAACACATAGATGAAACTTGTTTGAAGCTTAAAAAATCGTATTACAGAGAAAGATCTGTGCTAAGAGGAAGGACGGCAAATTTAAGAGCTGTTCAGCAAATGCTTACAATTCAGGAGAACAAGCTTTGACTATTTCAGACACTTTTCCAAATCTTTATCCTAGGCTTCCTTACGGGATGAGAGGGTTATCCACTTCACCCCAAGATTCCTCTCCAGGGATTTATGCAGGAAAGATGATTTATCTTGGAAGTGTACAGTAGGGAGCAAGGCGGTCCAATGGGTAATGTGAGCAGAAAGAGTCATAAACCAGCAGCCCTGGTTCCAACTGTATTTAAAAAGTAGTCCTTGAGAAAGAAGGGAATATAGTAGGACTCCTGGTAAACAATTTCTTTCAGAACTAGCAGAAAAAGAGGCAATGTCTCCTGACCAACAGGACAAGATTTACAGCTTGGATATATCTCTCCTGTCTGCCTTAACTGCAGAGTATGCAATAGTACTGTTTTGCAGGCATGTGTAAAAATCCCACACAGAATCAAACCCTCATTGTACCTCACACTGTACAAAGATACAAAAGCATTAAGATTTTCCCCTGCTTTAATACAATGGTTTAAGGTTTGAACAGTAGATTTTTTTATTTCCAAAGCCTTAGGTAGATTGACACAAATGAATTCTCTTAGAAAATCATCAGGTATTAACAACCTGCTCACACTGTAACCCAAGGAGAGCTGAAGCTGAAGGCCACACTTCCCAATAACAACTGATAGAGGAAAACTACCGCTCCAGGGCTCATACAAGGCAGGTTAGCAATAAAATGCCTGCTATGACTTACATTTTGTAAAATGGAGAGAGGAAGAAAACCTTACAGGTTCAAGATATCCAGGTTCCTCACTGTGACAAATGCAAACAGTGACCTTAGATAAAGCCTTTTCTGCTCTGAAGAATAACACATGATGGAGTCTAACAAGGGGCCTGTTGGTGGCGGACTGCTCTCTCCTCCCCCCGCCTTTATTACTACCAGTATCCAGTTGGACCAAGTTCCCCTGGGACTGCCCAGGATTTGTCTGTATGCAGACAGCTCTGATGTGGCAGCAGGGCAGACTCTAAGCGGTGGTGTGATTTAATAAACAGACACTTAAGGCAGTTTACGCTGGAGTCAGCCCACTTCGGATGGCCTTCTCTGCTAATTTAACACTGGCTGCAGCCCCCAAGCTGGCGTCTCCCTGCTCATTAGGGAAAAGGGGTGCGTATGCACGTGTTGGGGGGAGGAATTCTTGTTTCACATTGGTGCTCAAGAGATTTTATTATACTGGGCAGCTCATTTCAGTCACTACATTGCAGAGGATTTTTAAACAGAAAGGGGGAGGCAGGGCATGCTAGTTAGGATCCTTCCCTGTTGTTATTTTCATTAATTTTCCTCTTTTTTTGTTTTGGTTGGGGGGGATGTGACAAAAAGGGACAATAATTGCCATTTGCCGCAGACTTTGAGGAGTCCTCCTCAGCCATTACAGATTAAATTGCATTCTGTACAAGTGTCCATCAGGCCGCAGCTCCAGACTCCAGGCTGGTTAGAGGGCAGCTGATTCAGCTGCAAGAACATTTTGCTCCACTTCTGATCTGTCCTAATTATAAAAAGGATGCTCTTGCCTTTAACCCCTAGAGTTCTCTCTTTCCAATTAGTATGGAATAGTCCCTCAGCCAACTGTTCCACTGTTTAACTGAGTTACCTGGACTGTCAGCAGCACAGAATCTACACAGATCTATACTGCCTGGCTTTCATCTCTCTGACCCGCACGAACAAAGGCTTTCAACTAGAGAATGGCAAAACCAGAACATGTTCAGGATGTGCAGAGTCTGCCTGATTAGGTTTTAGATTTTGTAAAATCAAATCTAAAAGTAAAGAAAATATCCACGCTTTCAGTCCAAAGCATGAATAGCTCGAATACACGTGCCTGAGCTAGTTTTAAGGCAGTAAGCATCAGTACTCCAAGCAGTATAGCAAGAGGGAGAAGCAGAGTCTCCAATACTTTTTTGAGACCAGCCTGTAGGCCCATATGGAGTATATTATGGTTCTGGCAGTGCAGATAACAGTACCGAAGCCAGCTCGTTAACAGATGTCTCAGGAACAACTACACTAGCTGCACTGACAGCACTGCAGTGTAGATACAGAATAAACATCTGGACCACACCCAGGAAGCAGTGGGTTGTCCTTTTCCCTTCAAATGGTAAACTGTTCCATTTTAAAACTTCTTACCATGGATCTTTCCACATCTTTGGTTACAATGAGGTACGATGGAACTAAAAACAAAGCAGAAAACCAACATGGGCCTGACACCATCACTTCAAGCTTTATTTGGATGCAACTCTGACACTGACTTCAACTGATTTGCCCCTGACCGAAGCTGGTCTACATAAGATGAGAATCTATCTTTGTTTGATTTTGTCCCTTACAGCATGTGCAGCGAAGCATATGCTTCAGCACAGACTCCCCTCATCCCCTCCTACCACCAGGCTTCTGCCTTTTCCCACTCACAACTAATTCTTATCCCTTCCGCAGCCCCTTTGCTTAAAAGAGGAGTAGGGTTGACACTCCCTGCTTCTCTGAAAACTGGCATTTTGTCAGAGCTGCCCCAGAGTGCCATGAGCAGTTGTGGCCCCACAGCACCACAAACAAAGCAAGTCTGTGCCTTAACACCACACTTCAGCAATACTTTGATTCACATATTTAACACCAGAAGGGACCAATACTGTCACATGGCCTGAAATCCTGCAAAATATGGACAACCCAAAACTCCTGTGGTGAAAAGAATTATCCTTTCCCACTACATAAACTGAACATTACTGAAAACACTGTCTCATGGTTGAAATGCAGAATAGTTTAAGACAGAGACGCAGTCTCAGTTTGCACACTCCATGTGACAATGAATCAACCATATCCTATGGCAATCTATTCCGACAGTGGCTTATCGAGTCAGCTAACGTCTTGCTTTTGTATTTCCAGTATCTCTTTGTCCTGAATACACGCAAGTTCAGTGTTCAGAAACATCTTGCTTTAGTGATACTGACAAAATCAGCTTGCCCTTACAGACTGTTATATTTTGGCTGATGGCATCTAAATGTTATTTTTCCTTTCAGATGTTCATCTCTTCCTGTTCATTTCCATGGTCTTCACTAAATTTCCACTAAATATTCCATCCATTCTGTTTTAGTAAGCCTGTGGGGCTTTTCTGTTTTGTTTTCAATGAGTGTAGTTTCTGCAGAATATTTCTCAGAATCAACAGCCCTTTAGCCATTGGCAGTACCTTTAGAACACATTAGTGGAAAATGTAAGAGAGAGGGGAAAAAGAACTTAAAAAAATATCCAGGGAGAAGAGCAAGAACGTGTCTGTCTTCTGCAGCTAGTACTGGACAGCTCCCTCAAACCAGGCGCTGATCCTCACTGCCTGGTGGCACAGGGAGCCTTTTAATACCCGTCTGATATAAAACATAAATCAGCTGTTACCAAATCCCTAAGTCTGCTCTTAACAGTGACTATGAACGTGGCTCAGGAACACCGTGCAGAAGGCTTGCAGCAAACAGGCTAGAGAAATCTTCTTTATAAAAGAATTTCTCCTTACCTACTTCCAGTAGTTAGTGAGCAACTCATGTCCTGAAGCAACAGGTTTGACATTCCTGACAGATATCTTACCTGTTAAAAAAACTCCTTACCACTTCACCTGTGGCATTTGCATTATGCCCACTTTCTAAATTACTTTTTAGGGAAAGGAGAAATTCCTAATACACTTTCTCTGCATCATTCACAATGTGAAGAGCATATTTATTTCTTTTGGATTTACCAATCCTCTTACAAAGCACGCAACAAAGGCGCTGGTGAGAACTGGACATGTATCTTAATTTGGATTGCATCATCCAGTCCTTTAACACACGATGAGTCATCTTCATTTTCTTAAAACCACATCTCTGAAAAATTAGAAAATTGCCACTTCAGTGGACAGAACATTTTATCACTGTAACCTTAAAATACTGATAAATAAAATCCATGCAAGATTACAGTTTTTCCAAGTCTTTGTCACATGTAGAGTGAAGGAAGGGGCAGCAATCTATGCAAATTCCAATGAAGTATTCCTGAGAGGTATACAGGGAAAGGTTTGGTTTCAAACACAAATCTTTTTTGCAGAAAAATAAAGGCTAAAATAGCAGAATTCATGTTCATGTCAACCTTGCTTGTAATGGAGATGGCTTGCTGGCAACCGATTGGGGATTTGAAAAATACAGATGAATAAAAACATCTAACAAGAAACCCTGCAGTCTTCTAGGCAGATCTTCTACATCTCAAGCCAAATAGTCACAGATAGTCTAAAGTCAAGATCCTAAAAAACCCACATCTGCAGTTTTTCAAAGATGAAGACCATTTCTTTTTAAAAGGTATTTAATCTTTGGAAGACATAAACTAGGGTCAGCAAGACAAGTGCTCTGCAGGGCTTCTCCACACAAAAATCTTCTGCTACTCATGTAAGTGCTACTTACTAACTGTCGTAACTTACTAATTGTAAGTTAAAGGAATAGAAACTTCCTACGGCAGATCCAAATATACGCATATAATTATTCCTTTGTAAAAAGGGAGAAAAGATACTTTTATCAATATAAAATTGCACTTCAGTAAATGACAATGTAAAGAGATCACATACGTAAGTAAAATATTTACAGCGGTATACATTTTGTAAGTGAATGAAGCTGCAGAGATCAAACGCATGATGAAGGATCAAATGTAAACAAGGTACTGTATTATGCTGACTTAGTCAGTTGAGCTTCTGCAACTGTTCATGTGCATTTTTAGCTCACCCTAATTTTGAAAAATGACAAGTTAAAATCAGTAATTACTTAATGAGTAAATACTTAATTGCTTGCTTATTATTATTTTACATACTGCTGCTAGTGCCAGGAGGTTGGGGAAAGAAGAGACAGAGGAAAATACATCATAGTACATGTGTGAGACATGCTTGTTTAAGGAGTTTAAGAGGTGAGAGAAACGCTAAACAACACTAATGGAGGGAATGTAAACTGACCCTGAAAATCGCCATCTAAAATCTAATTAAAACAGGTGAGGATGGTACAGGGAAAGCAATAAAACCAGCAGAAATAAATTACACTGAAGAACTACCTAAGAAACTCTGCCACTGACCATAACACCTGTGCTAAGAGCTGCAGTAACCCCAGAGAAAAAAAGGGAGACAGCAGAAATAAGTGTGAAGAGCTCCGCCTCGCTAAGTTTAAGAAAACATTTAATCAAAAACCAAATGTAATTTATTCTCTTAAGCACTGCCATCACTTCCCACTCGCATTCTATGAACTCAAATCTTGGCTCAAGGGAACTGACTTTTCCTTAGTTTACAATGCGAGCATGTTAGAAAGATAAATATCAATCCTGGGTGGAAATAAAGACTCCAGCCTAAGAAAAGGAAATAAAGGCCAAGCTTTCAGCCATTTTGTGCAGCAGTTTCCAATGCCCTAGTACTGAGCTGATCGTGTCAGTGTCTCAAGGTCCCCAGAGACGGTAATCTTATGTGTTCAGAGAGGCTTTAGTTCATGCAAGGTCAGAGTAATTGTGCATGATTAATGGTTTATCTCTTCCTGAAAGCCTTACACAAAGGCTCCAAACCAAGTTAGCCGTAATTCCATACTCCTTACAGTCCGCTTAAAGGGGCAGCATCCTATTTCCTGTTTGTGGGGCCAAGCAGGTTGCCCTTATCTATCAGAATTGGAAGCGGGCCATGTGGCCTTTGAAAGGAGTCCCTCTCCCCCATTCAGCTCCCTAGGAAACGTGAATACACTATAAAATAAAATTTAAAAAAAAAAAAAA
>VYZM01014160.1:387140-419705 GCA_013398915.1 Dromas ardeola
AAAAAAAAAAGAGAAAAAAGAAAAAAGAAAAGAAAGAAAAAAGTGAAAATTCAGCCTAAAACACCCTGAAGTCTGAAAAAAGACTTCTCCGTAACAGTTCCCAAACCTTTTGCTGTGAGATTCTTTGGTTTTCCACAGAATTACTCTTTATCATATTGCCAGAGCAGGGGATGTTAGAATCACCTTAGAATCTCATTTTTATTCTGCAGCCTTATTTTGTTACAAAAAGGATCATTTTTAATCAATTACAGCTTTGTGACCATGGGCAGCCAAATAAGCTGATTAAATTATTATTTGCAGATAGTGCTCACAGATAGTTCCTTAGGGATTGCTGCAAATTTAGCCCTTTTTTGTTTTCACAAAGCATTAAAGAAGCCTGATTTCTCTGAACGCATGCTGTCTTTTGCTGGAGATTTTAACTGGCTGTTTTCAGACTATAGAGCATTTGTGAACTGTTCGGTTCAGCTATTTAGTTATACGCAGTGTGTAATTGGGCACGTAAGTCATATGCTGTTGTTTCTGCTCTCTGAGTGGATGTCCAAAGCCCTTTACACAAGTGAATAGTGAACAGTTTTGTTCACATACCAAATCTCCTTGCTTTCCTGTGGCTAGGATGTTCAGATCAAACACAACATTCCCTGTGGTTTTATGCAAACAAAAATCCACGCACCATCAGGCTTACTCACTAACAGCAAATGACAAGGGATCATAAACATGGATGAATCAAAACAGCAGTCTGCAGTTCAAATGTTTTTTCTTCTTGTAAACGTAGTTCCCAACATCGAATCAGATTGAGGTTTACTTTAACCGGGAATTTGAAACATTTTATGTTTTGTTGGAGAGAGGAAAAAGGCATACAGTACAGTTAGAAACCTCCATACAACAATAACAGGAGTCTTCCACATTGGTCATAGAAAATTAGCTAGTTAGCCATTGGAAAAGCAATACTGCCAGTCATACTCTGCCTGCCCCGTTCTTGGAGCGTGTTAGGAACAGTGCTTTTTGAACGTCATCAGCTGCCTTAAACACCTTCCTGCCTCAGAGAAACGCACTGGCTGAAAACTGCAACCAGAAGATAACTTCATAACTTCAATGGAAGATTTTTTTGACCTCTAATGTTTTGCTCTCAAAGAAAAGGTAAGATCAGACAATGAAAAGGATACTGAACTACAAAACAGAAGACGCCAACAAGCTGGGGGAATTGGTAGACACTGTATCTCTTAGAAAGACTTCCAATGGGAAGCCATGTAGAGTAAATCTGGAACTTAACTGAACAGACTATATATACTAAGGGTACAGTAGCAAATTTACAGAAGGGAAATGGAATGTCTCTGCTCTTAATTAACTCCAAAATTTAAACACTAATATGGAAATAGTAACACATGAGTAAGGGTTAATATCAAGGAAGAGCATACGAGGAAGAAAAAAAATAAATCAGGGACTGAACTGCAAAACAAATTACATACATCAAACATAAAAAGCAGTAAGGAAAAAATAAGAAAGTCATCAATGCCTTCTTTACTTCCAAATTCACAAAAAGATTAATGGTGACTCAAGGTAATTTTTCCTATCAAGGAAAAAGACACAGTCCAGGACGAAGACAAAGCAGGTTAAATAACACTTTTGTCAGTATAGCCCAACTGGGGGTCTGTATGCTAAATCCTCCTTCCCCAGAGAGAAAGGGAAACATCATAAATTATCCAAGCTGTGGAATGGATTCTGTACTTGCACAGGGCTTGGATCACCACCTGCACGTACAGCCGGAAACTAGGAACGGCAGCAGGCTTCCTTCTGTAAAAATGGGGACTGGGGAGGGAATGCCAAACAGGGTCTAGACCCCACGGAAGTCACATTCGGGTCACCAGGAGCTACCTAAATTGAATACAACCAAGTATGTAGGGCTGACAAAATCTGCCCTGCAGCAGTTCAAAAGTAGCTGAAACAGTTAATCTGTGAATAACTAGTATTAATCTTGATGTAATTCTGGAGGACAGGGAAGGTTCTGGAGAAACAAAAGGCAAACAAAGGACCCATCTTTATAAAGCACAACCCAGTAAACTACAAATTGCTTATCTGCACTATCTAGAAAGACGCGAAAAAAAATTAAACAATTTAGAAGTAACTGGAAGGTAAAAGGATGATGAAAAACTGTCAATACAGAATGGTCAGGAACAAATTATGTTCCATTTATTATGTTCCCTCTAATGGGGTAACAGTCCCAGTGATTACGGGGGGAAGCATTAGAGGTGATTTACTTTGAAAAGTAAAGTAAAAAAAGCAATGCTTTTAATCCTTGCCTACCTAATGTTTTCAAAGCATACAAGGGAAATCAAATGTAGATTAAAATCACTACAATTTGGGTGTACAGCTATCCAGAAAATCCTCTTAAATTACCAGCAATTTGCTGTCAAACTGACAGGACACTTCACATGCAGTTCTACAGGGGACCATCAGCTCCAGTTTCATGAGTCATTAGCGTAGACAGCCCTTAGAGATATGCAGCAACCATTTTGGAAGTTATCCTTAGGAATCAACAATCTCAATAAACTGAGGGGAAAAAAAAGATCGATTGTATCAAGATGGAACAAAATAGCCAAATACAAAATGTTCTATCTATAATAAACAAATTCAGATATGAACAAGTGGCAGCAATATTCAGAGAACGATCTTCAACCTACAGTACAACTCAAACTAAATTTTAATCAACAAGTTGATGTCACCAAAAAAGGAGAAGGGAGAAGGAGGAGAAGATACCTCATTCCAGAATATACTGACAGGTGAAAAATGGAATGTAATTTTCCCTGTAGGTGCTTGGCATGCAATTGACATTCAGTTCTGGCCACCTCACTGCAAGACAGCTACAGACAGACAGGAGACCATCACGAATGAAAGAAGGTTCAAAAATATTGCTGAAGGAAAAAGACTGATGAAATTGTATTTATCTTCCATCTAAAAGGGAGAACAGGACATGATTCTTCTTTTGTAGAAGGTAAGTGGTGGTTATGAAAACAACTGACATTAATTTTTTTTTCTCCGGCCACTTGGGAGTAGAACAAAATGTAACCAGCTTTGCTGACAGCAAGAATATTTGGGATTGATATTAACCTAAGTGTCATTGATTTCCTAATAAAACAGGTATTTAAGCAATAGAATGATCCAGCTATGTAGGTAGGAAACAGAATTTCCTTCAAAGAAGGACTTTAGACAGATTCATCTCAGGGATAGCCTGAGTATGCGCTCACAGACATGAGCAAGACAACACTCAAACTACTGGCCATAAATTCGTTACGGAGATCTCTACTCACCTGAAAATATTTGTCTGGCTCTGAAAAGGACCAGCTTGGTATCTCAGGACTTAGGCTTGCGATTAAATAAACAGCTTGTGACAAAAGACAAGCAAGGTCTGGGTGATTAGTCTAACTGCATCAGACTACTATCTGAAGCTAAAAAAGCCTCTGTGGTGAAAGATGCAAGAATAATAAAGAGCATCCTGACTGCTGCAGGTGTGCTCTAACCAGATAGATCCAGACTCCCGGTTGCCACAGCTGGTAAGTTCCCTACTTGGACTGGCCTGAACCAAAACACTGATAAACCCAGATTGCTCAGCAGCAGGCAGGCGTTCACGATTTTTGGTCTGATTAGCATGATGTAGACTTCTGAGATTCACCAGGAATAGAAATAAGGAATCCTGAATCAGCTTTCAAGTCCCCCATCAAAGCATCTAGCAAGTTTTGCATCTGACAGCGTAGGACCCAACAGCACCATACAAGGTCACAGTGCAGCATTTTCTCTAAACATAGCATTATATCTCAATGTCATAAGTAAGCACTGTCTGGTATGTGGTCAAACCCACAACAAATGGTGACCTGCCATGTCAAATTTCCCTGGTTCGATGGTTATAAAGTTAGCATGTGATGCAGAACAGATTCAAAGAAGCAAAGCATTGCTTGCATCTTCAGCACACATTTTCTAAAGCAGGCCCGAAGTTGCATCAGCTGGACACCTTTTATTCTTTGTAACAGTCTGAGGAAAACAGGACAGAAGCCTATCTAGGCAGCGTTATGAACACTCCCTGTAACATCAGGAAACAACCCTGGCTTGGGATGCAACGTCCTTTCCAATATGGTAGCAGTATATCTTTCTAAGTACTTTTTTTTTTTTTTTTTAAAAAACTGTGTTACAGTTACCCACCATTTGAACAATCTAGCTCACAGTTGCCATGGAGCCTGGGCCTCAATTTCTTTTTCTTCTTGTCTCTTCGGGGTAAAGTAGATTTTTATGCCAGATTAACCAAAGTGCTGCTCTTCTTTGATCTGCAGTTCAGGCCACAGTTCTGACTGGAGAAGGGAAAAATAATTCACCAGGGTGCTCCTAACTTAACAGCAGCCAAAAACGCTTGGGTTTCCAAGGTTTCCCCTATTTCCTTTTCAGTAGGGACATCAAGAAACTAGTAACAAGTTAAATATGTTGAAAGAGGTTTCTGGTTTGCTCTTGATTTCTTTCTCGCTCACACTCTTTCTCTACAAATAGAACTTGAACAAATACTGACCTTAGAAAAGACTCCGGGTAAACCATCAGAAGGTGTACAAAATACTTTTAAGTTATTAAATAACCACAGTATCCTAACCCTCAATTTCCCTTTTCTACTTTGTTCCTCCCTGCCATTGTTCTGGTAAGTAGCCCTTCACAGACCCCTTGCACGCAGAACTAGCAGGATCCACGCCTTAGTGGCTTATAAAACAATCAACTTGCACCATGGACCATAGGACTTTCCGCCACACAGCTTCTCCTGCAAGTATTTAGTCCCACAAAGAACACCTTTAAAATCAGCTGAACTACTCAAGTGAGTTTCATTAAAAAATAAAAGTCAGCACAAGAGAGACTGTAGAAGATTTTAAAATATATTTCTGACACCACATCTAAGAACATCTCTAAGGAGAACTCCACGAGAAAGCCTAACCCAGTCTGATGCAGATGATGTCAAATGACAGTGAATTTACCACATTCCTCAGTGCTTATACTTAGCCTCAAGTCTTCATTAATTAAGCTAGCGTTCAGCAATCTTTATATAACTTTTAAAAACTGTATTAATAGCAACAGCTACAGCTGAAATGAAAACTGTATCACTTCAGACCTTAACTACGGCAGGACAATGAAGTCCTACTGATAACAAGAATAAAGACATCTAAAGAAGGTAGATTTAGGGGTCGTCTCGCAGTGATGTATGTTAAGTCTAGTATGATGGCGACTTCTGCTTATTCATGTCAAAATTAACATTAAAGCCTGCATAACTCAGAAACACATAAACCAGGTGCTTAAGTAGCACTTAGCCTGGTGTTAATTATATCACATGTGAAACCCTCAGCTCTGTCTTTCCGCAGAAAAGTTTCCAAGAAATGACTCTCCAGTGGCACCAGAGGATTTGGAAATAGCTCATTAGTACCCTACAGAAACAAAGGATTAAATTGTGCCCAAAAACATCCAGCTCATGCCATTACAAAGCCATTCAACTAAATCCAGTACTTTTTAGAATCATCAGGGAGTGGGACACTGACAAAGTTAGACGGAAAAAGCTGAGAAAGAAAAGCGGTCATGCCTACAACGGGCAGAAGTGGTGGAACTAGAGCTCTGTCAGTACTGCTTTGTACTTCAGATCAGAAACCATGACTTCTGTGGCCCTACAAGTCCTCTTCTCCCACCACTTTTCTTGTTTCCCTCCATTTAGAGTTACAGAACTCCTTTATTCATAGCCCGGCCTGCCTTCCAGCTCAGCCAAAACACATATTCCAGCCCTTCCTGTGAAACAGCTTGGCTGTTCCTAGGCCTGTCCTGAGGTAAACCCACCTCTTCTTTTCCCTTAAATAGATGCTACGCTGTACACCAGAACAAACTCATTTCAACAAAGCAGTTTGTTGTTTTGCAAGTGGAAAGTAAAGTATATGAACAAATAACCTACACCTATGTAATACAGAGCTGACCAAGTCTGGGACTCCATCCAGGACATCAGAAGGTCAATTTTTGTCGCTTACAGTAGTCAATGTGCAATGGAAGTAGATTAGTTAGTTGGGGTGGTTTAGGTTTTTTTTCATTAAAAGAAGAAGTCATGCCATGCCAAGTGAATGTTCCTACCTACTCAGAGAGGAACCTCTGCTGTCTCAGACCCTCTTTCTTCCACTAGGTCAGTAGGATACCCTCTGTGCAGAATTGCTCTCCATAACAAATGCCTTTATAAGAAAAAAAGAATGTTATTGCACATAAAATCATGGAAAACAAAATGAACGTCAACAGTTGCAGCAGCACCTTACTGAGTTAGTAGCATCCTAGAAAAAACGGGTTTTTAGAGATTTGTTCTTCCCGGGAAGTTTCAGTGGTTTACTACGTAGAAAACACGAAGACTCCAAATAAATTCTTAACTGTTTAACTTCTGATTCCTTTAGCATGCACTTACACTCAAATCCAAACTATCTTCATGTTTCTCTAGGTATTAAAAAAGGACAAGCTAAACATATTGAGCAAAGTATTTATTTCCTAATATGTAAAGATAGAAGATCCTTTCTACGAGGGTATGTAACATTGACATGCACCACACTTTGACAGTCATGATTTTGATGGGACAGCAAACACTGCACAAACATATTTTGTGTTTTGCCTTAATATATGGTACAGAAAGGAACTGGTTAAGAAGAACACAGGAAACTCCTTACAAATTGGTAGTGATGGCAATTTCCTGCAATAACTTAGAAGATTTTCACTTGCTTGGTTGAGTTGGTAACTCATATCCTTAGGTTGAAATTCAAGAACCTAAAGTCTTGACACACAATCCAGTGATTAATAATATAGACTGTATATACAAGAATGTGAAATAGACTGGACCAAATTCATAATATACCTACATTAGGTGTAACATAAATGCTTTTCAGACAGATTTTTGATTTCAAGACACTTTTGGAAAGTTTGTTATTGGAGATGAGGCTTAGAAAATTGACTCTATTCAAGAAAAGCTCCCACAACAGTCAATGAGTTACGTCCAAGCACAAAGAAAGAGCTGAGCAAAGACTTTAGGATGGGATTTCAAAATCACTCAAGTGATACAGCGCCTATGAAATGATTTTCAGAGGCAGAGAGGGCATTTAGGCATCCTACTCCTATCAGCTTTCTCAAGAAGACATTAAGTTATCTATCCGCCATCTGTAAAATCTCTCTGCATAATCCTAACCCAACTTTTAACACTTTTAACAATTCTAATGCGAGCCTCTAGCTACATGGGTAAGTCCTATAGGGTTATGAAGAAGCACACAGCTAGTTTTCAAAAGAACAGACTACACTGACTGCAGGTTAGGTGCCGAGCTCTTCTGAAAATTCAGTCCCTTTATTCTGTTGCCAAAATGTAAACCTGACATGCTGAAAACATTTGTCATGCAAACATTTGAAGATCTGTCTCTGACCTCCTTCAAAATCTGTGTATTACTGACTGAAATCAGAGGGCGGGGGCACAGTTAAAAAAGAACATGCCTTTGGATTAATAGATTCTTTCACGATTCTTGTCCTTTATAAGCACAGCTTTAGTTGCATTTTCCCAGGACAGATGCTTCTGTGTTTAAAGACAGAATACGCGGCTAGCGTGTAATACGGCTGAGGAAAACAGGAGCAGAAAGAGCTTGGAAAACACCCTGAAATCATTGTTGTGAACTAGACGCTTCTACCTCACAGCTTGACACAAACCACACGGTTTGATGTCCAAGGGGCAGTATGTCATGCTTTAGCATTGCATTTTTCTCCCCCATGGCAGTGAGTTGCATTACAAACTGTAAAAGTAGTAAACCTACATACACCATTATAAATAGTCATGGAAAGCCCTGGAGTGACTGCAACTGAGCTGGAACTGCATTCTCTGAGCCCCTCAAGGAATTTCAGCTGTGTCTTAACTTTAGGGACATCACTTATCCTATCAGCTGAATATCTAGTAGACAGGTAGATGTGGACCTTCACACGAGATGTGACAAGGTGTACAGCTGCTTCAGTGAATCCATGTTTGCTGGGATGAGGCTTTAGGGGCTTTCAGTCCCTGAAAACAGCAGTTATCTCTGTGCCATCTGATTTCCCATAGTCTTTCTTCCACAAAGAATCATCCTTCTTGTCCAAGGGAGGAAGCAGTAGCTGAGGCCCAGCTTCGGAGATCGTTCTGAAAATAAGCATAACTCAGAGCTTCTTCCCTGGCCCACCTATGTAGCTCCTCACATGCGCCCCACTGAAAGTGTCCCCAGTCCACACGAGCAGCCTAAGATGCAGCCTAAGGAGCATCTACCTTGCTCCATGGATGATTGCTTAGGGAGATGCCACCAATAGAGCCACAACCACCCACGGCAGGGCCCTGCTGAACTCCACAGGTGCTGCCTCCCCCTGGAGCTGTGCAGATTCCCACCCTCTAACATAGAGCTGTGCCTCAAACTTCCTCCAGGTTCATGTGGAAATTTGACTTGTCCCATTAGTTGCTAGGAGTAAAACACAAGGCTTGACAATCCTCAGCTCATGCTCTGTCCATAGTTGCCACTCTTGCTCTTTCAAAAGTTAATAGTAACACGGCTTGAGGAACCCAGCACTCTTCATACACTGGTTGAGGTACAGGAAAACACATCTCCTTTGGGAGGTCCTCTTACTTCCTTTTTCCTCAATTTCTCATTTCAGTTTCTACCACATACTGCAAGTTACGCCAGCCGCAGAAAGTTAACTTCTTTCTGACCACTGGTGTTTGTGTCAGCAAACATCTTGTCCTGCAGAATCAACCTAGAAACTCCTCTCAAGTCTTTCCTGGTTTTGTGGGTGACAATGGCTATTCAAAACTGGGGAAAACCAAGAACTGGAGAACGTTCCCAGCACCTAAAAATTATCTCATATTATCACAAAACTGGGCCTGAGATTGACCATGCTTTTTTTTCCTCCGTAAGTCCACCTGACTCTCACTCAGAGCTTGTATTATTTGCTGCCCAAACTTGTGTATTTTGATGATCTGTCTTACTCAAGGGTTCACAGAACTTATTCATATACCAGATCTGTTATGAAACCTCTGACTGTAGGCTTCAGGCAGCCCAACTTTCATCAAGTTTCTGCCTTACCTGCAACGTAAAAATGTGCTATGCAGGCCCTATCTTTCTTCACAAAGGACAGTGCAGGACCAAGTTGTTCCAGTAATGCAGTATGCCTCACAGAGCAATAATTACTCTTAAGTTGCATAACATATATAAAGGTTCTGCAGTGCCTAGCCCAGTACTTGAATGCCACAAACAGAAGCAGACTGGGCCATACTGAGTCTTCTCCCTAGTTCCTGAAGTAAGTGAAGAGAATTAGCTTCTCTGGTCGCCCAGGAATTAAACAAACCCTCTCCCTTTCACAAACACGTAAGCTGAGACGACTCCTTAACATTCTCCCCACGAATAGTCAGAAACTGCCTAGCTCAGGCAGATTTGCACTCCATTGCATTTAACTTCTTCCACCACCTCACATGTTCATATTCAAGACAGAAGCTGTTGTCAGCCCACAGACAGGAGCCCATCTATGTACGTACCTGGGCAATCACTCCATAGACGGCACAGTGTTCATGCCTCCGCGCGTGTATTAAAGTGCTGCAGCCAGCTAATTCTTTACAGCTTGCACTTTTTAGCCCTCGTTATGGCAGACAGTTGGGCGCCCCTGTACAGTTAAAGATCACAGGCCTTGATAACCTGGCTCTTTGATTTATGACAGCCCAGACCTTAGTGATCACCTAATGAGGGGAACCTGGAGTGTCAACCTGTTTATTAAATACCCAGAACCAGCTGTAGACCCAGCCAAGGAAGTAAGTTAATCATATTTCTCATTTATTTTGTGTATCCCTCTCACTCCCTGGCTCTCCCCATTCTCTCCTCCGTTCTGCCTGGCTCCCTCTTTTCATCTCAGAAGGGGAGGGATTTCGGACAGGTCATTTACAGAGACTGTCAGGGGGCCGAAATGTTTGCGATTTCCTACTGATTTCTTAGGTGTTTAGAAGTTAATAATATTCAGCACCTCATGATTCTTTCCTAGATGTCAAACAAAGACATGAAAGGCAAGGAACCCAAGAGGAAAGGAGGGGGAAGGAGGGAAAGGGATGGAGCAGCAGGGGCAGTAGAAGAACAACTTTCCTTTTCCCCACAGTTTTAAAGAAAGCTGCATCCAAGAAAAATCCAGCCTCAATACTAACACAAAAAAGCACCTAATAATCATGCAAACATCCGTCTATTGCCTTTAGTGAAACAAAAATTTCTTTGCTCTTCCTCAGTAAGATCTTGGGCAATAAAAACTAAGATCCAAAAGGCAAAGATTCAACCTGTAAAACTACTTTAGATTTATGAGTTTTCCCTTCTGTCCCTATTTATGGCTCTTACTTGCCTCATCCATTCAAGTTTGGTTGTTTGGGTTTTTTTAAATCCTTTGAAGAAACTTAGGAAAGACAGGACTTGCTAAAAAATTACCGAATCCATCCACCTGATAGGACACAACTCAGACATCCAGGGAGAAAAGATATCTGATATTATAATGATATCAGACATCACATAAATAACCTGGATAACTTCGATACTGATCAAGTGCAGTTATGTTTATATTAACATATTATTATGAACTTTATAACCATTAATTGAAGCTATCACCAGTTCAAATATTTTCATTTCACTTTGACCACAACAGATCACTTTCTTGAACTAGACGAGTTTTTATCAAAAAAGTATATCTCTGATGAGTGAGCACAGGTTCTGCTCTCTCACAAGATTAAGCTGGCCCCAGCACGTGTGGATCTCCCTTTGAATAAGCCTGCCCGCCGCATCTGGAAAGATAAACCTCAAAAACTGAGGGAATAAACACCCTCATTTATAAATACTTCGGTAAAACATAAATGTGGAGAAACCATTCAGATACCTGACCTGATCCCATGTGTGGGACTATGAATCAGACTATATCCCTTGTGCTGTATTCGGAAAGAATGAAGCAGCTGATATAGAGCACCAAGAAAATCCAATATTTAGTGTTCTTAAACAATAGTTCCCTACATTTTACTTCATCCAAACCAACAGAGTGCTATTTGAATTGCAATCAAAACTTTTCTGAAAAGCTGAAGTACATTTCTGCATACTAGCCTTGAGGTCACCAGGGTTGCATACCACAGCGGGCAGGTCCACAACCACGAGAAACAGTTAAAGCCTCTGGGCTAGCTGTTAGGGTAAAAGGTACCACTTGCCTCTGCTATTATCTGAGAGTCCAAAAGTAGAGATGCCTATGGGACCACCTACGCTTTTGAGTTGCAAACGTCAGATAAGTATCTTCAACACTTCTGGCCCAAAACTAATCAGATATGAGTCCTAGGTCTGGGCTCATCATACAGTAGGTTGTTGCGGTTCATACTTCTGCTTCTGTCAGAAACTAGGAGAGCACGAGTTGGCTTTCTGGGGAAGGAGAAATGGGCCTGAATATTACCTTCTTATTGATTAGGATTTTGATCCTTCTAATAGTGCCTTCCAGAGCCTTCAAGCAAAAAACTTCCCCATCTTCCTTCACGCAGAGCTCTGCAAGGCCCTCCATGGGCAAACTAACAGGGATGGAAAAAAACCCACATTATGATTCCCTGTTGTTTGCAGCTGCAGAAGAAACAAACCTCCTGATGTGCCAATCCTGCAAGTCTGTCTGAGTGAATTGCCAAGGCCTCCAGAAGTCAAGCTTATCAGAAGTTGTTGCCTCTTCATTTCAGGGTCAATATTTGCAGAATTAGCCTAAGACATCAAGTGGTGCTATTTACAGAGGCTCCACCTCAATGGGATGATTTTCAAGGGTATCAGACACCTGATCTCAGCTGAGCAACTCTGCAATTCCAGCCCTTGGTATTTCAATATTGTAGCCTTTCCTCCGACCTGAGGCAGTATGCAAGGTTATAGGCAGCTCTCACCTTAGCTGTGCACCTCTGTCATCTTGTGCACCTTCACAGGGTGCCTATCACACCACTAACTGGCTTTTGCAACTCAAAGGAGGAGCTCGGCGAGCCTTCTCTTGTTAAGAGTCTCAGACTGACAGGTTTACGAATTCACCCCACTGCCTACTCTCTGAGACGAGTGCTTCAAGCTACCAAACTCATGCACCCTCTAGACTACACAAGAATCTGCCTAAAGCTCCCCCATAGCTCGCTTACTTACATTGGCCAGAAGAGCCCATAAGGGCAGCCTAGAGTACACTTTCTCTGGTGCTTTGTCCAGCCTGCTTGGAAATGATGGGGAAATGCTTTCAGTTGCTGCAGACTAGCCTGATTTTTAGCTTCAGAACTCTTAACGCTTTGCTTGGTTTCCTTTTATCTGCCTCTTTATCTGTTTAAATTTAGCCTGGTTCCTATACGCTGTTTCCCAAGTCCGAGCCGATATCTGTTACCCAGTACCCAAGGGGGATCTTTCTCTGCCACTTTCCTTCTTCCTTCAGCTTCGCTCATTCTCTCGCAGGAACTGAGGCTCCCTTGACCCAAAACAGCTATCCTGCTGGCAGCTGCTGCTACCGGAGGTAAGATGTCTTCAAGGCATGACATCAAGGAGTACTGCAGAAAATAGAAGCAAATCCTAAAGGCTGCCTGTGTCTACATAATATATTTATTTAATTGATACGCTCTCAGCTTTCCTTAATAGAAATTGTCAGTAGCATCAAGCAAAATTGCCTCTTGCTATTCACTGGGTCCCCCAGAGCAGGCAGGTAGCAGATGGGGATGGGAAGAAATTGCTAACTGCCCTTATTGTGTGGAAATGAGCCTGCAAGCACTTGCAGGAGGAATATTTCAAGGCACAACTGAGAAATAATAATATGGACATTGTAGCAAGCAGTTAAAGTGGGAAACAGGTGCAAAACAGGTTTGTGTTGAGAAGGGACTGGAGAGGAAGAGAATGTACCAAGTGGCTGCTTGCATCAGGAGGCAAGCCTTGGGGGCGGCTCTCTAGCTGGGGATATTGGAGGGGGGGCAACAAAAGAGTTGTTTTCCTTCCCTCTGAAGACCCTGCAGCCAACATGACTGACACCTGTCATTCAGTCTCTGTCTGCTGTGCTCTCTTTCACTCAGACGCCCTCACTGGCATTGAAAAGAGCGGAATGTGTAAGGAAGCCACTGGAGGCAGCTGCCTGGGCTGTTCTCCTCTCAGCCCTGAAGGCAGGCGAGAGCAAGCATGCAGCACACAGAGCTGTCACTGGCCTGTTGTCAGCCGGGCAGTCACAGCTCTGAAAAGGCTGTCAGATCACGATGGCTTGAATGGGTCAGCAGGGACATGCCTTCCCCTCCTCCCTGCCATGCTCCCTTGCCCTTAATGCTTCTGACTGTGGTGTAGCCTCAGGGGAATAAAGGGTGCCTTGTGGCTACTCAGCCCACACTCTCCCCCATCACAGAGCCACCTTAGGGGAGGAGACCAGTCTAAATCTTACCCGCATCCATTTCGGTTTAAAGAAAACCCTTGTCACTACTTCACTGCATGATGGAGTCTTCTGTGCAACATGCTTCACAGATCATTGTCCTTTTTGGTTATAACCCCTCAGCAGTCCTATCGGGAGAAAGGATTTTCCATACTAGATGCAGATCTGTTTCAACAGCAATCAGATCTAAGATAGCCAGGCCACAGGGGTAAGACAGAGCTGAATCTTTACAACTGGACATGAAGAAAGCCTTTTAAAATTCTTACTTTTCCCCTTCTGTCAGGCAGAAGAGAAAATCCATTCTTCTGTTACCATCCTTTCAGAATAGCAGAGCATTATCTTGTGAGAAAGCCTTCAGGGCCAGCTATGACTGTGATGGCAACAGTAATGGAGAAAAAGAACCTTAGTGGTTTGGCTGCTTACATGACTTGCAGTGGTGATGCTGGAACTTCCCTTGCTGCGTGGTAAATCTAGCCATGAAGTCTGTTGGTATAAAACATCCTCATCAAGTAGCACAGGCCTAGGGCTTCTTACATAGCTTTAAAAGCAAGAGGAACGTTCTCCTTTGTCCTCAGAGCCTTCAGTTACAGACAGACAAGGAATGTCTTCCACAAACTGCTTCAGTTACTCTGGCACAGAAGTCCATTTGGGACAGATTTTTTCCCTTTCTTTCTCCTTCCCCCCCTCCATTAGCTGATGCTCCCTTTACTGTTTCTCTTTCCCCAAACACATATCTCATTTTGCTTTTCCCTGTTTTTCTATATTGAACACCTTGTCCTCACTGCTAAATCCCCTGTACTCCAAGGGGAGACCCAGGAATCCCATTCTCCTTTCAAGTTTGGCTTCATCATTGCATAACCAAAGTAAAGCACATGCAGAGCACACTTGATTTCAAGCAAGTCAGTAGTTTCGCCGCAGCAAACCCGTTCTGTCTGTCTTGAAGTTTACTCATAATTTTGGCAGGCAGCATTTTCACAAATACCCACAGCACTCTCACCTTCAGTGAGACCAAGTTGGGCTCCAAGGTAAGATGCGCTCTCCTAAAGATCAACTCCACAAAGCTATATAGGCAGCCTAAGACACAGATCTTGGACCAACCTCCTTATCTCTACAAATCACTTTGAAGTCAAGAGGAGACAGGTCTAACTCATTTGGTGCTTTTGTAAAGATCACCAGGCATTTCAGATATCTATACAGCTTCGTAAATCTGGCCCCGAGGCTCAGACCCTCCAAAAAGGTATTTAAAGCTTCCAGCCTCCACTGCCTTCAGTGGAAGATAGGCACCTTAATACTTTTGTAAATCCAGTGCTCATGCCTAAATCACCTTTGAAAATGGTACACAGTGAAAGTCAACAGCACACAGGGCAGAGGTCCCTAAGCTGCTAAATCCACCACACAGTACAGCACAGTGCTGCCTGGGTGCCGTGCAGATCCAGAGGCAGCCCAGCTACATTAGCAGGATACCGTGTTCCCACTAATAAGCCCCACCTGGTGAAGATTTGCCCTGAGGCTCCTGCATCACTTAGGTGCTTTTAAAATGTTGCCCTTCAACTAAATCCAGCTCCCAAATCAGTCTAATGACAATTCTGCCCCCTTGGCGTCACTTCTCTTCTTAAACATACATGTGGCTGGAATTTGCTCACACAAACATTTGACTGGTTTTTCTCCTGCAAATACAGATATCCATGCATAAATCAAGGTATTTGCTCATGAAACACTCCCCCAACCAACTTGTATATAAAAACACAATTACTTGGGGGAGTCCTGACAAGCAAAAATTCAATGCGAGCTTGCTAGGCGGCTAATAAATTTGGCTCATTTCTGTCTTTTTCCCTCAGTCAGGAAGGAACCCAGCTATTTTTAAATCTGGATTCGTGTATGTAGCCAAATATAATGTTCTTTCTTCTGTGAGAGAGAACAGGAAAAGATTTTAAATGTCCTAACATTTCCTAGACCGGCTTATCTCTCTGTCACTCTCCCCAAAAGAGACCCACTGTCTGCCTTGTCTGTTTAGACTGTAATTTTATTTATTTATATATATATTTTTTTTTTAGGCCAGAGCTGTTTTTTACTATGTGTTTGTACAAAGCCTGGTACAATGAGACCGGCCCACTCTGGGCGTTGCTGTTGCAGGAATAATAAGTCTATGCTGGGGGTGTACATGGCAACAAGATCCCTGTTTCCCAAAGGGATGAGCATGCAGGTCTATGCCCAGAAAGTGTGCCAAAATGTATAAATAAATAAATAAATATTGAGATGAAGCTTTCTCAGATATGGGGAGCATATGTGCGCCCGTACCTAATTTCCCTAGACCCCAGCATAGTAGCCATCTTTACTTTGGCGGAATTGTTCCCATACTTAAGTGTAAACAAGTACTTTTATACTTTTTTGGATTGCGGCCCACACTGTCTGGCAGAGTGATAACTACCAAAGCTGATGCACTTGGTGCGAATGCCTAGACATTAAGGCAGCCAGACACAGGCCTTTCAAAACACATCATTATTAAACAGAGGTGTGGGTGGGAGGGGAATTCAGATCAGAAAGACACACCCAAGGTTTCCACATTGTGTTCTAATTTTAACACTTATTACGACCCAGCGGCAGTACCTTTCTGGCTTTAGCTCATAATATCTCCAAATCCAGGAAGCCATTATGATTCTCTAGGGTCAAAGGTTGCTTGCATTGTAATTCGCTTCCTCCTTTGGAGGTTTAATTTTGGAAATATTTCTAATCGCCATTGTATATGACATCGTCTTTCAGATAACCATGGAATGATTTTTCTATTTGTTGGCTATGACTCAACCAACCAAAACAAAAAGAAAAAGCAACCCCCTACTTTCTTTGGAACAATTATTTAATAGTGACACAGACTTTGCAGCGGCTGTTCAACAGTGTCAGTTCTCAGCTCTAAAAATGGCAGGGAGGTGCCTCTTGTACCATGGGTGTAAGGCCTACGCACACCGACACGCTGCCAGTCCTGAAGCTCATTATAAACAGTCTCCCCAGGCATCAAGATCTCTGGTCCAATTAGCAATAGTTCCACAACCAGTTACAGAGGTAAACCTTTTCAGCAGCTTTGAGCAACACTATGGCTATATGACTCATCGACCTTCTGGTCCTTAACGATTGTATCTGCCTAATGACCGTATCTGCCAGGTCTATCTAGGTTCCTCTCTCCAAACAAATCCCCTGATTTTGCTTTGGCTCCACCTCCTCTCCATCTTAATTTTCATAGACTTGTTCTCTGAACTCTTACCTCCTCTCTTCTTGGTTCTTGATATTGCCCTGACCACAATATCCACTTCCATTTATGTTCCTACCACGAAGGACCTTTCAGTAACACCTGCTTAGCGACACTTTTAAGAACTGCTAGCTGGCTGATGCTACGCAAATGGAAAATAGAAGAGAGACTACATCATCCAAAAGAAAGCATCAGAAACTTAACAGGTCCTGTCTAAGCCTACAATGGCTGCTTAATTTCTCATTTCCCCTTGATTTCTTGCACCAGTAACATGACACTTTTCTTACTGGTCATTATTGTTCAGTAGCATCAAGAAAGCTTCAGTGCTCCATATAGTAAGCATTGTGCAAACAACTAGAAAGTTACAGTTTCTGTCCCAGGAAGCTCAGAGACCATAAAGACAAGACAGAGAGAGGGAATAAGAGGGGAAGTGATTAATTCCAGTCCTGTAGTACATCAACAGCTGATCCCAGAAAAGAACCCGCTTTTCTAAAGTTCCTGGGTTAGTATAGTGGGCTGCAGAGTCTCTGAAGCTCTTGGGATACTGAGTTAACAACATCTGTTAACCGTATTTGTTTGCCAAACTGTATTTGTCTCCAAACACACAAGAACAAGAACAAAAAATATATTTAAATCTCTGTGTGATCCAGTTTCTCAGGGAGAACAAATATCTCTTTTTCATTCATTATACTCTGATTCACCTTTATTTAGAGGACAAAATCTTTATAGAAAATAAGCCCGGTTTTCATTGTGTCTGTACCCAGCACCTAGCACTGTGGAGTCTGAGTCTTTCAGTGGGACCAGTAGGTGCCATGATAACTGTTATATGTAAAGACAAATCAGGATATAATAAATTTGAGCAAATGTAAGGCAACAAAAAAACTCCCCAAAACGGATTCACAACAATTTAATTTTTTAGTTCCATCCCCAGTCAAGAATTCATGCTTTGGTCACAGAAAACGCTTCACTCCCTGCAAGCATTCAAGGGCAATGGACTAAATCCTTTCGGACATAAATAAATAAATAAATAACCCATTGCCCTTTAGGATTAACAGCTTCCAGCATGCTAACCCCCAAGAGTACACCCAGTTGTGCGCTTGGTGTGGAGGTGGATTGTCTGTAAAGGAATTAAAACACTTCCAGCCCTGTTGACACCATGAACCAAAGGGTGGGGGCGGGGTGTGCAGGAAGTGTTAGAAGTCAGAGTCTGCTGGAGAAAGTGTGAACAAGCCAATTAAACCCCGACACTTCTGGACAAAGAGGTCTCTTAGGAAGAAAGAGATTAGCACCTCCTATTCATCAACAAGCAGCAGCCGGCCTGGGCCGATTGCGGGCACTAAGGCAGCAGAAGCTTTTCAGGGGCTGTAGGACTGGCTAATGTATCTCAAGTAGCAGCGCAAAGGAATGCCTGCCCTGCTGTCACCCTTGGCTGAATGTACTCACCACCCCTCCAGCACAACGGCACCTGGCACTGTACTGCACTGTAGTTTGCCTTTTTGCAGCTTGAGCGTGTGTAAAGAAAAACAGGCGAGAGGATAGTTGCTGAAATTGCTGCCACGCTGCTGTTCCTGCTTTGCCAAGTCATTCCCTACTTCACCACCAAGCTTGTATTAATTATGGCTATTAGCTTCACCGATAGCACAGCGGACTTCATCCACCTATTCCACTATCCTTTCTTCAAGCCTAGGATCAATAGAAAAACAACAACAGACAGCCACAAGCACCTCAAGTATTCGAACAAATTTGCACCTGGGCATTCATTCTGGCCCATTATAGATCTAGGGACAATTTGAAGCTTGGTCAAAAATGACCGTGATGCATGCAGTAAGGCAGTGCTGGGTCTAGAACTCCAGAAAGACGCTGTGGACCTGTGAGCTGGGCTTTTACAGGCCCCAGTTTAAAAACAAAATCATGACAGTCATGGCAGTGGGGTGTAGTATTCCTACACAATAAAAACACGCAAACCAAGCCATGTAAAATTTCTCAGTTAGGACACTGTAAATGAACCAATAGGTACTAGAAATTCCTAAACTTCCTGGACACACTTCACTTCCAGTTACAATTTTATTCCAAGAATACAACTCCCAATATTATACACCTGACAGCACCCTGTTGTTCACCACTGTAGTCTTTTATAAATTGCCACTTTCCACTTGTTTACATAATGGCGCTTGCAAATCTAGCTACAAGTTTGATGACGCTCAGTAAAACCAGAGCTCTAAGATGAATGATTCCGTGTTTACCTTACCTTACTTTACCTAAGTAAGTTGCCAGAACGTGAGGAGGTGATGCAGTCATGGGAACAGAAAATACATACCTTTTTTTTTTTTGTTTTAACTAGAGAATAAGCTGCTGACAACCCAACTTTAAAAATGTGATCATTTTGGGACTTCCTACTCCTCTCTTCTTTGCCTTTTAGTTTCACACTGGCCTTGGACTACCACCAATATGGAAAACATTTTAAAGGACCTTTTCCTTTCATTGAACTAGTTACCACTGAGCACACACACATGTACCTAACCAGTCATTACTCAGATGAGATTGTGTAAAAATCAGAATCCAAAATTCATACGTAAGTTAGTTGATGCACCTTAAAATAAGTGGACTTCCATTTAACTCAGGTCAATGACCAAAACCGGCAAATTACCTTGATGTGCTCCAGTTCAGATGCTATATAGCTCTGGTTGTGACTGGAAAGGAGAGTCCAATTTCTGATTTAGGTCTCAAGTGAACTTTCTACAACTTGAATTAAAAGGGCATGTACGATTTCACTGTTTCCTTGAACTCCTCCACACCTCATTCCCTTGCTCTTGACATAATGCCAGAGAAAGCACAAGGATGGAGAGCTGGGTTATTAATTTGAGTAGTCAGGAGGAAGCAAGAAGCCCGAGCTGCTAGCTACTAATGAGAGCTGATTGAATGCCTGGCATTTTCTATGGTATCCAACCCATGAATTCACTTTGCCTGCGTTCACGTTCCTTTGGGGTTCACTTTCCATGAACAGTCCAGCCGACCAGTTTCTTGGCAGGAAAAATCTCAGAAGCAGCCAAGTTCTAAAGAAACATTTAGAGAATACTTGTGGTAAAGGAATTTTCAGATTGTCAAACTCGAGTTTCATCCTAGCAAACAGGTTCTCACTGCTCCTGCATGTATTCATCTAATCAGGACACAGAAAGATGCCACATGATCAACGTGCCCAACAAAAATTAGGCAAAATTATTTCACTTCTGAACTTCGAATATTCACACCCAGTTGTTCACGATTTGCCAACGTTTTCCAGCCAGTTATTAAAAATATTATGTTCTGGAAGACCAGAAGCTATTTACAAAGAGGAGATATTTTTTAGAAAAATCTCACCACTAACTGGAGCTCCATTCACAAACACAAAATCCTTTAACTTCCTTTCTGTGACTGCAGTGTTGACTAACTGGAATGGCACATCACTGAGTGGTAACCTAGACCTAAAATACTGAAATTTTTGCTCTGTAATATGGGCTCAGATAGACCTAATTTGCATTTTTAACCCTCTGTGTCGTCTCAAAATTCAGTGTATTTGGCAATGAAGGACAGAAGATCTTTTCCGTAAAACCACAGGAGACTTTCTGAAGTGGTTGGGACTATACTCTAGGAACACAGATAGAATAAGAAGAATCCTACTTTCCAATATGGCTGCTCTTACTTGGCTAACTTGAGAGAAGTACCTGCAGATAACCTCAGTGACCTTGGACAAGGAAGCAGATAAATTTTCCATGTCCACCCTGAGAAGTTCTTTCAACACCTGTTTGAAAACTCTCTGAAGTTAAAAACTATCCTTCCATTAAAGCTACAGACATTGGATTTGGTGAACACAAAGAAAGGGAAGAAGGTGTCCTTCAGTATGTACATGACTCCCATAAAGTAACTTTTTGTCTTTCGGTTGAACCAATGGCCTCCTATATCAGAGATCATTAAGGAAAAATGAGTTAGTTTGGTCTGTTCAGTATTTTGATTTAAAACCTTCAAAGTCCTTCTCCTTAGGGCGCGTATTCACTGGGTCTCACTGTGTTTGGGCCTCTTCCCTTCTCCTCCCGCATTTAATCACAACATTACTAATGAAAACAAAAAAGAAACTCTAGCTGGGCCTTGCATGATTTAGGTACCAAGTAAACAGTACTTAACAGTTCTAATTGAAGGTCAGTAAATCCCCAAGAGATTAAATGAATCCTGCAGCGAGATGTGTAAATCTCACTGCCTTTTACGGCGTCCCAGCCAAGACCCTGTGCTCGGTTGTGCAAGACTTAATAAATGTGGTATGCACTTAATCAAAACCATTTTGCCACCAAAGGGGCAATGGGTGTAAATCACAATTACTCTTGGCACTAAACCACTGGCACAAAGAGGCCCACCGATGCCAAATATCATCAGGGGCTGACTTCTAGCGCCTAGTTAGCTGTCTGGCACTGCTCGCAGGTCTAAACGTCCATTTTGCTGCTCGGCAGGGGGAAATCCAGATGGGGAAAATAAAACGCTAAAAAGGACAGTGAATGCATAAGGGCTGTGCTTCTCTCCATCTCACTCTGTGCTTGCCCTCTGCCAGCTCTCACCCCAATTTAGTAACTATTAATAAGCTAAAGCATGGAGCTTTGGCAACAGCCTAGCTCTTTGCAGCTAAACCTTGTAGATTTAATAATCCCATCAAAGTTTATGTTCCAAATTGTGTTTCAAGGTTTAATAGCTGGTGCATTGAGAATACTCTGGAAAAAGTCTTCGAGAAGTGGGTTTCTTCTAGCCAGTCAGGAATCCAGAATGGACAAAGAAAGAGTGAGCTACTGATGGTTCATGACGGTCATCACCTTTGACCTTTTACCTGTGCCTAGATCAGCTACCGAGCAGAATTATGGGATAAAGACACTGGATTCCTCAAGAGCGCAATAATGTATAAAAATAGGTAAAGACAAAAATGCAGGATCTAACACTCAGCTCCAGCACCGAGGTAGTTCAAACCAGCTACAGAATAGAAGATCACAGTTTACTATAAAAGAGAAAGCCATGATGATGCCAAGCAGGAGGGAAAAGACAGGAGAACCCCAAACAAAGCCACAGAGATACATAACAGCTGTAAAGAGATAAAAACCTCTTAGTATTCAAGCAACAAAACTGGAAAGATAGAAGAGGTCCAGTAATGCCATTAAGTAGGAAAACACTTGGGATTCATAAAGCAGATTTAACCCCTAATCCAGCTGTAATCTCAAAATCTCCTGATCCTTCAGTTTCCTAAGGGGCTGATCCCTGTAGCTGGTTCTACTAACTTAACAAGATTTTTTTCATTACAGCAGGTGAGACATGTCACCTAGCTTTCCAAGTCTTAATTTTAAGCATTAATTCCGAGCTAGCCGTTGTCATACACAGGTCTTGGATGCATCTGATTAATTACTCTCAAAAGTCAATCAATGGTTCTCTCTTTTAATTATACAGGAGCCTATGGTAACTGTTTGAGACAGACTAAAAGTGAGATACACAGCGCAGAACGAAACCCCACAGCCTGTTTCTTCCTGTATGCTTGTACTATCACCATCAATAGGTTCATGGGTCTTGATTATAACCTCTAGACCACAAGTTACCAAACTAAATATTACAAGATGGGGTTGTGACAGAACTGGGGTCAAGCAATCAAAAGAAATACAAAAGGTTACACTAGCATTTGATGTCATGGGCACTTCTGAATTGGGGCTTACAACCCAAAATACTTGAGTGTGCCTGCTCTACACAGAACCATAACAGGGTATACCAGGAACGTTTTGTCATGCACAGGCAACATAGTATCTCAGCAGAAAGAAATTAGAGTCATAGATTTGCTGCATTATGTGACTGTGCTGCACCTTGATTCTAGAGAAGAATGATGGGTATTATGTGTTACTGACTTATGCAAATCCTTCACCTGTCTAATAGCATCTTTTGTGCTGAATACACACATCTTTTAGCTGGTCTACCGCTTACATGTAATGTCCTTTATGCACACGGTTGGGCCTAACTGGGATGTGGCTTGGTTTAAGGCACTGAAGACATTTATGCCTTGCAGAGATAGCACGTAGGGATAGCACTGCAAGACCATGCATTCATTCTCCTTCTCTCCTGCCCATGTACCTCTCAGTTCTGTAAAGCTGTTCTTCCCTGTGACACGCAATTGTGAAACAGCGGCTGATTTACACTGGTAGCTCATCGGAAGTCAGGAATAAAGGGATTCTTCAGCACCATATTTGGTGACTGGGACAATATATGCTTCTATTCCCATCAGCAACAAAGAGCTAAAAACACACAAGTTGCCCTTACCTTCCTGCTTTCATTGTTTTCCTTGCCATCTATCTCATTCTATCACGTCCTCTCTCTTTCACTTCTCATGCGGAGTCACATGCTCATTTCCTGATTTCCTTCATGCTTCCCGTCTCTTCATCATTCCCCCTTTTAAGACATTCTCAGATTTTTTTCTTCATTTTCCCCTGACTTGTCCCATGCTGTTCTTATTTCCCATTCTTTCACATTGTGGTTTCCCTTTCTTCCCTCTCTACCTCTTGCTCTCTCTCCTTCTCTCCCCCCCTTCCCATTATCTTACTTTTCCCTTATACCTTCTTTCTCTCTCTTCTCCTCCCCCAGTGTGCCTGAAGCTTGAGCAGAAAGTCGGCTGGAGCCTTAATTGCTGGTCCCCTGCCTGACATCAATCGGAGATGACATCTTCTGAACACAGAGCTGCAGCCATCCTTTTGCATATTCCCTCTGTCTGAGCGCATCAGGAGAGATGTCACAACCAGAAAGCTAGAAGCCATCGAAGAAGCAGGGAGCCAGAGAGATCATTGTGAAGCTAGCATGAAACATTGAAGAGGTTGGTAAACCTCGCTTCCACAACGGGTTCTTCCAGCGCTTTCTGCACTGTTGGTCTCAGACTCAGAGCATTTACAGGAACTGACATTTCAAAAGTTGCACAGCAATGTTACACCAGGGTTTTTAAACAAAACAAATGTTTGTGTTCAACCCCATTATGGCTTTGTGGCTCCCTGTGGGAGGGTGACTTTCCAGTAATTGAGCAAAGATGGTATTTCATAGCATAGCGTAATGAGTATTTACGCCGGTTTAGACCTAATCTTTGATTGTGAAAATGAGACGCTCACAACACAAGGGAAAGGAACAGTGTAGGCAGTTGTGTCAATGTACTCCATTTCAAGACCTGACACAGAAGCTTCCATACACGCCTTCCCCAAAAGATGCAGGCCATTTGCCCTTCAGCTCTCACTCCCACATGGCCTTCCCCCAGTCACTGAACTAAAATAGTTACTACAGTATCAGCATCTTCCCTATCAGCTGTTTCTCCTCTAGTCTCTCAGCATTTGCTATTCAACTCCTTAACCCCACTTTAATCCCGCAAATACACTTTTCCCCAGATCTGCAGTCATGATTCGTGAACTAAGTAAATGCCAGGATGTCGATTTGGTTCACATCAGCATACTAGAGAGAACTTCCAGCAGTGGCTGGAAGTTTTCCCACTGAAACTCCCCCTGTAGCTCATGTAGAACAGTGCTTGAACTTTGATCTTCAGAAATATTAGGCCTAGCACTCTAAATTGTATAGGGGAGTATAAACAGCAAGGAAAAGCTGACGTCCAAGTCCCGAGCAGGAGTATTTCTTTTATATCATCATTTGTTCACACACATAATCAGGCACACCAATAGCTGCTGTCATTTTGGTATGCTGAAGCAGCAACTTACAGTGTTTGCAGAGAACAGTATTTCTCATCAAATGAGCAAACAATTTGCAGCAATTACAGATTCTATATTCTGTTTCATGGCTTTGTCTTAATTCAAAACTTCTTGATGTATATTTGATTAAGAGACCACTATACACGGTCCGCCAAATGGGTGAGTTGAATAGAAAACGGTTGTTCAAACCTTCGATCTTACCCGCATGCTTCGTTTCAGAACTCACGTTCAAGGATATAAAGGCCTGTCCTGTCCACATAAGCTCAGCACCCTTCATATGTATTTTTTAAAATGCACCACCTCTAAACACGTACAGGAACACAGAACGTGCACTCCCATATGCATCAGCAACTGCATGTGGTTCACATTATATGAGAGTCAAGAGTGGGGTTTAGAGCAAGAAATTTGCTTTATTTGGTGCCTCTGAAAGGTTTCTTTTAAGATTTTACCTGAAATGGACTGCAACTGTCACATTTAAAAGAAACCAACAAAATAATAAAAATCTTGTTAAAAGCATTGAGTGTCAAAATATCCGTGTTTCAGTTAATCATGAGTCAGCAAGAGTTTCTTTCATGATTTTCAGTGTGTTCCTATTTCAATCCTTTTACTTTTCTGTGTTTTCTATTTTATCAAGCAGAGGCAATACAGTTAAGAACTAGACCATGCTGTGCAGGCATAACGTTGCTGAACACATACAGATCAGAAAGGGCTTCATAGAGCAAGGTAAGTATCCTTAGCACCATATTCCATATGAAAACACTGAGACACCAAGAAGGGAAATCAATGTGCTGTATGACCACAGGCAAGTTAAGAACTCATGTTTCCTGGCTCACAAGTCACTATTAGTTCTCATCATACTGAAAATTGCTTCATTGCACAGAGACTTGGGACTGAAGGGAGTGTTTTGAATTGTGTAAGTTTTTAGCGTGTGCCCACCACTACAATTCACAAGCACAGCTTTATAATAAAAATTACTCAAACGCAGTTAAAATATTTGCAAAGTACTTGAAGTGTATCTACCTTAACTAGCTACTAACTAGCTATTCAATAGCTATTCTCCTCCACCTTCACCCTGTTCTGATCAGTTTCAGATGGACTTTACTATTCATAATAAAAATCAGCCGTAGATTTATGCAGTTCTGTGTTACTAACAGGCTTAGACCCTGTATATTATCAATATAAAAAAAAAAAGAAAAAAGAAATAACAGTGAAACCCATTACCTGAAACTCAGGTATCTCAGGAAAGCGTGAAGGAAAAAGAAAAATGACTGGGAGCTACAGCAACTCAACAGCTCCTAGAGAAGCAGTTAAAGAAAGCCTTTTATTCAACATAGGCTGCACAGAGGTGCAGGAGGCTACCCAAGTCAAAGTACAATGCCTTGGCAGCACATGCAGGGTGACTCCTATGGAGAGTTAAGGCCCAAATCTTCGAGGGGGTAGAGATAGCAGGAGTCATTTAGCAGCTCTGCATCATTGGCTGAGAATTGTGTGAGTCAAAAAGAACTGAAGTTATTTAAGGACTATTCCACTTTCGCTTTATGCTAACCTCTTCTGGGAAATCACACCTAACAGTGCAAAACAGAACTATTTTCTTCACTGCCTCTTAATTAAGAGCTCATGTGTTGCTCTGGAGCACGGGTCCTCAGACACTATTGTCTCAAATCACATACTTACACTGTGCTACTGCAAAGCCAAAGAAAAATGCTATAACTGTAATCTGATGGTCCATAGGCCCAACTCTTTAATCAATAAAGAGCTGGACCCAATTATTGTAAAGACGTGATCTTGCAAGATGCAGGCACTCTTCAAGGTTTTCTAAATCCTCCACTAATCTCACTGACCCCAGAGTCCAGCATCTACAGTGCAATTTAAAAACGTCATATGGGTAAGAAATACAAACCTGCTTTCCGCATTTTAAACTGTTATATCGGACAAGGGCTTTCTGATTCCAGCAAAAGTGTTTGTTAACATGCTATCAGACAGACAGAAAAGGATTTCCATGACTTGCTTAAATCACTAGAATAAAAGCAGTCAAGAAAACCAGAGCAAAAAGTTCCTGAATGAATTACTACCATTTCTCATAAAGAACCCCAGGCTGGCCTAGGAAAAGCAGTTTCAGGCTTTAGAGATAAGGCAGTCAAGCACAAAATAAAATGGGAAAAAAAACCAGTAATAAAGAAAATAGGGAATTAAAGAGTCGCTATGCCAAATTCAAAGGACAGACATAGTGGCTAAGCACAAGTGAGAACAGACAGTGGCCTTCAAACTAAAACTAAATGCGCGTGTATATATGTGAGTCTGTGCGCACGTATGTTACTAAGCAGAGAGATTAGTGTACACCAACTAAACTCACTATTTCACTTCTATGATAGTGTGACACATTATCTGATAACACATACACACAGCCTTTCCAGACTACAGCTATATGAACCTGAACAGACATTTAAGGTAGGTATGATCTGACATACGGAGGCTAGCAAAAGAGAACAGTAAACTGTTTTCTGGGGAGAAAGTGGCAGGTTTCTTTTTCCCCCTCCATCTTAACAAAAGATGAAAAGTTGAAATTCTGGATAAAATGTAATCCAGTAAGTCACCCCCAAAAAAACTGGTTAGATCAGTTAAAACATCAGCCAGAAATTCTGCAGTGTTGCATTTTTGAGTGCTTACTTTATTTAGTCGTTATACAAATTAACTAAAGTTTCAAAATAAAACTTCATTTGTTGCTAAAGGAATTCCATTGTTGCTAAAGGAAGCACTGGAAAATGGCTTTGCTGATCAGCTGAAGCTAAGTGAAAGATCATGGGGAAAGAATCAGTTTTAACAATTTTAAAACCTCTTCCTTTCAACCAGAAAATCTGCAATTTTTCAACATGAATTGTTACACTGGAAAATTGCAATTGCCTTTTATAGCTTTGCTTAGAACATAGCTTTGCTTTGTTATAAGATCAGAAATGGTAATGAAGTGTGATTTTTCAATCTTCTCCAAGATACCGCATCTATATCAAAACGAGTAAGTAATTCCCTGTCAGCCCATCTAGAGTTGCCAACTGGCAGGAAGATGGCCTAGCTGTACACAGGCTGTACTGTACACAGTACGTAACCCCTATTATACACCTGTGAGGTTAGCACGGCCCCTTCCTTTCACAGTTCTGTTCCTAATTAAAAGATCACATTTTTAATGCTTCATGCAGTATTTGAAATCTCAACCAAGTAAAACTGGTGCAGTATTTTCCCAACAGTACTTCGGACAGGGAGGAACCATCCTTATTCACTGGTTTTTAATCCTCGAGCCTCAAAAGGATCATTTAAATGTCAGTTATTTGAATTGTTTCACTGCTGATCATTACTCAAATATTTTTTGTTGAAATTTGTGTCCTACAGCTGGAGTGGCTACTATTGTTTCACAGGCTGGTATGGAAATTCTATGCAAATTCCAAAAAGGAATGGCCCCACCCTTTTTGTTCTTTCCCCATCTTCTTGTTCCTCCTAACAATGCCTTCTTCTAACCTGGCATGGATGTTAAGGAAAAGAAAAAAAGAAAAAAAGAAAAAAAAACACAAAAAAAATATAAGTGCTTAACTTTAGCTGTATCAGTTCCTCAGCCTAAATCAGTACAGATCCTCACAAACAGGAAAGCCAGGACAATGGCAAGGGATGGATCTTTCTGTGGCACTGTTGGCTCAAAATGCTCAAAGAACTATTGTGCGTGTCTGTGCATAGACACACATACACAACACATGCATGCCCATACGTATCAGCTTCAGAGTTTCCATGGCTCCAACTGAAGCTTCTCAACAAGACCTTCTGTTTTCATACTCAGGATGTAGATTTCTGTTTTGATAGAAGTAATCAAAAAAGGGAAGTGTGAAGACAGCTTAAGAGAAATAGTATTCAATATCACAATCAGTAAGAAGAGACAGACTGCAAGAGAGAGTCCCTCACATTTCTTCCTCACCAGTATCAGCTCAGCTACAGAAACTAAACATTAGTGACAGTAATAAGTCAGAGCGTCATCCCAAGCATGTTGCAATCCCCCTTTTCTCTTAATCATCCGCAGAATCCAATTGCCTTTCCCCCTCACAACCCATCCTACACCTAGCACAGCCATTCACTTTGCCATTCTAGGCAGCTTGTAAAGAGTGAGAATAAAACCAGTTATTTTCTCTTCCTCTTCTTCCTTGGGGCAGTGAGGTAGGGAATTTAATTTGCAGAAGCTGCTGAAAAGTGTCAAGGTTAACACTGTGCAAATTAGATTATTTCTGTTGTGTATACTATATATGCATGTATATATCTATCTATATATATATCTACTATCTATCTGTATAAATATATATACTCATAATAAAGACTGTTATTTGAAACGCAAACAGTTTCTGCCATTCTTTCATAATCTGGCTGCCTCTGAGAGCACGTCTAAAGCATGAGTTAGAGACTTACCTAGTCCATGAGATACAAGCAGCTGTATTGAGAAAGCAAAAATATTAATTCTAGCTGATCATTCTTGCCTGCCATATTTTCCATGGTTTAGGATTCAAACTGTCAGTGATCCTCAACTTGACGTAATGGCTACATGTGGGTATCCGACTGGACGCAGAATTGCTTCCAACAAGCTATGCACACTGGTTTGTGGAGCATCAATTGAATATGGTGTGGCTGATCACCAGAGACGTTAATGCACCTCCTGCTCTTCTACAGAGAAAACAAGCTATAAAAATATGACCAGATTGGGAGGGGGGGTTGTGTTTTTTAATTTTAAAATTGTAACCTACTCAGAGACAAAAGAGGCAGCTTTGGTCCTATACAAATGCAGCATTACAGAGTCAATAGTATGAAGGAGAAATATCCTCAGGTGGGGTAAGGAAAGGAAGAGATTCTTGAAATAAGCCATTCCCACATCATTGACAAAACAGTTCAAAGACTTGAAGTGAAGACCTCTGTATTCAGGAAGGGGATGTAGGCAGCTGCACACAATAAAACCTAAAAGTTTCTCAGAAATATAGCTAGGTGATTAGTTCAGTCAACTCAGGCTGAAAGACCAAGGCCACACAAAGGGTCGTCTGTCTGGGATTCAAGCTCAAAAATCCTTGCTTACAGTAATGACAAAAGACAACATGTTAGTTTAAGAAAGTACCCTCACTCTTGGTCTGCAGTGAGCCTCTCCAATCATCGCTGACATGATAGCACTGAGTAGGATTTGCATCCTGATGGCAGGCAAAAGTTACATTTCTCAAACCCCCAAAAGGAGGAAAGAAGGAAATAAAGGAATCTTTCAGAAAGTAGAGGAAAACATATCTGAAGGCCATATTTAAGCTAGCCCAATTTTACTTTTTTTTTTTTGACTGAAATTTTAAAGGGTGTTAGGGGGAAACCTCCTGTACAAATGCTGAACAGTAGTTCAACAACAACAACAACAACAAACCCATCACAGTCGACAGCACCATTTGCTATACTAGGTCTAAACTGTAGTCTACCTGATGGAGTCTGTGACCTTTACCAGTATCCAATAGCTAAGGGAAACAGAGAAAAGCAAAATTAATTTAAGTAAAATTACCAGTCTTAAAGTGATTCAAAAGAGCAAATGCTAAGGCAGTCCTAATCCATTGCTAAGTAAACCCCTTTGGTTTTAGCATGGGTATCTCCACCACCGCTGCACTGAATGCCTCAGCTCATGAGGGACAGGGATATCGGCAGTTAAAAGTGCCTTTAACTATCAAGCCCTTGTAGAATTAAGGCAGGCTCTGCCATCGTACATTTTAGAGCATGGTTAAACTCCTGATTCGTCCCTTCAGTTTCTGTGTTTTTATCTCACTTGAAAGGCGTACTTCTAACCAATCACCGGCATGCGTCACACTTCTCTCAACTTTCCATTCCTGTTCCTAAACTCCCAATACATACCTGACCATTGTCAGCTAAAGCTCTGCTAAAGGACACGCACAAGGCCACAGCACAGATACTGACTGCCCCTGTCCCTTAAACATGCATGCCCAAGAAACACGGCAACCTTAACTCCCTTTCAGCCACTAGAGGTATCTGCATCCAACTGACAGAAGCCAAGAAACAAGGTTTCAGAGTAGTATTAGCGTTAAGCTAAGTATTAGCGTTAAGTGTTATAAGCGTGCATCTATAAGCATAGAGGCACATCCATGAAATCAAGCCTGACAGAAATTTGTGAGACAGCATATTTATGTATTGTCTCATGGATGTCTACATGCAAGCTATCCTCAGCTTATTCTCTGAAATGGGCTTCTAAAACCCCATTAATCTCCAGCAAAAGCAACACTCTATACATAAAAGATTCTTGTACTCCTATCTTCTTGAGTAGATAAAAGGAAATTTTCACAGATTTTGCAATGTCATTGCAAAATACAGACTTCTTAAAAAATTTAACCTGGTATGAAATAAAGGGTTTATTATGTCTTCATCAATGGGGATCATACAAAATGTCAACTTCCTGTCCATGCCTTTCCTCTCTTAATCTCCCTGCCTCCTCCCCGCCCCCACCACTTCTCTTTCACTCCCNAGTTCCATTTGGTAGGCACTTAGTCTTTAATATAGATTTATGCCTCTTGGTATTTTTCTTCTGAAAAAAAAACAACAGCCAAGCTTATAAATATTTGATGGAAAAGTCATTTGGTAGAAACAGACTCCACAATCTTTTTAATTCAAACATCTAAATGACAATTTTGTTATTTTATTGTACACTGACTCAGAGNAGACAGAGCAGCTAAAGACATTAGCTGACAGACACAAAAGGCGGCAGAAATCAAATAAAAGGCAAACGCAGCAGCCGCAGGTCAGCCTTGTATAAATATTTATGCTGGAGGAAGGCTCAGTGCCTGAGTAATGACCTTGTGGCTGGTATTAATAGAGATAATGTGAGTCTGTAAAGACATGTTGCCAGAGCGAGGGAGAATTTGGAGGGTTATAAATCTCTGCGTCAGGCTCCAATGCTAGCTGACCTTTACACTGCTCTCTCTCCTGCCTTCCATCTTTCTTTTTCTTTCTTTCNAGCACTACTGGATCAAGAGACTGGATTTTGTAATGTCATTCTCAGCTACATGAGAATATGTTTCAAGATGAGGGCAAGCTGAAGAGATGCTGCCTGAGAGAGACAGCAGAAGGCAGACAGAACCATATGAGGCTCACTGTGGCCAGGCAATAGAATCAGAATNAATCTTTCAATCAAGAGAGAGATTGGTTGAGCACATTAGTAAGGGGAGGAGTCCTAAAATCCAAACCATTTGCGCAAGAGAATTTGCATGCAAGTCAGAATTCTCACAGCAACAAAAATCAAAGTGATGAATCCAATACACGCACATGTTAACCTACGCGATACATGCAGACCTGCACAGACCCTCCCACGTGCACATCTGTGTGGAGCTCACAAATCATGGTCAGAAGCATACATTTACACTTTCCATGACTTATGTGAATGCATGTATATACATATTTGCATCTATATATGAATACATCTATGTAAATACACATATATACAGGAACACTCAGGTACCACATGCTCACAAAAGTCATATGCACATGCATACATAATAAGCAGGACAAAAGAAACTGCAAAGAGCAGCTTTAATGAAAATTTAAGGGTACACTGAAATGGAGAGAAGTCTCTTCTGAATTTCTGCCACGCATAGCCCTGCAACAGGAGGTTTCAAGAGCTAAGGCTGTAGCAGTTTCATTTCCAACAGCAGATGAGTGTCCCAAACATCTCTGGAGAGAACTAAAATAGCTATGGATTCTTCACTGAAGTGTATTCAGCAATGGTAGCACCTGGGAACACAGGCCCTAGTATGAGGGCGGCCTTTGTTCATGATACTGAGAAATTAAGTCACTTCCCACATGAATGGTGGAAGACAAGAAAGTAANTCACAGTCGACAGCACCATTTGCTATACTAGGTCTAAACTGTAGTCTACCTGATGGAGTCTGTGACCTTTACCAGTATCCAATAGCTAAGGGAAACAGAGAAAAGCAAAATTAATTTAAGTAAAATTACCAGTCTTAAAGTGATTCAAAAGAGCAAATGCTAAGGCAGTCCTAATCCATTGCTAAGTAAACCCCTTTGGTTTTAGCATGGGTATCTCCACCACCACTGCACTGAATGCCTCAGCTCATGAGGGACAGGGATATCGGCAGTTAAAAGTGC
>VYZM01014161.1:0-16699 GCA_013398915.1 Dromas ardeola
TCCCAGGGGAGCCATGCCCACTCAGGGCTGCTGGGGGAGGGGACAGGAAGTCGACGCTTGGAGCGGCGGTTCTGTAATTGTGTTCTGTAATTGTGTTCGTATATCCCTCTGTCCGTGTTATTGTTGTTTTTCTTGTTCCCTTTGCTGTTCTGTTAAATTGCCTTTGTCTCAACCCACGAGTTTTGCCTTTTTCTTCCAATCCTTTCCCACGCTGGGGAAGCCCGAGCGAGCGGCACGTGGTACTTTGTTGCCGTCTGAGGCCAAACCACGACAACAGTGCTAAAGTCATGAATTCTCTGGATAGCCTCTTCATAGCAGCTTTAGTCAAATTTTGCTGAAACATTTTGAAAAGTGCTCTAAAAACAAGCAACCAATTTGAAAGGATGTAAATTAACATTAGTATGACAGAAAGTTCTTAGTACTGAATATCCATATGATAAAAAAATTTTAAAAGAGGATTTATAGCATTTTTGCTTTTGAGGAAGTGTCATAAAAAACAAATAAATGTGGGATATTTCTGCTAAGACATTTAAACATAGTTTAATGCATGCACTCTTCCTTAGGAAAGCTGTAGCTAGCATAACCCCCTCTGGAAGACTGCCTTAATAGGGTAAGTAGAGATAAAAAGTGTGCAGTAAAACAGGCTAGTCATCTGTATATTTACTAACGTTCAGACACCTTCCATCTGGAATATCAGAACTATTCTGAAAACGTGGTCACGCCTCAGAGGTAAAGTGTGGAGATTACATAGCAGCAAGTTTCTGTCCTATCCCGTCTCTTTGTTTTATTCATCTCATTGGATAGCTGTAAACATTAACAGTAAAAACTGTCTTCTTGGTTGACTAACCAGGAAAAGGTGAACAGAAAACATAAGTGGCACAAAAACCACCACAACTACATTGCAACTCCATTTGTCTAACATGGTAGAGCGTAGTAGAAGTTTAAATACAAACTTTTATTATTAAAAGCTGAAAAACAATGACTTTCAAGTCTGGGAGGGGTTTTTTTGGTTTGTTTTTTTTTTTTTTAAGTACATCAACACTCATTAAGATTTGGGGGTTTTATGCATGTTTTATTTTCCTGTGTATTGGTATGAAAAATTACCTCCTCTTTCAGTGCATGTTTCTTCTGCTCCAAACAGATTTCTTTAGCACGCATCAACTGCAAAGTCTCCTTAGAAACTGCATACTGAAGCTTTTCCATACGTTCCACTGCTGCTGCCCATGCTGCCTTACCAAATTTTTTCTGGTCTGCTCGCATTCGATCGTACACAGCTACAGAAGGGAAGAAAAGGCAGACATCTTACCAGCCTACTCTTCAGATCACTTGTTATTCTACTGCAGAGACAAGGCAGACATTTGTAAGCAAAAACATACAAAGTTCTCTTAGCAGGGAGTAGTCGTTCTACAAAGTACTAACTTTCAAATCCAGGATGTAAGTATACTCTTAGGATGCAGTAAATACGCAATTAGCTATTTGTTGATCATTTTATCATTATAATTCCAATTTTTGTTGTCCACAGAGGGACTATTCTGAATATACAGTACCTGAACACTTAAACCACTGGTTCAGAATTCTTGATTTAACAAAAATATCTCATTAATGCTAGCATGTGGTCTTAAACTGCATCCCAAATTTTCGCTGTTTCTGAAAGCATCAATTATTAGTAGCTAATGTCTCCAGTTTCCCTTAATAACTTCTATAGTGCAGTAATCAGTTTAAAGATATCTAGAGAGTTGAAAAAAAAATTACAATTTAAACCAAAAATTTCAGCTTGACCTCAAGTGCAATTCTGTAAGAATAGTGAATTAAATTTAAATAAAATCTATCTTAACTCAAACTGCAGGCTGCTTCACAAAATTAATTCAAATTAACTAAAAAAATTATAATCTGATTTTAATATGCAGAGACAAATTAGAATCTTTTCAGGAAGACTTCAGAGTAGCAGGAGTCCCCTGCCTGATTCAGATTTTCTATTCTTGAGCCCCAAACATCTGGGCTGACATACATGAGATTTTCACCATTTCTAATATATAGAACAATCACATGATACTGTACACTTAGCTTTGCAAAGCAAAAGCCACGTGAGTCACACAATCAAAGAGGCAGCGTTCAGCCCCCAGGTACTAGAAGACATTACATGCCGTGGTTAGGTAATAAAAAATACCTTTATGTTCTCATGTGTTTTTTCCTCTGCCATCTGTTAGTATTTTGCTATGTAAGACCACCCTGTGATCAACAGGAGGCCAAAAAAAGCCCAAAACATAAGAAAACAGGCAAGCAACCTGTACACCAAAGGTCTAGGGTTGTAAACAGTCTCCAGGCATTTCATTTCCCAGTGCTTTTCCCCACAATCCTAACTGCTGTACATAAAAAAAAAGCATGTTAACAAAACTAAAAGTAAATAACCGTAAATATATTTTCTTTATCAACTAACAGGGTATTTTATTTGCTGCTTTTGTCATACTAGAAAAGGAACCAAACTGATTACATTTAGAATTTCCTCTAATTAAATTCATCCCAACATGCCTGAACTGGTTTAGTCACTTTTTTGAAATAAGGTAGAGTTCCATGTTACCCTTAACTTGGGTTGTCACCAAAAGGAATCATTTTGCAGTGACTGCTTCTTTTGAGGCAGATCTAGCAGTCATGCAGGAAGATGACAGGAAACCTAGCCATCAAAAAAGATTTTCTCCCAAAGGTACAGCTCATTCATCTGGTTGCACAATCACTATCACCAGAAAGAAACAGGAACCCACAGTCAGGCAAGGAAAACAATGGTACATAAACTCTGTCAGTAGGAGCCCACAGTCAACTAAGAGAGATGACATTAAACTACATCCTCAGGTAAGTTTGCCCTAATAAACTGATTATTTAAGTTAAAATGGTACAAGGATGAGAGCACAGATGTACATGGCAAGTCATATGACCTGGTTTTAGTGCACCAACTCTTCAGTAAAACTGCTGCATTCTTCAAGCGTAGAAATGCCAAGGCTGCATCCATTAAGATTTCTGAACAATAGAGCAGCTTTCACTGAGTCTGTTGCTTAATACTTAGAGCTATGAAAAAAATTACTGAAAGGCAGGTGAGACAGGAAAAGGAAATGAACTGAAAGGTAATAAACACTTACTGTGGTGGTCTGCCATATCCAGTACAGGTGACAGAATCCACCAGGGACTCTACGCTCCCTAAATCCTTTGCAAATGTATACTGCAGATAGTACAGTCACATTGAGAAAGCGGCTGTGAAACTTCTACCTAATATTTCTATTCTGCCCACTTCTGATGATGTTCTGAAAAGGCTTATTGGTGAAAGATTCAAATAGACAAAGAAGAAAAAACAAATGGGGATGACAACTGCATTTGATCCTCCAACTCATGAAGGATTGGTAAAAATAAATAAATCACAGTACAATACAGAACATGGCAAACATTATATAAATTTTTTAAGATCTTTTATTTGATGGATAGGCAGTAGAAAATAATTACCTTTCTGTGTTTTAGCTGTGATTTCAAAGTATTTAACTGTAAGATCTTGAATAGAAAGCACAGCCATGTGGGCCTTCCGCTGCCAATCAGCATCTTCTTTTTGCAGACTCTCAATTCTTCTGGGGCCTAGGTAGTCATTCTCTATCGAGATCTGAAAAAAAATCAGTCCATAATTAACACCACAATTAATTGTTGTTATTTTGCCAACAGCAGCCATTTTCAGGGTGGCTAAGAAAGAAAGAAAAACAAAAAGGAGAGAAAACTACCAGCAAATCACCATGGCTTTTATTTAACAGAAAAAACCTCTGTGAAGTGCTCCTTTCTGTTGAAAAAGTACATCCATGGTTTCACTACTATTCTTACTGGAAACACAAAAAAATCAAACATAAATTTGATTTGTCGGAATCTTTTTCTTAAATATCTTATTACCTTCAGATAACAGGCATGCTTCATCAAGGCTTTCTTCCAGCCTGGAGTATTTCATTCTGAAGTAAATGAATGCTCTTCAGTCAGAATGAAGCTAGAAACAGGGTATGTGCTGGGGTACTGGTAAGTAATCATCAGTATTTCAGTAGTTTGTCATAGATGACTTGAAAACATGTTTTCCTAGTGACTAGGAGTTCAAGTATCTTTTCATTGCCAGTATCAACTCAATTGTATTTTGAAGTGACAATTATGTGAAGACAGTAAAAGGTTCGGAGTTTCTTTTAAAATTAATAAAAATATAGCTTTCTGTCCCAAAACTAGAAATTTTTACATGCTTTTTTAAAAGTTAAGTTATTAAGTAGTCTCACTACAGACAACAGACTACATAGCTAAGTAATTAAATATTTAAGCCTGCTCCTGCAACACCAAAGCCTTAATTTTGAGTATTTTTCATTTACATCAGTCAAGAAGACACCTCACTAGTATAAACAAAACACCCCAAACCAAGAAGTGCTCATAATCTTATTTGTCCTCAGAAGTTTTAACCTGAAGTTCTAATGCTTCAAGTATTAATCCTGATTTCACAAAGCTTCAATCTGGTCTCAAAGAGCCATTCCACTCTATAGTTGAACTGCAAATGATAAGTTTTTAAGTGACTGTTCAGGATCTACCTCCACACATCCATTTATCCCATCTCTTAGAGGGATGATTTTTACAAGTAAAAATACATAGATGCTGTCTAAGTAATTGTTCATTTCTTGAAAAATGTTTAAAGTAGTTTTTTAATCTACCTCTCATATATTTCCAAAACCCTTAGAAAGGCAACAGGCAAAATAAAAATGTGGACAAATGATAAGTGAATAATTTAACCAGATAGGTTGTAACATGTAATTCGATGGAGCACGTATGTACCACGAATCCCACAGGGAATGCTTATGAGTGGACAGACAAGAGTTTCCAAATAAATGTCAAACTGTATGTATATAACAGTGAATGATGACTGGTGATGTTAATGCTTTCCATTTATGAAAAACTCTAAAACAGCAAGTTCCTTTGAGAAGCAGGATAAAAAAAACCCAATACAGTTGAAAGTCTTCCTTTTCTATTCCTCAGTAAAGATGAGGTAATTTGATACTGGAATTGACATAGGATCACTGCGTAATGTGAATATCTTTCTTATTAGGCATCATTTCTAAGAGAGTAAGAAGCCTCGAAGTAGCGTTTCTTCATAAAGCTTTGCGTGCCAAAACATTATTCAAACATGGTGCAAACTAAAGAGATTTATGACAGCATAATACAATTGCATCTTTGTTCCCTAAAGCAAACATTTACAAGTAACAAAAACAGCAAGCACCTTTTCATTAACTGCAATCCCAAGCATGTCATCCATGCCATCATTCACACTGAGGGTGTTCACACAGCAAAGCAGAGAAAACACAAGAACCCTTTGCTTTGGCAATCCATACCCATACAAGTACACATTTATGTGCGGCCATAAGCAGATGGTCACCATCCTGTAAAGCTTTAGAAACTGGGGGAACAAGGAAGAAGATGGCATTGTAAACATTTTATGAGGATGGACCAGTTCAACCCAGTACAGTTACTGCTGCGTAACTTCCCCTTTATTCATATGTTCATATACTTGTTCACATCTAAAAGACGCCAAGCAGCATACTCCACAGATGACAACTGTCTGGAAGGAGGTCCCCAAGCAGATGCATGAACAAGAAATGACCAACATAGAATCATAGAATCAATGACATGATTAAAAGCAATTGCAGAATACCCCAGGTGCACTGCAACCTCCAGCAGGCTCTGCAGAGAATTCTTCTCCAGCCCCTGTGGGAGGTTCAGGTCAGCAAAGCCTGCCATGCTGTGCAGGGCCAACGTCATGCCTTAAGGCTGCATCAACAGTGGCATGCTTAACTGTCCTGGGTTGGGGTGGAGCAGACGCCAGTATGAAGATAGCCTCTCTCGTCCCCTCACTGTAGCAGCCCTGGAAAAAATGACTGAGCAAACCAAGACAATGGAGAAAATTACTAAGACAATAGCTGAGCAAAACGAGAAAAGTTATAAACTTTTTCGTGAACTTCTTGAAAAACTGTCTGAGAAGGGGAAAGAATCTCACTCTTCCTCTCAACAGACCCACATCTCAGTCATTAAGAAAAAACACCTTCCTCAAAACCCATTCAAGACAGACAGGACCCGCTCCAGGATTTCCTGCGGCTTTGCCTCTGCAACTACGGAGAGGATATGAGGAAATGGGATAAAAAACCTACTCTGATCCTACAAGCAGGAGTGCTTGAGTTGCAAGGTAAAGCAGATGGAAGAAAGAATTCTTCCAGCAGGATGGCTGTTTCAGTTCATGGTAAGTAGTTCTCTGGTTTGCATAGGAGCTCTATCTGCTAATCATAGATGGTGTCCTCAACACCAGAGGTGCACTGCCTCCAGCCAGGAGGAGGAAAGGGATAACTGAGTTTATTGGACTGTGTGGATTCGATGGCCTGGCACATCAGACCCACTGGAGTATAAAGCCCTAGTGGACACCGGTGCGCAGTGTACCCTATAGCCATTGAATCATAAAGGGGCAAAATCTGTCACTGTTTCTGGTGTGACAGGCCGGCCTCAAGACCTGACTCTACTGGAGGCCAAAGTGAGCCTAACTAGGAATAAATGGGAGAAGCACCCAATTGTGACTGGCCCAAATGCTCTGTGCATCCTTGGCAAAGACTACCTCAAGAAAGGGTATTTCAAAGACCTGAAATGGTATGGATGGAGTTTTGGTATAGCAGCTGTAGAGACTGAGGGTATTACACAGCTGTCTACCTTACCTGGCCTTTCAGATGACCCTTCTGTGGTGGGACTGCTGAAGGTTAAAGAACTGCAAGTGCCAACTGCTACTGCCGTTGTGCATCGATGACAGTATCACACTAACTGAGACTCCCTGGTTCCCATCCAGAACCTGATTCATTGGCTGGAGACCCAAGGAGTGATCGGCAAGACTCGCTCACCCTTTAACAGCCCGATATGGCCAGTGCAAAAGTCTGACGGAGACTGGAGGTTAACTGTAAACTACCATGGCCTGAATGAGGTCACACCACCACTGAGCACTGCTGTGCCGGATATGCTGGAACTTCAGTATGAACTGAAAGCAGCCAAATGGTATGCTACAATTGACATTGCCAATGCATTTCCTCTGTTCCTTTAGCAGCAGAGTGCAGGCCACAGTTTGCTTTCACCTGGAGGGACATCCAGTACACCTGGAATCGACTGCCCCAGGGATGGAAACACAGCCCTGCTATTTGCCATGGGCTGATCCAGACTGCACTGGAGAAGGGTGGAGCTCCAGAACACCTGCAATACATTGATGACATCATTGTGTGGGGTAATGCAGCAGCAGCAGTTTTCAAGAAAGGTAAGAAGATAATTAAGATTCTTCTGGAAGCAGGTTTTGCTGTAAAAAGAAGTGAGTTCAAGGGACTTGCATGAGATATCCAGTTCTTGGGAATTAGATGGCAAGATGGTGGTCGCCAGGTCCCAATGGATGTGATTGACAAAATAACAGCAATGTCCCCACCTACTAACAAAAAGGAAACACAAGCCTTTTTTGGTGTTGTGGGTTTCTGGAGAATGCATATACCAGGTTATAGTCAGATTGTGAAACCTCTCTATGAAGTGACTCGAAAGAAAAATGAGTTTACGTGGGGTCCTGAGCAATGACAGGCCTTTGAGGAAATTAAACAAGAGACTGTACATGCGGTAGCACCAGGACCAGTCCGAATAGGACAGGACATTAAAAATGTGCTCTATACTGCAGTTGGAAACAATGGCCCTACCTGGAGTGTATGGCAGAAAGCACTAGGGGAGACTCGAGTTTGACTCCTAGGATTCTGGAGTCGAGGATATAAATGCTCCGAGGCCAAATATACCCCAACCAAGAAAGAAATCTTGGAGTTAAAGCTGCTTCAGAGGTAATTGGTGCTAAAGCACAGCTCCTCCTGGCACCCCAATTACCAGTCCTGGGCTGGATGTTCAAGGGTAAAGTTCCTTCTACTCATCATGCCACCAATGCAACCTGGAGTATGTGGGCTGCCTTAATCACACAGCGAGCTCAAATAGGAAACCCAAATCGTCCAGGAATTGTGGAAGTGATCACAAACTGGCCTGAAGGCAAAGATTTCGGAATGCCAACGAGAAGGTGGTGAGTCATGCTGAGGAGGCCCCACCATATAGTGAACTCTCAGATAATGAAAAACAGTATGCTCTGTTCACTGATGGATCTTGTCGTATTGTATCAAAAACATTGAAGGTGGAAACCTGCTGCGTGGAGTCCTACACGACAAGCTGCAGAAGCAACTAAAGGAGAAGGTTAATTGAGTCAATTTGCAGAGGCAAAAGCCATCCAGCTGGCCTTAGACATTGCTGAACGAGAGAAGTGGCCAATACTCTATCTCTATACTGACTCATGATGGTGGCAAATGCTCTGTGCAGATGGTTAAAGCAATGGAAGCGAACAACTGGCAGCACAAAGGTAAACCCCATCTGGGCTGCTGAATTATGGCAAAATATTGCTGACCAGCTAGGGAAACTATTCGTAAAGGTACGCCACGTAGATGCCCACATGCCCATGAGTAGGGCCGCTGAGGAACATCGAAACAATCAGCAAGTGGATCAGGCTGCTAAAATTTTCCAGACAGATTTGGACTAGGAACGTAAAGGTGAACTATTTCTAGCTTAGTGGGCCCACTTAAGGTCATCAAGTAAGGGATGCAATATATAAATGGGCCCATGACCGAGGGGTGAATTTAACCATGGACGCTATTGCGCAGATTATCCACGATTGTGAAACATGAGCTGAAATCAAGGAAGCTAAAAGGTTAAAACCATTGTGGTATGGGGGACAATGGTTAAAATGTAAGTATGGAGAGGCTTGGCAAATCGACTGTATCACACTCCCTCAAAACCGCCAGGGTAAGCGCTATGTGCGCTAGACAGAATCTAGGTACCAGTGGAGAACAGTCTTTGACAGGTGAAAAAGCACAGCTGCTTCCTTAAGAAAGGTGGCTAGCTAGGTGCTAGCTAGGTGCTGAGGATGAACCGTAAACTGAAAAGCTTGTTCCTTTCACATCCCAAGACCACAGTCCACTCCTTATTCTAACAACCATGGTTTTGTCGTCAGCAACCTCTTACCAAGAGTTCAGTTTTCTCACTTATTCAGATCACCAGCTTTGCCTTCCATCAGATCACCTGTTCAGAGCATTATTTTTTCAGAAAGACCATAAAACCCTGATTACAAGTCAGCAAAATATTTTGCTATGAGTTCATATAATAAATCTAGAGGATCTGTAGTTCAGAATGTAAACAGAGACTGGCATACAATCCTTCTGAAATAGAGACTATAATGACTATCACAGCATAATTCAGCATATTACACCAGTTTCTCAAACAAGACAGACATATTTTCAACTAAATGTACGACCTTCATTTGCAAATCCAGCCATTTTGCCTAAACTTAGATTACTGTTTCTTCCCTATTCTGCAGGTTTTTCAAAAGCCAAGTTTATTTGGCTATGATTTCTGATTATGTGAGGATATATCTTCAACTACAAATATACTAGAAGAGACTTAAAAATTTTTTGAAGCGTTTCAGTCTCTCCACTGAGTACTGCTTTTTTTACCAGACATTTTTCATCAACTTGTTGGCAGCAAGTCTGTAACTACTAGAGGGTGTGGTTCGCAAACTAAGAAGAATGAAATTGAGCTGATTGCCATCCAAGTAATTACACGTTCTAATCAGTGTGGCTTTAGTGTCCTCCAGTGTGGCTCCTGTAGCTTTGTATTCATGTTTTTCACTGCAAGACCACCATGCACTCAAAAATATTACATGAGACTTAAAAATAAAATGCACAGTTCAAGAACCAGCTCACTAAGACATCAGTTATTTAAGAGCCAATGACAAAAACATGGATTTAGTAATACAGAACTCATCCATTTGATACATCACAGAATGGTTTGGGTTGGAAGGGACCTTAAAGATCATCTAGTTCCACCCCCCTCCCATGGGCAGGGACACCTCCCACTAGACCAGGCTGCTCAAAGCCCCATCCAGCCTGGCCTTGAACACCTCCAGGGATGGGGCATCCACAACTTCTCTGGGCAACATGTTCCAGTGCCTCACCACCCTCACAGTAAAGAATTTCTTCCTGATACCCAATCTAAATCTACCCTCTTCCAGTTTGAGGCCATTACCCCGTGTCCTATCATTACACTCCCTGATAAAGAGTCCCTCCCCATCTTTCCTGTAGCCCCACTTTAGGTACTGGAAAGCCACTATAAGGTCTTCCTGGAGCCTTCTCTTCTCCAGGCTGAACAACCCCAGCTCCCTCAGACTGTCCTCATAGAAGAGGTGCTCCAGCCCTCGGATCATCTTCATTGCCCTCCGCTGGACTTGCTCCAACAGGTCCATGTCATTCTTGTGTTGAGGACTCCAGAGATGGACGCAGTACTCCAGGTGGGGTCTCACCAGAGCAGAATCACCTCCCTCGACCTCCTGGCCACACTTCTTTTGATGCAGCCCAGGATGCGGTTGGCTTTCTGGGCTGCAAGCGTGCATTGCCTGGGCACGTTGAGCTTCTCGTCCACCAGCACCCCCAAGTCCTTCTCCTCAGGGCTGCTCTCAAGCCATTCTCTGCCCAACCTGTATTTGTGCCTGGATTGTCATGACCCAGGTGCAGGACCTTGCATTTGGCCTGGTTGAACTTCATGAGGTTCACACAGGCCCACCTCTCAAAGTACGAGTACCTTCTTTAAGCAGCTCGAAAGGGAAGCACAACATAGACTAACAAAGCATTCTACAATTTAAAAAACCCTGAATTTGATGAATTACCAACCTACACGCTGTTCTAATCTCTTATTTCCAGTGCTAGACTTCAACATTAGACCTTGAAATCCCCTTACATTTAAGTGAATTAACACGTCAGTGAAAATAATGAATATGTATGCAATGAATTTTAATGTTCTCATTTCCTGGAGATGAATTGAGAGGTAATGATGACCGTAGGCTCTCGCCTATATCAAGATATTATCAGTTCTCAGTTAAGCAACAATCCAGTCCAACTCAGACCTTCAAGAATGCTCGTGTCAAAGTTTTGCTGGCATCTACATGTAGGTTATGAAACAATTTATCTTACATTTTATCTTTAGTCTAACCCCAAGCACATTTAAAAAAAAGAAAAAAAGCATGAAAAAGAAAGCCTCCCAGTGATTTCACCTGAGGTTTGATGAAACACAGCACCTACTCAACAATGACTGTGAAGTACGGTCCACAGCTATAAGACCACAACAATTCAAAGTAGCAAGGTAGATTCTTTCTCTCTGTGAAGACAACTGTACACATATAGAAGACTTGGGGTTACTGAGTTATAACCATGAAGTTATTCTTTTGAAATCTTTTTATTTTATTTTTAAATAACCAGATTTATCTTGGTCTTAAAAGGCTTAGAGTTTCATCATATGAACCTATCAGTAAGTTCTACAGCCAAATATCAATGCTAACTGGTCCCTCTGCTCCATATTTTCAGAAGACGACTGCACTACATACGGGGGATCTGACAAAATTAACATTTAACTATCTGAAATAAAAGGCACCAGAGCACAGGTATCTATCTAGTCCTCAACCATGCTAAGTGATCCATCCTCTAATGCGGCACTAAATGAGGAAAAACACAACTGAAAAACTAGCATAATATTAAGTTAAAAAACACAAAAAACCCAAACAAACAAACAAAACCCCCACTTCTATCATGGACAACGCTAATCTGCATTTTCAAGCTTTGCTACGAACTTTTGTTCTGGGTTGTCTTGGTGTTGTTTTTTTGCCCAAAGAATCTGCAGAGAATACAGCTATCCTACTTTAATAAGCCTCCACTGAGCAGACAGAATTTTGTTTGTTTCTCCCTTCCCTCCTGTAGGCTTTGCTCTTGCTAAATGTTTCACAGCAACAGCAGAAGTTTAACACCCAGCTGATATATCTTCCAATTTTTATGTCTTGCTCCAAAAGAAGACACTAATCACTATTCTCAAAGATTAAAGCCAACACAATTATTTCCTCCTAAATTCATTCTGAAAACTGATAAAATGAAACAGATGAAAATATTTATTAAAACCCCCAAATTCTTAAAAAAAAAAACCAAACTAAAACAACTTCATGACAAATCAAAAACAGATACCTAGTACAGAAAAGTCCTAAAAGCGTTGAATAAAATAATTACAGAATGCATATGCAATTTTGGCTAAATACTGGTATTTGTATTCAAGCTTAATTATCCTTGTAACTTATTTTCTCATTTTAGTAACACATTCTGCAGGTTCTTCCTTCCTTACCCTGCCCTACATCCAAACTTTATCTGCCTCTTTTTCACCCTTTATATGTAAACAGTATTATAGGTTCACAGCTCCGATTTCACCGAGGTAGCAAGCATCAGAAATACTTCCATTATACATGAAAATGGAGCTAACCCCAGCCGTAAGAGTTTATAGAAACCTAAAGATCTTTGTTCCATTATTAAGCCTGCCAGAAAAACATACTCAGCAAGTTAACACAAACCATTTCATGCATAAGTTCTATTTATAAAGCAATTCTTCCACCCTAGATACCCAGAGTAATATATATTTTGTCATCATAGATACAAGCACTGCTTTCTCTCAAACAATGAAATGAAAAACAAGAGATGGCATCTTTCTCTACCACATAATACACATGACCAAGTTTTATAACTCAAAAATTGCCAAGTTAGGAAGAGAACTTAATGTACATTAGATCCAACTATGTACAACTAAAAAAAAAAAAAATCAACCACAGAACACGCCTCTGAAGTTTACCAAGGTTGTTCTTTCAGGAAAAATAGAAAATGAGATATTTTAAAGCTGGAATTCAAGTGATCACTGAGGCTAAAAAAAAAAAAAAAAAGAAAAAGAAAAAACCAACAACACACAACTCTTAAATCATATTCCTTACTCAATATAATATTTATCTTTTCTTGTTTGACAGAAAAACAAAAAAAATCATCTTTTCCTCTCCTACAAATTCAAATAAAATGGGAACTATTTAATCGCACTTTGAGGAAGGGCTCTTATTAAATTTAGTGTTCATAATCTTCAGCGATCTGAAAAAAAATATTCATCCCAATTCTTTATGCAACATTTATCATTCGGGGGGAAAAAAAAGCACTTTTAGTTCAAATACCATCACATTATCTCACTGAGTTAGTTTCAGATTGCTTAACTTTCTGAAAAATTACTTTATGGACACAGCAATAGCTCAAAATAAAAACAGGTTTTGAATTGTAAATCCTCTTGCCTACCTCTCTCTTTATACAGTCAAAACCAGAGAAAAACACTGTAGTTTTAAATTGAAAACAGTAAAAACAGTGTTGGCTAATTGAACAAGGTGCCACGCTGAGATAAATTGACATCTGCAATACAGATTAAATGAAACAAACCCATTTTAGCTGCTATGTTACAACACGTATATTAGAAGAATCAGAAGACTAGAGTCTTAATAATCTGCATAGGAACCAATGATTTTGTCAAAAGAGCTTCTGAGATGCAATAAAGACGACATTTGTTATTCTTGGCTAAGTATTTAAAATTGGAATTATTTTAAAATAAATCAAATATATACATTATAAAACAATTTTAACAAAGTATAGTATTATTCAGCTGGCTATGTTTTTTTAGCTTTGGAAAATATACTGTTAAAGTGCTACAAAAAATCATATACATCTAATACGCTTCCATGTTTAAGTGTTTCACAAGATTAGATGAGAAGCTACTGACTTCTCATGGTTTATCAGATTAGCTCAGAAAACCAGAATGACAATTAACTTTCTGTATAATCTTTTAAAAGAACAATAGCACAGAACGAGACATAAGTACAGTATCTATTTTATGTATTAGTCGGTATTCCAACTATCACAAAATTGTTAATTTTCACCTATTAAATTCAGCAATGAATTTGAACAGTCAAACACAGTAAGTTAAACAGATGATTAGCTACATATGTCAGAGATGTTCGCACTCTTCAAAAACACTCCTCTGAGTGGAGGAACCAGAAAAAGAAGGTCAACTAGTACAGAAACCATAGTTTCCAAGTGTATACTGCATAATAAAAGTAGTAAATAGTAACCAAAAAGCATGATTTCCCCATTAATAAGAAGTTCAGTTACCTTTACCGTACCTTTATCTGCTGTCTTCTAAGCATCGCAAGTTCCCTCATATCTCTGAATGGCTGTAGTAAGTACTGGTAGAGCTCTGTGGTAGCTTCTGCAAGACTACCATAGGCTTCATCTTCCATTTGATACAGTTCAAGCAGCTCTACCATGCTTTCCGTGTTCTTATGTTTTTCCAGAAGCTGTAGAAAAAGTGCCATTTTTAGTTCAAACACTCCTGCTAAAAGTGGCAGTCATTTAGAAAACATTTTTAACCCATCCTTTGTATTATCTTCCCTCTCCCACAAAATCACTCAGACAAACGTACAAATAAACCAAAAAAATCTTAATCCCCACCCACATCTTGATTTTAGCCAGTCAAGTATGACCACGTCTCTGATAACCTTAAGTCAAAATGTGCAGCAATCCTGTTGATTTTTTTCTTTAAAAAAATAATCTCTGGAAGGTAATGAATATGAGCACAAAGACAGTACAAAAAGCAACTTAGTACAAGACTCTATAACATAGGAATCAGCTACGCTACTTCACACATTTCCCAAATGAAGAAAAGTCACATTTTGATCTCTCTTGGTTTTTTGGTGTTTGGGTTGTTTGGGTTTTTTTTTTCGCCTGTCTGTACTTTGGACCCACACAGCCCCATTATACCAGCTCCAGACGCAAACAAGAATCTATATGAAACAAAACAGTGATCTGCCTTTCTGGTAATTTTGCCTTCAGGTTTATGATTTTAGCCTAGACGGTGTAGGCATGAAATTTCAAGTTTCAAATGCATGACATTTCAACACAAAGTTTCCATTAGATTTTTTTATTTAAAAAAAAAATACTTAAAATAAAATACTTTGTGTTTTAATTGATATAAGAAAACATAATATCGAAGTCTGTCCATTCCTTCCTTTAGTTTTTAAGAAGCTGAAAATTCATCTGTTTGTACAAGTTTGCTACAATATATGTTTTTAATTTATATGCTTGTTTTGCATCTATTTGGGGCATTTGCCTGGGCAGAACTCACATGGTGCTGGAAATCTTTCACCATTTCTAAAAAAAATATTCAACTATTTAACAAAAGCTAATCTCATACAGACGTGTGGGGTACTTGATGTATTTACAAAGACAAGATTATCTAAAATTAATCCCCCCTTATGTAATTTTCAAAGTCAAAGTCTCTTGTCCTATATATTATAATCTCAAAAGCATATATTCATAGTCCAAGTTTATTTAAACTTAACATAGATTAGGAAAACTATGGAATAAGCACATTATTTCTTCTATCTGTTCATTCAAGTCAGATGCCAAGCATACATGAAATATTCTCATTACACTCAACTGCATCAAGGATTATAACTGGAAGACAAAGTAAAGGGAACTGCAAATTACAAATTGAAGCTTTGGTCAACAGTCTAGTTCATTTATATGCCAGGACACTCAAAAGAAGTCTTGATTACCATACTGTCTACCCAGTTTGCTCCATTACATTTATATTACTATGCTGCATTTCAGTTACCTGACCAGATAAGAGAAATCTTCTCTTTCTTCATAATGCATAGTTTGCTTCTGAACGTCCCCCTAACCCCACCTGGGCTTTCTCTGAAGCACTAAAGATCAGCGAGGATCAGAGAGAGGACACAGAGCAGAACGCAGAGAGGCTCATTGTAGGTTTATTTAAGTGTTCACCATCAAAACAATGGTCAGATGAAAGGCCAGGAAGAGCTTTCCCTCAGTAAGGCTTAGCAGACATGAAAGGGCTGGGCAAGATGGTGTAGAACAGATGTGACATTGCTCAACAGCATGAGGCAATTTGTTGTATTACCTAAACAATTTCACCTAGGAAGTTGTTCCTATTGTAAGATCATTTGCTACACCCTTGTGCTCCCTTCCAGCAACACATAATATTTTGTGGCATTTGAGCTCTCACTGAGAGTGCTGGGTTTGTGGCTTGCAGTCTGTACAACTGGTATTTCATGAACTCTCAGGGTTAAACATGCATAATCCAACCTGCAGTTACAGGGATAGAGGTCACCCCAAGATGCTCTTCGGTTTGAGTCCCAAGTCCCTATGGATTTCATGCAGTATTCCAGCCCACTAGTTGTTTTAAACATCTAGTCTTATAGCCACCTTCCAGCTCAGCTCCTCTGGCATGTTGCTGGTGCCTAAAACCAGAGTTGCCATACTCAAACCTTCTCGTACTTCCCGCTGGCACTATCAGAAAACCCCCTTGCAGTTCCCAAAGCTGCAATTATCCCTCTGTCAAGGTACTGAAAAAACAGACCTTTCTTCTCAAGCCTCCCATCGCAAAAACTGTCTCTATGATTAGCAGCAGATCTACAGCACACTGTAATGTTAGTTTCCTTTCAGTTGCTTAAGCTATTAGTATCTTCTTATTAAATAAATTTACACATTTCATTCTGAAATCCTACTATTCTACTAAGATACAAATACTAGAGGGCAACAACAAAATGACAAAAATTAGAGAAAACTTGTCACCATTTAAAGTAGAATCTTAAGCAACCTCATTCCAGGAACAGAACAATGCAATGCAGGCCCTTTTTTCTTTTTGA
>VYZM01014161.1:16821-35439 GCA_013398915.1 Dromas ardeola
CTTTACAGACCATTCTTAAGGCCTATTCAATAGTTACGATATTCTGGAAAACAGTCACAACTTCGCAGAAGCTGGAGTGAAAGTGCTAGGAAATGAAGGACCATTTTAATTTTATGGCCATCAGTATAGTACAAAGACATCTTAAGGACACTAAAATCATCTACTTACAATTAGTTGGTTGTTCACTGAAAATCATGTCCATCACTGGAAACACTACGGATAAAGTAATCAATTATCATTACATTCCTGCACATAAATGGTCATAGTTTCAAGGTCTTGTCCATGTCCAGTTCTATTTGGTCTGCTGCTGGGGTTACCCCAATCCTAAACCTAATCCTCAACTCCTTCAGAAATACCAAACCCCCAATAAATAAAAAAAATACAAGTGAGGGCAGGTTGTTCATACAGAATGTATGTATTCTTCAACTATTAACACAAAGTAAGCAACCATTCTTCCTTCTTAAGGCAATGATGCACACAGAATCCATTTCCTGTGCCTAATGAAGACCTTCCTGAATGCAAATGGTGATGAAATTTCATTTAAACCACAGTTGCCAGAAAAGATGTAACAAAACATGAGAACTGATTTGTAAATCAAGGAGTATCACCTTATTTGGTTTGGAGCAAAGACCAAAGAGCTATTGAATAAGCATATTCCCCAAAACAGGTAAGAAGGTTACCAACCTGCGAGCACTGGCTACATACAGACTCATTACACCAATCCACCTATTAACATGTTCTCCTACAGGATCATTCAGACAGCCTTTTGGGGAAAAAGATCCAAACATTAACCTTTTCCACAAAGATTGCAAACCAGCTCAAAAGCACACTGAAATTATTTTTTCCTGTCAGATCAACACCATAAATTGCTGCCTCGAATTTCACTTGGGTTAAAAGTTACACGAGAGAAAGAAGAAACCAAAGTAGTGCAAAAAAATCCAGTTTTGAAAAAACAACAGAGAAATTATGACATGTATTTGGAAATATAGTTACGATATGTGGCCAGGTGGCCAAGAAGGTCAACGGCATCCTGGCTTGTATCAGGAATAGTGTGGCCAGCAGGACTAGGGAAGTGATCATCCCTCTGTACTCAGCCTTGGTGAGGCTGAACCTCGAATACTGTGTCCAGTTTTGGACCGCTCACTACAAGAAAGACACTGAGGTGCTGGGGTATGTCCAGAGAAGGGCAACAAAGCTGGTGAGGGGTCTAGAGCACAAGTCTTATGAGTAGCGACTGAGGAAACTGGGATTGTTTAGCCTGGAGAAAAGGAGACTGAGGGGAGACCTTCTCGCACTCTTCAACTACATGAAAGGACGTTGTAGCGAGGTGGGGGTCGGTCTCTTCTCCCAAGTAAAAATCGGTAAGATGAGAGGAAATGGCCTCAAGGTACACCAGGGGAGGTTTATATTGGATATTAGGAAAAATTTCTATTCTGAAAAGAGTTTTCAAGCATTGGAACAGGCTGCCAGGGAAGTGCTGGAGTCACCATCCCTGGCAGTATTTAAAAGCTGAGTTGATGTGCTAGTTAGGGACATGGTTTAGTGGTGGACTTGGCAGTGCTAGGTTAACAGTCAGACTGGATCTTAAAGGTCCCTTGCAACCTAAACAATTCCATGATTCTATAAACACGGTTTAAAGGAATATAAGAGGGTCAGACTATTCCCTCACTTTTTGGAACTGATGCGATTACCAACCACCACATCTTCACCAATACAGCGTGGTACGAACAGAAGATTGCCGCCAGTCCTAAAGGTACTGACATAGGAGACAGATTGTGCTAAGCTGTCTGCGTAGAGGACCTCTCCCACCCTGCTCAATAAAGCAGCCTGATGGAAGCTTTCCTGTTCTGGACCAAAGTCAGCTGAAGCATTTTTTTAGCTGGCTACCATCCAGACAGTATTCAGACTATCAGATAACAATAACGTCGGGTCTAGCACAGAATCCACTGAATTAATAATGTCATAAGGCACAGCAGGCCTGCCATAGACTCACAGGTAGTTTAACTGTATATGTTCCAATTTTCACACAGACAATACCTAGATGATACACTATATTAGAAACATGAAAACTCAGCTAAAACCTTTCAGTAAGATGGTCACATTGGTTAAGCTGGCCAAATGCCTAAGCCAACCTGGTACCTTAAAACCATGCAGTTTTCAAGCTGTTAGCGTAAAAAACACAAACAGTCTTTGTGGCATGTTGTATGCCCCCCTCATTAATAATTCTCAGCACAGACATTCACTGTTACTGTTCATTTACTTCAACAGTGTCAGTATGAATTTTTTACTTTCACAGTATTTTAATTATATTATTTCAAGAAGTGGGTGGAGGAGGGTAGAACAATATCCTGTACAGGCCTGACTAGAGCTACATCCATTGAATACTGCATTTATTTTAAGAATCATGTTTCACAGATGTTACATTGTTCACATCTAAATGAATCCATATATTTTAGGCAACTATTACGCAGATAGACTCTAACCAGAAGGAAATACTTTTTTTTTTCCAATTTAACAGCACATAAATTTGAACTATATAACAAAGATTATTTCTGTCTTCGTTATTTTTTTAAAAAAATATTTTGTCCATAAAGATTTAAAAGCATTACAGCAGACAGTGCAATTATTTTGACCTCAGTTGGGAACAAAATCCAAAGCTTGATTTAATCAGTGAAGAGTCAAGTCTTACATTTCCTTTCTATTATCCCCACAACCTTCCCTGTTACCCCTATTTTATTTTGTGTATTTTATAAAAAGACTGCAATATGACACATACCCATTTTCAGCTAAAACAGACCATAAAGATATTTTTCAGTCTCTTCCTAAGCTTCTTCATATTTTTGGAATTACAGAATGCCCTACTTTCCTATGAATTTATATTCTCAGAAGCCTTATAGTATTACTTGCCATTTCCAGGACAAAATCTAAAGATTTTTAATTGAAGCGGCATACTTAAGACCACAGATAAAACTAAGGATGGTTGTTTTCAGAGAGTACACTTCAGCAGATAGAGTAGTTTTTAGATATTCCATTCTTTCTACTAAACAGGAATCCTGAGAGTAAAATACCAAATCCTCCTGCTGATACACGTGCAATAGTCTCCCATTAGCTCTAGACAAAGAGTTTTGTCTAGAGCTCTAGACAAAAAAGTTCAAAAGAAACAAAGCCCCAGAGAACATAAATTTTGGACACTAAATTTTAGCAACTGAACTTACTGCAGTTTCTTATATCAGAACATGTGTAAAATTCTTTCTGTTCTCTCTCTTTTTAAGCTATCTTTAAACAAACAAACAAAAAAATCTTGTTAAAAGCAAACACACTCCCACATGGCCTGGTAATGAGTAGGAGTCTCAAGTATGAGACCTGTACTATAGGCAAACTGCTTTTCTCTCTTACACACATGGTCCTGAATTAAAATGTCACCTGTTATGGTTTTAAAAAAGAATAATCAAGCCTTGACAGGAAATTTAGCTTTCTGTTTGTATGATTGCATTGCCATCAACAATCTGTACCTTTGTCGTATAGAAAGACCATTTGTATATCGAGGAGGTGAAGGCCCGAGTAACAGACACAAAGCCTGACTCCCTACTATGGATCTAAAAATATATTTTACTGTCGGGGCAGAAATCATCTAAGAGAATACAGAAGATGGACACAGAGTCGGGATAGCATAAACAAATAAGGTAATAATGCCCAGCATGAAAAGTGCTGGAAGCAGCACTGCATCTGCCTAACTTCTTAAGATTAAAAGAAGATATAAACAAGTGACTTACATATTAAACTTATTTGGAAAACACAGTTTATAATTATAGAATCATAGAATCGTCGGGGTTGGAAGGGACCTTAAAGATCACCTAGTTCCAACCCCCCTGCCACGGGCAGGGACACCTCCCACTAGATCAGGTTGCTCAGAACCCCATCCAGCCTGGCCTTAAAAACTTCCAGGGATGGGGCTCCCACCACCTCTCTGGACAACATGTTCCAGTGTCTCACCACCTTTATGGTGATGAACTTCTTCCTAACATCATACTGAGTGAACAAAAAAACTCTAACGTTTTCAGCCAGGCTTCTGAAGATGGGGAATGCCGACACATTGCAAAGGTTATTGTCTGGATTTTGGGCGGATTTTCTGAAGGGCTGTTTACAGAAGGACTGAGCTAATTAAAATAATCAAACCAAACACATACATAAAACACACAAAAGAAGTTCAAAGTTTGCAGTTTTTCTAAGAAACAAACAGCAAACCCACATACACACAAAAAACCCAAAAAAAGATGCTAGGAAGTAAAACACGGGGTCTTTAAAACACAAGAAATAAAAAAAGAACAATTCCATAAGATGTATCTTCTAGCTGCTCCTATCAAGCAAACCACATTATTCCTCTTTAAACCCTTTTTGAAACAGTCCTTTACCATGCAGAGAGCCTGTGTACCTCAGGACATGTGTGCAGAAATGTATTGGGTGTAGGTGGCAAGGTTTTTGAAGCAGGTGTCTACAGGGCTAGATTCTATGAGAAGATGCCAGAAGCTTCCCCCATGTCTGATACAGCCGGTTCCAGCCAGCTCTAAGCATGACCCGCCAATGGCCAAGGCTGAGACCAGCAGCAACAGTGGCAGCACCTCTGTCATAACATATTTAAGAAGGGGAAAAAACTGCTGCACAACAGCAGCTGGGAGAGAGGAGATACATGGGAGATACAACCCTGCACACACCAAGGTCTGTGAAGAAGGGAGGAGGTGCTCCAGGTGCCAGGGCAGAGACTGCCCTGCAGCCTGTGGTGAAGACCATGGTGAGGCAGGTTGTCCCTCTGCAGCCCACGGAGGTCCACAGTGAAGCAGATATCTATCTGGCAGCCCATGGAAGAACCCACGCCAGAGCAGGTGGATGTGCCCCGAAAGAAGCTGTGACCCCATGGAGAGCCTGTGCTGGAACAGGGTCCTGGCAGGACCCCTGGCCCCATGGAGAGAAGAGCCTATGCTGGAGCAGGTTTGCTGACACAGCCTGAGACTTCATGGGGCAGCCATGCTCACGCAGTCTGTTCCTGAAGGACGACACTGCATGGAAAGGACTCGTGCTGGAGCAGTCCGTTCCTGAAGGACTGCACGCGATGGAAAGGACTTACATTGGATAAGTTTGTGGAGATGTGTCTCCTGTGGGAGGGACAGACTGTACGCTGGAGCAGGGAAGAGCGTGAGGAGGACGGAGCGGCAGAGATGTGTTACAGACTGACCACAACCCCAATTCCCTGTCCCACTGTGCCACTGGGGGTGAGGCGGTAGAGAAACTCTAAGTGAAGTTAAGCCTGGGAAGAAGGGAGGGGTGGGGAAAAGGTGTTTAAAGATTTGGTTTTATTTCTTATTATCCTGCTCTGACTTGAATGGCAATAAATTAAGCTAATTTCCCAAGTCGAGTCTGTTTTGCCTGTGACAGTAATTTCTAAGTGATCTCCCTGTCCGATCTCAACCCACAATCCTTTTGTCATATTTTCTCACCCCTCTCCAGCTGAGACAGTGGAGTGATAGAGTAGCTTGGTGGGCACCTGGTGGCCAAGGTCACCTCACTACATGAGAGCACACCAGAAGGCTAAGACCAGCACATTGCAGATTGCTTGGCATCTTTTCACTCATATTAGTTATCATCATTTACACTTAGGTTGCTCCTAGGACAGTACAAATTACTTTTATCAAGTTAATTTACACAGCCTACCAAAACGCACCTCATTTCAATACACTGCCTGTAATACAAGTCCGTAGAAAAGGAAAAGAACTGAACTGTGTAAGAAAAATTGTAGTATTTTAATGTAGCAAGTGAGCCAAAACATTGTTTCCATGTATGCATCATCACTGAATAATGCAAATTCTATTTAGAATTTCGGGTGGGAGGAGAGAAATCTCAGCAGAACCGTATGTATATATATAACTTGTGGGAATATCACAAGGCTCAGGCTTCAAGCTGCCAACTCTGACAACAATGCACGGCACACCAGATCTCTTCTGAAAGCTCAAGAGAGACATGTCAACAATTAAAAACTATGCATCTCCTTTACTGTAAACAGGACAAAGGTGTAACACCATGGTAAAGCTGCTTTTATTTTAAGATAGTACTCATCTCATCACCTTACCTTACCGTGCTACTCCTGAATTACACTCTCTTGCTAAATGAGCGCATATAAAAAAACGGTATTTGTTTGAATTTAGTGTGTTACTTAGAAGGGCACAGCCACAAATAAGCTACAGAAATCATAGCAAACAAGGGCTAATTGCATAGGAGTGCTCATTGTACAGGAGTGCTGGGCTTTTTTTCTGCTGTTAGTAACACAGAAATAGGTATTTACATTGTAATGTGATTTGATGAATAAAATAGATCTGTTTACTGTGTTTCAAAGTTCTTATGGCACTCTAGGACTCCTTTCCTTTGGAAAGTGGCAAAATAACTAAAAGGTAAAGTCACTAATGAATCACTGATCAGTTGGAACATTGTAACTCTGAACAAAAAGACTTCCAGGCAACACCTCACCCTGAAGGCTTGGCAAAGAGCTTATTTTTACACATGTCCTAATGAGTTTGAAGGTTTTTTTTTTCCCTGAAGGAGTCCGATAAAAAAAAACAAACAACAAAAACCTAAAGCCAGAAGACTGAGAACATACATTATATAAGTGTTCATGCTGTGCCATGAAATACATAAACTTTTGGTCCACAGACCTTCTTCTTCTGAGCTTCTGAACTATGCTATCAGTCAGGAAAACATATTTAAGAGCCTCAAAACTGACAACTGTTGAAACAAACTAATATTTGCCCACAATGAATACATTTAGTTAGCAGTTATTACAACACTACTCTTAAAACCCTTCTTTGTGTAAGGTTTGCAATGCCAGGACACAGGCCCAGCTTAATACCCACTCCGCTGAAGCGCAAATGTTCTTTTATGAAAACTAAGGTGAAAATTTGATGAGAAGAAAAAAAATATATTTAAGAGGTATAATCCATTTCACTCTGAATTCAGCTGATGGAAATTATATCAGACACACTGAATTAGTACTCTTACCAATTTTACAACACATTTGGCATGGTACAAGATACTCTCAAATGTCTGATAAAGCTAATGTTAGACTTTAAAAAATCTAATTCAAAGCAGTTAACGCATTGCGACAATACCAGATTCAAAGCACTGGACGCATGAATTTATTTTTTAAAGCTGAACTAAGCTAATGGCTTGCTCCTATCAAAAGATCACACTTCCCATCCCCTCTTCCCTCTCTTGTTCCAATTTCACACCAGTTCCCTGTTCCTTCTGCTCTCAGGTGCCCTCTTCCTCCACTGTGATTGGCTTTGGTATTTCTCAGACCCTTCAAAAAATATAACCGAGCATTTGGCAGAAAGCTATTTCTGTAGTTTCTCTTGGACTAATTTACTGAAGTTTACTGAGTTGAATCAGCAAACTGCAAGGACAGAGAAGCGCAACAGGATGGAACACAAAGCTGAAGCGGGGAGGACAGAAAGCAATAGGATCCCTGCCTTTCAGCACTAGCAGGCTGATGATCCAGTTCTTCAGCTCCCTTCAACAACCCGGCTGATGAACAGCCTTTAAACCCTGGATGACAGCTGACAATTAACTCAAATGGCCCTCTGTGTGATTTCTCAAGGCTGGTATAGTTCAACACTGTTTCAACCTCTACAGCACCTCAGATAATGATGAAATCATGGAAAGGCAGATCTAAGAAGGAAACAGCATTACGCCTGACGAAATGCAATTTTTAAAGTTCTTAGCTAAAATAATGGGGCTTTTTATTTAAAAGTTTGATACAACATCCAAAAAAGCCCAATAAAAAGAACACATTTACAGCCCACTGTTATTTACAAAAGGTTAAATAAGATATCAAGAAACTCCTGAAACCCCGTATCATGCACACTATTTTTCCTCTTACTCTAACAGCAAGTATCACGTAAATAACAAATTATTAAATCACTTTCAAAAGAGTACAACATTTCACAAAAAAGCAATTTATATTTGTATCAGGTGAACACAGACTTCTATTCTGTGATGTTACCTGTTTAGGCTGGTTTTGTTCCCGTTTTCATGATAACCATTTAAATGTTACGGAGAAATAAAATCCATGTGTTATAATGGAGCATGATAAACACAGTTAAAATAATACCTTTACCTATTTATTCAATTTTTCCACAGCTCAAATATTGCAAGTAGTTTAGGATTTTTTAAACTCTCCCCCCCCCCCATATGGATTTTGCTGAATTATACTACTCTCAAGTGACAAAATAGTAAAATTTAGAATTCTGACATCTGATGGTTATAAACAAATATCACATTACCAAAGGCTGAAGAATTTGAGTTCTGAAGCCACAGTGGTATTTGTAGAAAAATTACAAACTTTCACAAACTTCTAAAACTGATCTACAGATTTTCTCCCTCAAATGTTTATTTCTTTTTAAAATTTCTTTAAAACAGATACAAAGCACACAGTGCTATTTAAAGTTTGGGGTTAAAAAAAAAAAGCCCTAAACAAAATTAGTTTTATTTTAAGCATGGGGTTCAACTAGGAAGCCCAGAGAGGTTCCTTCTAACATGATAATCTCTGATTTTAAGTTATTGAAAAACCTTTTACAATACCCTCTCCCTAAAGTAGCTTGAAACAAGTCATGATGCAATGCTGTTATGTGAAAAGTTGTGCTACTACTAATTTTAGATGACCCACATAAATTGTCTGCAAGTCATCACAAACAAATGCTAATTGATTATTTAAACAACATTTTTCAAAGGGGAAAAAAAAATCATCCAGTTCCTTCAGACCAATGTCACAGCATTTTTTCCAAAAGAAGGTCATATAAACATTTGTCTACAAATGCATTTTGGAAAGTACTACAACAGTAGTATAAAACAAACAAAAATTTCCATTATCATTTAAGAAAGCAGAGGTACTCCATTTATTTTCAGAAAAAATAAAAAAGGTTGCTGAATGATTGGAATTGTTTTGTAACACCTTTCCAGGAGCAACTAATTGACAAAAAAAGTCCAGTAAGCATTCAAATTTTTCTGAATGGGTAGTGTTTGTCTGCACCATACATAACAAAAAAACCACACACACATTTGGTAACTTTTACTATATAAATACCAAAACCAGAAAAAAAATAGATAGAAAGGAAACCCAGAGATAGGGTCTTACTGGTAAGAGTTTTTGGGGTTTTTTTTAACTGAAAAGAACACCTGACAAAACGTTTGCCCCTGGTGGACAGGTTCATAGGGAGATACACCACCAGCGTTCCATTTACATCTACTCTAAACGGCTCCAGATGAAGATTTTCAAAAAGACTAGCTTGCCAAGGAAGCTCTGTGCACATCAAAACACTTTTCTGCCTATGACCAGAAGAGTTAATCCAAAAGTAAAATCCAAGCTGGACAAATGAGCCTCTAATACGGTTATTATCAATAATGGACACAGTCAACAAGCAAAAGCTAGTAAACAAGGAGACATTTGTGAAGACTTTTCAAGTTAACGTCTATCACTGTGTGTTAAAATTCTTCATGAAGTTTTCAGACAAACTAATAATGGTTTGGTTTATATTTCAGGCCCAAATTCCTCAGAAAATGGAAACTGGGCAAGCTGCAACAACACTAATTAAAACAAAAACACATTTCCCTTATTAATTTATATAGCTTATGACTGGAAGATACTATGAGATCATCCAATCTCCTGCGCAACAAATTTGGACTATTTGCCTTTTTTTTTTTTAAATAATCCTGTTTCAAGTTATGCAAGGGCTTCAACAATTAAAGGCTAACCTGTATTGTAGCAAATAGCACCACCAGATTTCTGATGAGATCATACCGTTAATTCCTGTAAGGTCACAACAATCCTTTTTTCAACATTCTTAAAATATTCTTGCATGTTCACTATTCAACAACACTGCACTCGAACCAGGGATTTTCAATGAACTATCCAAGATCTTTGTTCTGAGTGGTTACAGTGATGTTAGTGCTATGCAAGATACATAAGAAATTCAAATAAATTGTTCCACTGTGTATTAACTTTGGCTTCCTTCCTCAAAAGCTCTCAATCTTCTAATCTAGATCAGCATACACTACACAGGTAAACCTACAGTTGCTGTTAGCCTCATACGCCCCTTCCCCAGGGCACTATCATGCTGAATACCAGTGGCAAGACAAAACTTCTGGACACTCAATTTTTAACACGGGAAAATGTTTACAACAGCAGAATGTCTTATTTACAAGCTTTTACTAATTAACAATTAGTAATTAACAATAACTTGGGGTGCATTTTAAAAATAAAGATAATTTATTTTAACTAGGGTTTTTTTTGTTTGTTTTCTGGGAAAGAGAGAAGAAACATGTAACTGTTATATTACTGGCAACTCCTGAGTACTCCAGTTGCCCAAAATTGCAAAACACGTTTTAGATGCAGGTTCCTCTGTAGAGTTCGATTTGTGTTCATTTGCTTCTCTTGCTTTTGTATGGTACAAAAAAAATACACTGTGGCATTACAGACTCACCCACAGTAGAATTATAGTATCACCAAACATCAATAGTTGATTCTTCTTTGGAGAAAATGAAGGAGGAAGAGGATTGAGCCTATTTAGAAGATACTCTCTACTGCTAAAGCAACAGGCTCAACATCCCACAATCCCACCTTATTCCATTGCCAACCCCTATTTAGCAGATAGCATTTTAAGTAACAGCTGAGATACATATACGTAACATCACTGAGTTTGTCAATATGTATCTTAAGAGCATCATCATTCTCCTTCCCTCTCCTCCTATCCGATCTTCCTTCTTTCTCTACCATATTCCTTCTGGCTAAGTTTTCATCTCTTGAAAAGATAAGGAAGTTTTGCAGACGTATCTTTAGTTGGACTGAGTCCCCACTTTGACTGAAACTCTTGACAATAACAGCAATTTCCTGGTGGACTGCAATGGTATGTTTCTACTTATATTAAAAAGGGATCCTTAAAAACACCTCCCCAAAGAGGTAAAATGGTAGGTGCAGCCATTTCTGAAAAACTCTGCTTTAGAGTCACTTCTTCACCTCTGTGGTAGGAATAGTTACATACATAAAGAACAACATAAACCTCACTGATCATCCGTAAGCAGTGTCTTGTCATATTATAGCAAGAAACGTAAAAGATTAAATGATTAGAAAGACTCTGCTTTCAAATTCTAAACCTGCCTGTGTAATACCTTATCAGACAGAAACAGAGGGGGAATAAAAAGTTACTGGATTTAAAAAGCAGTTTTAAAAGGCATCAACTTGAAGGCAGGACATTCAATTGAAGAGAAAGAAAATAATGCTAGAAAAATTGAGAAAAAACATGCAAGAAGACAAAGGCAAACACAAAAGAAAAAGACAACCCAACCCCACCTCTGAAAGCTAAGATACAAAGTGAGCTGTGACTCCTGAGGAGCATAATGGATTACAAAGTGTTTATTACACAGGCGGCACATACTTCAAAATATTCTGGCATATGAAAGTGCTGCGACTGCGTATCAACTAGAAAAAAAAAAAAATAGAGGAAGGTACATCTCTTCATCTAGGGAAACAAAACAATGCAAATTTCGAAGGGGAATATCAAATAAAATAACCTCATCAACAGACTACTCTCCCAACTATGAGACATAAATGGTTCCCCATTCCCAGTTCAGACAGTTAAACAGAGGATATGCTACATTTTACCTCCTTTTTTTCTCCTGGGTACTTGGAAGGGGAAATGAATTACGAGACAGGCAAGCTGCTGTCTTCAGTTTCTAAAAAATAAGTCTAAGCTTGCTGACTAAGGATCATACTGAACAGTATTGCTATATTCTACAGAGTGTACTCTTATTTTTCATGTAAGACTTAATGTAAGACCTAATTTTTCAAGCAAATGTCCTTTTCTTTGTGTACATATAATTTGTACATGTTTTGAAGAAAGGTACATTATTTTAAGCATTCTGCTGTTTTCAGATACAGCAATACTATTCACCATCTTCATCTAGCTCTTGTCAAACTTAACAAGGCATTAATAAAACAATGCATGAAGTCTATTGACATATACATATATGCCATAAATGCACGGGCTGGGGGGGGGGAAGGGGGGGCGTGGAACCACCAAACTTGAAACCCAAAACTGCTATCCTATTGGGACTGGAAAAGAGACAAGACAAAAATATTGTCAAAAAAAAAACAAACAAACAAACAAAAAATCTAATTACCCTATGATCACAAGTCTATACATCTCTGAAACAATTTGCTGCTACCTATAAAACAGAAGTAAAAGCGAAGGGCAGCAGAAAAAAAAATAAACATTTACGCAAGAAGATATCAAATGGAAGAAGGATAAAAGATAAGATTCTTCAATTAAAAAGTAAATTGTCATTTTGCTTCAGACTTCGACACAGACTAAAGAGAGAAGCAAAAACTATTGTAATATGGTATAATGTCTTTTAAATGTGGGATTCATAGAAGCCATTTTAAAGCATGTATTTTAAAATGGTATGTAATCATATCTTAGGCTTTTAGCAACTGTGAGTCCACTATATGATGAAGCTATTGCAAATTTAATTATCCTTGCTACTGCAAGGGTCCAAAAATCCCAAGTGATATAGCCCCCTCTACCTCACTTCCGCATCTTTCAGCAGCATCAGATGCCACCATCAAGTGTTTAACTTGTAACATGTGTAACATACACAGAACACATTTTAGAAACTCATTGAAAACAAAATATCCATGTGACTTGGATTTTCATTATTTGCAAAAAAAGGGAAAGGGGGAACCACTCCACATTTAATTCTGCTTATCTGAAAATATATTGCGGTATCCTTGCTATTGGGTTTGATCCGTGCAGAATGAGTCAGGTGTGAACGTCCAATGCCTAAAATGCCAAGTCTTTAAATTATTTAGTAACTTAGGACTAGTTTGTAACAACCAGGAATGATTGCTAATGACTTCAGCTACAAATTAGATAAATAAAAAGATGATGGCTGACAAGGAAGAAAATACCTTTGGTTGGACAGCAACACAAGTATGAGCCAGAGTACTATTATCATGTGTCTCCTAAGAACCTGGAGGCTACTCCCCTGTCCTACAGAGAATGCACTACAGCTGCTGACATACTGTATTTTGGTTAGTACTAACTTATAGTACCGGTACAGTACTTAAATAGCCTATTTACAAAGCATTTAGATGTGAATCAAAACTGTTTTACTGGGAACAAGTGTTAACGCTACAAATAATGAGTATGTAAAACAACTCTTTCAAACAAAAATTTGATTGGTTGGGTTGGATTTCCAGAATGCTCAGCATTAGTGTTAACTCTGCTCCATACATGTCAATAAGAAAAAAAATCCACAGTATATCTTATTTTAATCCTCTCTGCTCCAAAGTTAAATCTGAGCCAGTGTTGTTCTCTTCTCTGCTGACACACCTCATAAATCTTAGCGACTGCAATTAACATACAGGATCCAGTTTTCTTTGCTTCTTGCATACAAAGATATTACACTGTTTTTGATGGAAACATGACCACTACCTTTTTTTTATTTTTATTATTGAAATACTGAATACTTCTTTGTAGTGTTTAATATTATTTACGTTTGCATTATTTACAAGTTTGACATTGAAATCTCTCCTTAAATCACACTGTGCCTAGCAGTAGAGCACTGAATAGAAACAGGTCACCTTACCTCTGGAAAACTTGCATTTTTGGTACAGTGCCCCACTACCTACCATATACACATTTACTTTAGAACTGAATGCACATAGTCAAAAGCACGGAAATAAAATTCTCCTAGTTATGGAGATGATCCTGAATATTCGTTTTCTCTAAAATATTAGAACAGGTTCAACAAAACAAAAGAACAACCTATGGATATTATTTACCTCTTCTGATGTAAGCAGAAAAATGTGCCAGCACCTTTGGAAAGCAACAAATGTGAAATTCTATGATCTATAACCAAATCAATTATTTACCAATTTGTGTGATTTAACAATCATATTTCATCCATTGAAAATTAAAAATACTCCCATACTAAAACCGTGCAAGTCATTTTAAAAAACTGTATACACACTGATCTAAGAAAAAAAAAGAAAATTACTACAGATTTCTGTAAAAAAAACCCCACATTTTCTTCTCATACAACTTGTTACTGTAACAGAACAGATAAAAGATTTTTATTTTATTTTTTCGTAACCTTTCTAGCCCTTGGAATCAAAAGAAAATTAAGCCAACCAACATAACACAAAAGTTCCCAGGGCTATTCTGGTGCTTAGTAAAATATTCCACTATACAGGGGAAGGAGATTAAAAATATCAGTAGGTCCTCACTCCCAAGGCAGTCTTAGGTTAGCCACAGAAAATAAGATGCCCTCAGAATTTCTTCAGAATTTAATCATCACTAAAAAGTGTTTCTGAACTTTTCTATTAAAGCAATTCAAAAGAACACACACAGAACAGAGATGCTGAAGTAGGCATGTAAAGATAGGCTTCCCAAACTCACAAATCACCATGCAACAGCAAATAAAAGGATAAGCATACAGTGGAATATGTTTGTTGGTGTGACTAAGCCACCAAGCCCTTTTAATCATAGTTTATACTAACACCGCTTTTTATTCAGCAAAACTGTGACTACATTCAACCTTTTGCCAACATAGCATTGACAAAGAGGTAATGACACCACTGTTCATATTACTATACTCACAAAAATTTACACTCAGCCTAGAAAAACTCCTCCCATGTTATATGGGGAGGCACATAGACAGGAAACTGGCAGGAACGAGAGTACGGAGGAATACTTTTTCTGCCTCCTAGACGCAAAGTTTAAGATTTCAGAAATACTGGCCAAGATGCTGGAATCCCAAGTAAGGATTCAGTGTCATCCTGTCTGTTGAAACAACATCTTTTTATTTGGGCATTAACTGATTCTGTATCATGTCTCCATTTGGGAGCTCAGACCTGTAGCTGAGCACCCAAGTAATTTTTTAAACAGGCATAAACTTGATGAACAACAGCTCCAAACAAGTGTTTATTTGTTTTCAAAAACGAGGTAGAACAATATTTACTCCTTTAGATACAATTTTTCACTTTAGCACAAATTAAGATAAGTTAAATTCCTAAGCTATTCCAGAATTAATAGTTTTATTTCACAAAACGAAAGACGTGATATTTCAAAACTGCAAATTATGCAGAAGAAATTAATTCCAGGTCATACAGTTCCTCTACAACTATTTTTCTTCCTCACCTTGGATCTGTTTCTACTTGCAACATTCTTCTGACTTATTAAAGGTTTATAATTGAGACAGAGATAAAAATGCCTATTACAAAGAGCAACAATTATTAACTGCTGCGAAAATAAACTGGCTGGCGTGTAACTTATGGAAACCAACAGATGGCCAAGTAGGGGATGCCGAAAAAAAGAACATGAGAGGTTTTGCTGCTCACTTTGCTTCTCCTCTCCAAAGAATGTCATCAACAGAAACTGCAAGCATTTTTCAAGTAATATCTAACTGCACAGAGGAATCTGTCCTGGAAGTGAGAGATCTATGAAATAATTATAAACCGCAGAGGCACATTCTAAAATGTTAAGCCAAAGTCTTGGAGTTCTAAACTTGTTTTTTTGCACAATTTTACATTAATGAAGACCCTTCACATTCATTATGTTCCTTGATACCATTTCAGTTGCCAATGCTACTCAATCGCTTCCCCTTTTCCCAAAAAGTTCTTGTAAGAGGTAAAATCATCTAAAATTGCAGGAATCGAACATTCCTGCAATCAGCTAACAGACTAACTTCAAGCACAGATGGAAAAGTAAATTGAAGTGAGAGATGAAACATTGATTTAGTAGGTTCTCTTGAAAGTATGAAAAACCTTTACTTCAGAAATACCGAACAGTACCCATCATCCATTGCTTCATTTGCCTAGAATTGCAATGACAAACAATACCAGTATTTGCCTAAAACAAGGACATTTCCTGTGGAACAAGTAAACCCCTAACAGGTAAGGAAAAGAGAAACCTGAGAGCCAAAAGGAAAAGAGCAGGTCATTCTATTGGTTTCTTTTCTTAAAGATGAGCTACCTTTAATTAAAGAAGGATCAATTTACACAACTAACAGTGACAGAAGTACAGCTTTACTGACTTTAGGTACACTACTGGATTGGCTCCTATGGGAAAGGAAGGTTGTCAAATACCCAAATAGGCTCTACCATTTTGTCCATACCAAGTTCTGAACATTAACAGAGAATAAGATGTTTTAGTTTAGAGATCTTGATGGATAAAGCTTTCACTGTCTATTGATAACCAATTTATTTTTTGCCGACACTACTAGTGCTACCAAAATAGAAGTTGAGATTCTCCAAGAAACAAACAGTTCCTGTATAGTAATTCCAAATTTGTGTTTCCTCAAGAACACCACATGCTTTGAGTTAGGTACCCAGTTCCCAAACTCCACACATTTAACAGGAACTTCTCTTCTGCTCAGCTCCTAATAAAAATGGCTGAGCTAAAGGACAAACGAATCTAAGCACACAGTCCCAAGCATTCATGCAGTCTAAGAGAGAACAGCAGAAGAGAGAACAATATGCTTTCATATTCTCTGGACTAAAAATTACTGTGGAAGACTATTAGACTAAACTAATGAGGATTAATTCAGTCCTTTAAATAACCATTAAAAAAAGAAAAATCATAATAATATTTTCTAACAACAGTTTGGAAATAAACTTGTATCTGACAACGCTACATTTGGATGCCCTTATCATGATTTCATCATTGATGAAACAATCTTCTCACACTCTGTAACTCCCGCCACTAAAGAAAAGTTCAGCCCAAATCCTACAAAGACGCAAAACTATGCCACCAAAACAGACAGCAAGCAGATATGCTCATACTCCATCAAGAAAAAACACTCACTACCACACATTTTTGAACACACAACATTGGTAGGATATATGCAGGCAGCAGAAGCAGCCAAACTTGACCCATCTGCACATAACAGAATTCAGTCAGCGTTTGCAAAAACACAGAATTCCATACCCTGATTCTTACACATAGTTGCACGTAGATAGGTCCTGGTACCTTCTGGATCAAGGCCACCAAAAACCTAAAAACAAGCGTAATATTCTCCTTTTTCACTGGAAAAGTGTGGATCCTCATATACCTTAGTCCACAAAGACGTGAAAAAATTCTCACACACTGATGCTAGAAGTTAATAGAACCTTCTCAACTACTTTCCTCTAAATATCATGGTATGAGAAAGAGATGGAGTGTCCTGAAACACTCAAGTCTTGTCAGACACTAGCAACAGCAACACAGTAAATACTCACTAGGACCAGACAGCCTGTTTTTTAAAATCCCAACTTACCAGCTGAACAAAGGTTGTAGGTGCTACAGTTTCACTGGAAAACAATCACCTCACTTGAAATACCAGATTCAGCACCCAGAGCCTGTAGGAACCTAGATTTTTTTGGCCTCAAGTGCCAAAATTGTACTGTCAAAATAAACACCATATGTTGCTGCTCCCATTAAACAGAAAAACTCAGCCTCCAACACATCCTGGTGCAAAGCCACGCAAGAACAAAACTCTGGGAGCGATACCTTGCCAAATCCATCAGATGCTTGTTCACAAACGTCTACATTCAATTGCACAGAAAAAAGTACTGAGCCACACTTAGATGACTAAGGAAACCTGCACCTTCTTAAATCCTGGCCCTAGAGACCTTGGAAATGTTAAACCTCATTTTCTTACTTTGATTTTGAAAGCTTTTTTCTTTAAAAACTAGTTTTCCCATAATTTTTTTGTCCCATGGTTCGGTCAACTCTGCAAAGGCAGAGGGGAGCAGCTGGAGAGAACAGCTAAAGAAGTCACAGAGTAAGGGACAAGGTAACAGTAAGGTGGAGATATCCGGACCATGCAGTATCCTCACCTCCTGGATTCGCCTGCGGGCCCGCTGCAGCACCTCCTCGTACCCCTTCTGTCGCAGCTCACTCAGGCTCTCGTAATACTCCTCGGGGTCGTCGGTCTCAGTGAAAAGCACCTGTGAAAGGATCTTCCAGCCGCAGGTATCCAAGCTGTGGACCAAGTAAACTTGCAGTTTGTAGCAGAGGGCATCCATCTCCTGCTCGGATAGCTCCGGGGCTCCGAACAGCACCGTCCACATGCCCGAGGGCTCCTCGGGGAAGGCAGGCAGGTAGGGCTCCAGCTCCGAGTTCACCGAGCACAGCTGCTGGTGCACAGCCCGCAAGTCTTGGAAGGAGAAGAGGCCGGCCCAGCTGCACTCCTCCCCCGCGGGCTCCGCGTCGGGAGCGGCCGGCTCGGCTGCCTGCAGCGGCGAGGCCTCCTCCTTGCCCAGCTCCAGCACTTCTATCTCTTCGGCGGCACCCGCCGCCTCCGGGCCCCGCTGCGGCCTCCGGGCCGGGCTGCCCTTGGCGCGCAGCGGGCTCTTGGGCAGCGTCTCGGCGCGGGGATGGGGGGAGCCCCTCGGCAGGCCGGACTCGGTGCCCCAGGCCGGGCCCCTGCGCGCCGTGGGGCTGCCGGCCTTGGGGACGGCTCTGGCCTCGGGGCCGGCGGGGCCGCCGCGGCGGGGCTCCCGGGAGCCGCTGCGCTGGCGCTGGGCCGGGCGGTTGT